>JAVHJN010000007.1:1800000-2271274 GCA_036971655.1 Arthrobotrys megalospora | reverse complement strand
AGATAACCTAACCCTAACCCTAACCTAACCCTAACCCTAACCCTAACCCTAACCCTAACCCTAACCCTAACCCTAACCCTAACCCTAACCTAACCCTAACCTAACCCTAACCCTAACCCTAACCCTAACCCTAAACGGTGGCCGATTTCCTACAGCAGGCTGGCAGGGTAGCCCGTCAGGGCCAACTCGGTCGAGTCATGGTGTTTTGTCCAAAACCCGCCTTCCGAGAGAGCAACCACCTTTCCCGTCAGGTTTGGAGGAATGTCATGTACCAGGGTTTGGTGGACTTTGCTACCACAAGGCACTGCCGCCGACTCGCTCTCAGCGAGATCAACGATAAACTACCCGTCGAATGCCGAACCTGTCAGGGAGAACTCTGTGACAATTGCGAGAGAATGAACGAACCGGAGGCCCCCGAGGAAGGTATATCGCTCGGTGCCGCCAAGAGAGCCGTGGCGCAAAGGATGCAACAGCAGCAACACATATTATCCGTCCTGCTGCTACTAGGTATAGGTTACTGCCCGAAGTGTTACTTGATCGGAATCAAGACGGTCCACCCGGATACCTGCCCTTTCGAGGATCAATCCTTTCCGTCATTTGAGAGCCTCTTCCCCCGGAAGGAAAACTTTTGCTACAAGTGCAGTCTACCGCTCAGGATCTCGCGCTGTGTCGATGAACAGAGGTGCCCCTACCGCACAGCGCCTCGGCAGGTGTGCTGGGTGGTTTGGAACGATCCGGATCTAAAGGAGAGCATATTCGGGGATATGGGGTTGTGGTTGGCGGATCTCGGTATCGAATCAGAAGGTGCTTATGTTCAGTGGCTCTCCAGCACCATCGACGAATCCGGAGACTCGGGGAACAACATGTGGAAACTCATGTGCGCCCTCGAGGGTGCAAACTTTTTGCCCGACCTATCGTAGCCTAGTATTTCTTCTATAGCACAGTAATAATGGAATCATAGTCATATCATGGTGTGCAATGCACGTAGACGCTTGATATCCAAGACCACAGCTTCTAGGGTCTTGGCCAAGTCGAGTCCAGTGTGATCGAGTCTTCCCACAGCGTGGGACTGGTAGAATACGACTTAGGTGGCCTCCTACTCATACCATAACACGTTTTGTGTGAAGGTCAGATCTGGCTTGCGAGACAAGGCTTTGACGTCACAGAGGAATTCAGGCTGGTCTCGTAAACCAGCCTCCACGAAGTGACAACATTCAGGCCTAACGCTGTCCTGCGTTGACAGTGGTTGACTACAAAGGCATCAACTCATCGCGCACCGCCAACTATTCTCCTTCACCAAACTCATCGCAACCATCAACCATCGCCATCGTGCACGACCTCTCCGCCAGACCTGTTTGGCCTACCCATGCTAGCTATATAGTAGGTAACCAGTGCTACACGTCAACCATGAGTTTCATGAACAAGTTTCGCGATTTGCACGGGAGCAGCCCCCCAAAGCGAGGTAAGGCAGCTCCGAACCACGACTCTCATCTCTCGTTCCTAACCAAGCAACCAGTAAGCTCTTTCGACCCAAATAGCATCCCCAAGGAGAGCATCATCGACCTCGTTAGTCAAGGTGAGTATCATGATTCCCATCTAGACGATAAAGACTAAGTTTACCTCCAAGAATCGCCCCCTGGGACCCAAGGTCCACCCTCTGCCCAACCACCAAAGAGTAAGTCCCGGGGTCCAATCTCACCACCGGGGGGTCTACCCAACCGCACCCACACTAACACCTACCAGGAAAGCGTACGGATGATGCCGAAGGAGAGCCATCCTCTCCACCCAAAAAGAGTAAGCCCTCGGTCATCGTAACCCTCGACTCGACCTCATTCTAACCTTTCTGCAGCACGCCCAGATGAGACTCTCACAGCAAGCAAACGACGTGAGTAACTCAAGTAATAATATATGAATCGTCACTGACAGTATTTTAGGTGCTTGCCAAGTTATTGATGCAATTGATGGGTACGAAAATGCTGAAGAAGTCTACGCTGTCCTCGAGCAAAGTAGGATCCCTCCCCAACACATCGCTGCACACATCAGGTGTTGCATGTTGATCCTTCCAACTTTCGAGCAAGATGGACAAATATTGCAAACAATGCTAAACATTTTTATATATTATAGTGATGGCCAAGAAGGAGAAGCTGCGACAGGCGAGTTCAAGCTCGCAACTGGCACCGTCGGAAATTGTCGAGGACACTCCTCCGACCAGTGATGTCGCGATCGATCTCGGGAGCACACGGTATGTTCCATCACGCGAAGATGAGAGATTGGCCGCCCAGTGGGTCAATCCCAAAAATCGTAATTGCATGAAGTGTGTCGTTGCGAGGTTTGCTGGGCGTTTGGGGGCTGGCAAGATACTGGTCAACAAACCAATGAACAATGACAGTCCCTTCTGTCAACTCCACAACCCAGGAAACTATCTTGCATATAAGAGTTTCCGTCGTCGGCTACAGTTTCCAACTACTGGAGCAACGTGTTTTCGCTGCGGAGGATCCACGATGTGGCTACACGACCAAGGTTGCAAAGGCGATCTTAGAGAAATCGGAAGGTCCCTTAGATACAGCGTCTACCGACAAGACAGTGCCTTAAACTAGTGCGCTCGCCACGGTTTGGCCCCTGAAGCTGAAATAGAAGATGGTGACAGTTTTTTTAATTGGTATCAAGAAGAGACCAGCGGAAAACCAAATGGTTGGATTTTGCTGTGCTTTCTACGCAAACACGGTATCCTGGGTTGAATGAATTCATGGTCTGGTCGGAACCCATGCTTGTTTTTTCTTTCCATATATATCTTTCTTTTGGGGGAAGAATCACTTTTTGGCAGCAAACCCTTGCTCGTTGGTGTACCCCATTGTTCCCTTTTCGCTAGATTCGAGGCTACCTTTTCGCTTGGTGATACCAACTTTGTTCTTGTCGCCCATACCTTTGGCCTGTACATACACTACACATGTACATACAAGCTCGAACATTTTTGTCGATAATGTCACTCCATACCCAAAAGATTCAATTGGCCTCGTAAGGACTATAATTAACAGGGTTCCCAAAGTTATGATGTGATAAGGTGAGTTGGGCGTGTATATGGAGTTAAAAATTAGAAGCCCCGGACTGAAATACAAACCATAAGCTTCTGTGATTTTCACTCTACCACCGCCACATGCACATTGGAACCGGAACTATCACTGGAATTGCTATTGGAACTACTATTGGAACTACTATTGGAACTACTATTGGAACTGGTACTAGCATTGCAGGCGGGCGGGCGGGCGGAACGCAGCTTACCTTGTTGATACTGGTAGGCTACATGTACCATAACTAGACATTAATTCCATTCGTAGCTCTAACGTTACCAAATCCAGCAGTTTTGATTAGAACCTTGTCAGACCCACAGGCCCTGGGGCAAGAGTAACCAGATCTGCAGACTAGCCTCAAGGTACCTACCAAGGCATGGTGGTTAACATCATACATCCTGAACTACATAGTCATGTCATACAGTCATCCTTGCAGACGATTTTGACGCGACCCAATTTGACACGCTGGTTTAAGTTAGGTTCTCTTCGAGGTGGTTGGCCTTTTAGATACAGGCTGATAGCAAAAAAGTACTGGAAAACACCTTTAGAGATAACGTGATAAAAGTAGCACCACATCAAACGAATAAATGGAAGCTTCGTTAGTAGTAACTGGCTTCCTCAACCAGTTCCTGCAAACCAGCCCAGCAGCAACAAACGTGAACCGGCGGTGTCCTCATACTTATTTGTACGTGCGTTTGGCCCCCCCCTTCCATTTCCCAGGACTCCCCTCCATTGCTATGGACATGCTGACGCCGGCTTCTCAAGCCACCCCCCCGGAGCAGCTTTTTGGTGGGCTGGTGTCTCATTCAACGGCTCCTTCGTGCCGACGGCTCCTTCGTACCGATTCTTTTGGATCCTGGCTGGAGGGTCGTGAAAGTAGATGCCTTCCGATCTTAGTTTTAGGTTCTCATCACTTCCATATCGAAATGGAGCAATTAGAAAGTATGGCGAAACTCTATTCGGACGTTCCCAAAACTTGACTAGTGCTTGTAGGTATAAATATTCGCACTTAGGCTCCGACTCGTCCTGGGTTCCAATTACTAGAACCGGAATCGCTGCGACTTTATGTTTAGAAAACTTGCGCCGTTCAAATTTGAGGGTGATGTCGCGGACGGCGCTGTCTGGTTTGCTTTGGCAGACAACTTGCATCCGTTCTGAGAGCTCCTTGATATTCCTCTTGTACACCCAAGGTCTTGATGCGTCGAGCCAATAAATTGGCCTAGTTGAGCACCAGTCGGAAGATTCCTTGTCGGGAAGCATAACGTAATCAGTACGAACATTATGCTCCTTCATGGCGGTCTCGAGCGCTTCCTTTGTCGGCTCGGTAGCAATGTCAAAATTCAAAGCCTGTGCCCAGTATGGCTCTTGCATAATGATATGGCCGATCATCTTTTGGTTCAGCACCTTTACTGACAGTTTGACGATGGCTTCTACATGAAATGTTAGCTTATGGCAGAAGCTGGTTTACAAGATCAATCATACTCGGCTTCTCAGTATTGTCACTGTCTGAGTCTCCCAGAGTTTCGTCAATGTCGAGTCCGTCTTTTCTTCCAGGTTGCAGCTCCTCTTCCCATCCAAAGTCGTCGTCTTCAACATCGGACATTATAGAATCTCCGTCGGCTGTATACGTATGGGTTAGTTAGACTGGTCTCGTGCCCAGAAGTCACAAGGAATAGCAGGCTTAGAGCTTACCGTCTGTCTCGTCACCACTATCCATCGAATTTCGCCGATCACGGGTAGTATGGGGGCTCCGAACTGAAGCAGCTACACCTGCAGGCGTACCTTCGTCCTCCGAAGAGTCGACTGTAGCTAGTTAGCTTAGCTCGGTTCAAGACTTGGTGAAGAACTTACAATCGATGGTTTTTGTTCCCCTCATATCAAGTCTTGAATGAAGAGCCCGTTCGAACTTAGGTGCGTGATGATGGATTGGCGAGCGATGACAAGTGATGACAAGGGGTGGCAAGCGGGTGGTGAAAGGAGATGAATGATAAGAGGAGGTGGATATGATGATGCGCGCGGGGCTCTTATAGTTTAGGTCGAGGGAAAAAACCCTCGGCCAACCGTATGCACGCTCTTCAACACCCGCACCCATTGTCCAACAAGTACCCCATTTACACGGCCCTCGTCCACGTTACCACCGAGTTCCAATCAACCTAGTAAGGCTATTTGCTGCCGGAGGGCTCCAGGTATCCAACGTTCGGCTCTGTGGAAAGTCGGAGATTGTATAGCAAATCTCATAACGGCACACACTCCAGCAGTGCTGAAGGGTTCGACTAGCCTTTCAAACCCAGCGGCGGAAGACACATGGTCAAAACGACCTTCCGTCGTGTCTTATTGTGAGGTTTCCACAGGGAGCGGGCGATACGGGGTCTTGAGCCAGACTCCTTTAATGACTTCAGTGGCTCCAACTGTGGTTTTTGGAGCGTGCAGCACGCCCCGCCCATAGTCTTGAACAAGAGTGTTCTAGCTTTGGTCCATCGACGGACGGACGGACCCTAGACAGCTTCACAACGGCGTCTGGAGTATAGGTACGCTTGTTGATGATCTTGGGCAAGACGCCGTTGATCTTGGGCAAGACGCCGTTGATGATCTTGAACAAGATGTCGTTAGTTTGGTACTCTGACTCTATGAGGAAATCGACGGACTTTGGCTGGCCTCACAACAGCGTCTGGGGTATAGACATTCCCGTCGATGATCTTGAGCAAGACGCCACTAGTTTGGTACTAACTATATGACTCTATCGACAGGCCTTAGCCAGATCTATAGCGGCGCCTAGAGCATAATTGCCAGGCCTGAGACCCTTTGAGAGAAGCTTTTCGATCGATATAGTCCGCTGCCGGCGGCTACAGCGCAGAGTGGGATGGCTTCAGCATTGCTGAGACTCTCGTCCATTGGAACCTATCGTGCTATGCCCTGCCTGGGAGCGACCGAAAAAAATATATCAACCTGTTAGCCATGATGTCACCAAAAGATACAAACTGCTCACTATATATATCACCAGCGAAGATCAAAAAAAAAAAAAAAGGGAAAGGAAAAGGAAGGGCCCAAAAGTAACACAGTATAACTGGAACTCCGAAGCTATGGAGCCACCTACCAAGCAGCGCACTGCAGCGCGTCAAATCTGCGGGCGTATCGTCTAATACCCTCACGATATGTGTGTATTGAGCCAGGAAGCCTATTCCTGGCCTCGAAACGATGCTGGGGTGTGTGGAATGGTTGATTTGTAGATGATAATGGATGGTAGATGTAGCTGATTATGATGAAGAAGAGTAGACCCCCAAGCCCTTACAAGCCAGTAGATAAAAATCCGGCCCCGGGGTATTCCAGACGTTAAACATGGACACTACGTTCCAACATCATGACTACACTTGGCGCCAAGCTCGAGATAACTGGATTGCATGTTCGCCCACAGCATTATGGGGACACGGCAGTGCATTCCACCCCTCAAATCCTCTTATTCGGTACTTTCTATAATAGCCTTTTGATGTATATATACAGTTACCTGGTGTGTAGAGTACTGTCTTTTCGTTTGTATTGCGTTATTAGTATAGATACGAGACCACCTCGGAAGGGTTTCGAAATGAGACTTTTGCTATTTACCAGTATATAGTTTGATATATCTTTTTACAAAGCATTAATTGGCTTCCGGTACTGCCTGGGAGCCCTGGGCATTAGTATTGTTACACGGACTATTTACATTCTACGTGTCCACAATATTAAGATTACACTTGTATACTACGGTCCTACTGCCCTGCCTGCTCCAGAACCAAGGCCGCTGGTTAATGGAACAGTTAGTGGGACGGTTAGTAGACGTGTAGGCAAGTAGTGAACTACAGCAGACTTACTTGGTGAATGCAGCAGCTAGCAGCTGGGCGGTTGAAATGATATATAGATTTCGATTTGAAGTCATCCGCACAGTTTCGATTTTGGAGGCGAAGTGTCTCCACAGTGCATAGCTAGTCTCGGTCCCGGACGCCCGCGAGCCATATGTATGTGCATAGCGTAAGTAGACAGTCTCGTAGATACCCGCTGTAGAACCACCGATGTCGACCATTACCCTACTATCGGTCGCCCCGTTCTACAGTTCTCCCGGCACTGTCCCGACCCTGGCTTCGCTACGTTGTTTGTGTGGGTTGTGTGGGTTGTGTGGTTGCTGGCTGGCTGTTGTGTATTATTTTCCAAAAGGGGGAATCAAGCAAGGGGGAGGTCTTGGCTCACAACCTCTCACCACCAGGTATTTACTTTCCCTCTTTCCCCCCAAAGCTGCCTCCTTTCCTTCTTCTCCGCCAGCTCCAACCAGTCACCCCTCCGTAACTAGCATCTAGGTGCGAAACCACCCAGAGCAACGAGACAACGACCACATACTTCACCCGATTTCAATAACGCGTTTGCAGGCTACCACATCTGACGATTCATCGATCGATCGTCTGCCTACCTACCTACCTCGTGGCAACGGCGAGACCCAGCGCCCATCAACGGAGTCCGATGGCGCTAGGGAGTTCCGTTTTCACGCACCTTTATGGACGAATTTCCGTTTTTCCGTCTTTTTTACGACGGAATTTCCGTTTTTCTGGAGATGGCCCCGCAAACGGACCTGTCTTACCTCCACGCCCATCCGACGATCGAGAAACGGAAATTCGACGGTAAAGATCGGCTTCCGAAATCGGGGTACAAATGTACCCGATCCAAGGGTTGGATCGGGGCCCGCATAACGGTATGGAACCTTAGAACCCTCCAGCTGCCGCAGGCTGGAAACGACAATTATGGGTTCTGCAACAGAGCAACCAATTGATGCAGCAGTATATTGAGATGCAACGGAAGTTCCAGGCTGGAACCCTCAACCAAGCCCAATGGGATGAATTCACACGACTACACGGAGAACAGAGCCTGTTACTTGGCCGGATGTCGATGGCGAACGTCCAGAATCTATGGAACCTCAACCCCAACCCACCAGCTTACCCAAGCCTTCCAGCCTATGGAGGTACCGGGCCACTAACCTACCACACGGATACCCCCCCACCCAGGAACCTCAATGGCGCGGAACCTGCAGAACCTGTGAACCTCAATGGCATGGCACCGGCCAATGGCAACCTCAATGGCATGGAACCCTCGAACCTTCGTGGCTCCAACAGCTACGGCTATAGTTGTGGAGGGGTGGGAGCGGGATACTACCGCCGTACTTACAACGAACCGGAGGGTGAGGACGGCAGTGGCAGTGAGGACGGCAGTGGCAGTGAACCGGAACCAGAACGCGGTGACAGCTCCAACAGCGGTGACAGCTCTGGTTCCAGCGGCGGTTCCAGCGACGGTTCCAATGACGAACAGGCCTCCGACGCAGAATTCAGCTGCGGGAACGACAATTCTGACGATGAATCCTGCACAGAACCTGGCTCTGAAACCTGCGACTATCACAACTACGCACGCGGTTATGAAATGGAACAGAATGGTTATGGAAGTGACTATGAGAATGGCTCAGAACGTGGTTACGATAGCGGTGGCAGCGGCGGTTACGCCAGTGGTTCTGAGGATGGAAGCGATGGAGATAGTGACTATGGATAACGTGTATATAACGCAGTAGTTACTGCAACGGCTTCACCGTTGCAGGCTTAGTTACAGGCTTTTCGTTACGGGGATATTGTAAGGTGACCTCTATGGTCACTTCTGCGTTGCGTTGAGGTTCTATATAAGAACCTCAACCACCGGATCCCTCCCCTATTCACGCAATTACAGACTTACTACAGCCCATACTATGCTTAAACAATAATAATTCTATTTTAGAATTTTATTAATTAACTTACTTATTTATCTATCTACCTATATAAATAACTAAAGTAATCTTACTTTATTTATTATTATACTTCTTATATATTTACTTATTTATTTATTAAATACATATTTCCTATTAAAAACTGAATAATTGAGTAGTAAGAACAGGTTTAATTGTGGAACTAGCTGAATCAGGAAATTCCTATTTGGGAATACCTGGGACAGGTATAACAGATATGGGCGAAAAAGGAGTTGGAAATAATGGTTAGGGTCGACCAGTGGCCGAAGTAGCCCCTCGTTTTCCGATCGACGGAAATGTTTAAGCTAGACTACAGCAGAAGGACTATCAAGATTCCTCGCCAAAGGAGCCTGCATAAGGTGGCGCTTCATTAGGATCAAGACAAGAATGTGAGACGAGATATGGTGAGGCGACACCGTATTGAACGTAAGAGAACCCGGCTGAGTCAAAAACCTCAAACGTATATTTTCCGGCCCCTCCCCGATTCGCATAAATAATCCGAAGGGGGGTGTATTCTCCAGCGGCCAAAGCTACCTGGATTTGAGCTACCACAGGGGGATCGGCAGGCGCACGAAACGTAGATTCACCGTCTTCATTCGCTCTTGCCCACCCTGTCTGCGCTTTTGAGCCGGTCCAAAAGCCGGCATAATCATCCGCGTCGGAGAGTCTGAACGTATACGTTGTGGTATTTGGGCTGTAGAAGAAGCCACGGTAGTTTAGTACGTAGACAGCGGCTGTTGCGGGCGTAAAGCCGTGAGGGTTATTCATTTCAGTATCAGAGTGTATCCCCAATGCATTTGTCTTATCAGTGCCGTACGGGGCGGCGTTCTTAAAGTGCTCGGGGCTGAATTCAGGGTAATCTGGTGGTGTGAATGTAGTGTAAGGGTTGTCGTAGATTGCAACTTCGAGGCCGGCGCTGCCGCAAGAAGTGTCTGGCGTCGCGGCGGGTATAATAATCGTCGTTGTGGTGGACTCTAAGTGGATATAGGTTGTCCCTCCGGCTGTTATACCGATACACTTACAGGCCGAGGAGTAAGCTGCTGCGTTTGAGCAGGCGGCAGCGGCGTATGCCGGTATGGCAGTAGCGGTTACGGACCCGGCGGGTACAGTCCCCGACGTCGACGTCGCCGCGACAGTCGTCGGTGATATGGTCTCGGTGATCGTTCTATGCAATACAAATGGTGAGGGTTAGAATTTAATATTATATCTCCAGGGCCAAATTCTTCAAGGTCTGCTAACTAGGCAATTTTCGGTTATTATACCAGTAGCCGGTATTTCTTTATACGTACGTTGCGGCAACAGTAGAGCGCGTCCATAGGAAGGATCTACAGTCACTAACAGTGGCGTGAGAAGGGAAAGGCGAAGTTCCTGCTAATACTATGTTGCGCCATGTTTCGATTAGCCTGGTATGTGATATACTTAGGTGCATGTTGTGTTCCATACCTCGAAAGCAATCGTCTATAGTGCAACGACATGTGCACGACTGCTGTGCTGTAGCACGGCTAGCCAAGAGCGCGACTGCTCCAGCAATGAAGAGCATTCTGAGGTGTGCAGTGCCTATACTTTATCCGGACCCCGTATTTCGATCGTGCGCTGGTCTTATATTATAAGTACGACGCTGAAAGCCAATGGCTATTTCTCAACCTAATTGATTGGACCATGGGCTTCTAGTTTAACAGACACCCGTCAGGATGGCATACACTTATTTGAAAGATTTCACTTTTGATATCCTTGCATGCTCGTCACAATGTGCTCGTGTTTTCATGGCTGTGCCTCAGTGGGTCATTGTCTCGAAAGAAACCTCACAACCCAAACGGTCAGCGTGCGAGCCAAGCCGCCGTATCCCATCGGAGGTAGACATGGCTACCCGCCGCGTTGGGCGGGGTATGAATACATTTTCGCTCTTCTTTCTAGGCACCCCGTGTAACGTTTTGTTTCATGCCTCCTCATTTTACGGATGCTGCTGCATATGCGAAAGAAGCAACCGGCTGGCCCAATCGAAATTAAAAGAAATTTTAGCATGGAAAAGCGCAATATGAGAGGGATATGTACTTTTGTGGACAGGATATCTAGCATTATATGAAGCCGACGATCGCGACAAAAGCTGCCACAAAACTCTTGGCGGGCTGGACTCAGAGTATCTCGGCGAATTGGCAACGGGGAAAGAGCGGTTAAACTCGAAATGGTAAAGAAAGGGAAGTCGAACTCGAACTATCTGTCTTCGGAAGCAGGGTTTTTGAGCCAGTGGAGTAACGGGTTCTCTATATATATTCGGATCTCCAAGCCTTACATTACACCTGACGGTAACTTCCGGGTTAGACGAAGGCCAATAATAACCATATACTTTTCCCTCTGCAAACCCCTACCAGTGCTCTGGCAGGCTAAAAACTGGTTCGGAAATTGCTGACATACCTGTGGGTCCGAATTTTTTTTTTAACACCTATCAATGCGCGTCAGGTATCAGGACCCATCAATCCGATATAATCGTTTTTTTTTTGTTTGGTAATGCCCGAGTTTTTCGGAGCTGTTGGTGTCAGAATTAAAGCTATCCATCTGCAGGCCGAAGGTTGTCCCGGGATCCCTTCCAATCACGAAACCACACCACGCCCTGCGCTTGGGGACCGAAAATCGAGTTAGTGAACAGAGGGTTTGTGTCACCGCCGGATTCGAGAGGTAAACCGGGTTTAGCCTTAAACCTGTTGATTTTTGTTTATCAGAGAAGTTCAAGAGCACTAGCGGTGGTGTAGGCCAGACAATAGACAATCTAACTGAGCGGAAATGTTATTACGCGGGAGTGATGCGGTTTATGTCGCTTTTTGCGCGAGGCAACTCGAGCAATAAATCTGTCTTTATAGAGTTGGCCTTGATTTGCCAATATTTCTTGGGTAACAAGACCACCAGAACAGGATAGGGAAACCCCCAGTTTCTGGCTGTGTGGTTTCCACACATGTTAAGCCATCCGCACATGTCAATAAAAGCATCGCGATATATCAGGTGTCACCAAATATTCACCAAACCAGGAAGGCAAATTGTCGATCAGCTCTGGTGGATATGAAGGTTCATTTTATACATGGTGGAACTTAATAGACGATATTATACCCTTACGAGGAATACACCAAAACTTTTGCAGCCCGATGTAACTGGATATTTTCGGATGAATCCTTCTTGTCGTCAAACCGATAACTTCGGGCAGCTCTCGCTATAATATTATTGTTCGGACCGCCAGTTTACGCCTAATCACCCGGTGGGAATGTTGAAGCAAGCTGCATATTATTTGATTTAGCTCCGTGTTATGCCTATTAAATCTGAGGAAGCCGCTATAGCATCGTATAGTGGACTCTAGCCCACTTCATGCACAATGCATCTTCGAGCACATGTGTCGCAGCTGCCAAGACTCGGAAACTGGACCACGCCGGCTTTGGTGACACCACATTTGGGTCTTATCAGGATATCACATTGACAACACAGTACCAAAGCAACCGCCTCCTTCTCTTGTCCGATATTCTAACAGTTCATTTGCCGAATGCAAGTAAGATCAGAGGATATCGAATATAATTTAGATCTGTGCGATGTTAATTGTCGTATCACTCTCATTGTCTCGTAACCGTAAACTGTACCAAAGATCTAGTTATACCACCCGTCGGTGAAAGCTTTCGAAGGGTAAATATCCACGTTCAGATCTAAATTCATCAATCCATCGTCCCTTGTCCTGATACCGTAGACTAGTTTAGATTTGAAGGCTCGAGATATTTCGTCACCGGTCGTAATATTGCCGCAGTTTCCCAAGGTGTCTATAGCGGCTAGAAAACGTGAAGGTTAGCGAAATATAGCCTCAAAACAGATTTCTGAAATACAAAGGTTCACATACGGCGGAGGAGCCTTCCAATAGATATATATGAGCTGTCCTTGACAATAACGGGGTTCGAAAACCATATCACGAAAATAGAAGACACTAGTTGAGCTACTAGAAGCCCCCCTAGCAGGGCTTTATAGAATTAGTAAGAGCAGGTATATCGAAATGCGGATAAGAGGAGCTATTACTATAGAAGGCCCGCCAAATGACATTCAGTTTATTTCCTTGGAAGGGCCGATGCTCATCAAAGACGAATTCTCGAGGGTTAAGACGATCGAGAGAAGCTACAACTCCAACAGCAAATCGGGAGAGTAAGTTCTCCATCGCAGTCTCGTTCCCGTCCAAGTATAGCCCAGGTCCGACCGGATCACGGTAATGAAAGTAGGAAAACCCGTTTTCTAGAATCTATTAGTACGACCTAAAACTAGGAATGTGGCTATCTTCCTACCGTTAACCCATCCTCGATTAGCAATTGCACCGGCCGCTATCCTTGCTTGTCTATCCTTAAGGATATGATTATCGACTTTGGGATTGAAGATGGGTCCAACCTCCAAACTACACTCGAAGAAGTATCCCACATCGCCCTGAGTATCGGTTGTCCAGTTCTGGGCGGCACTTGTTAGCTGCACTACATCGATACTTCGACAACGATCGCAACTCCAATCCGGCCTCAAAGCGTATGTGGTAAAGTTGGGGAGTAGTTCTTGCAGGGTCCTTTGCTCGGTCCTCTCAGAAACCGAGCCCGAGTACCAGAAAGTCTGCCAATCTTTGGTGATGTTCTGGATTTTGTGGGATGTACAGTTTTGGTTGGTCGTGATAAACCGGTTGGTTCGGACATTGAGGCCGCCATAGTAATCGAGGTCGTGGAACTAAGAGGAGACAGTTGGCACAGAAAGTATTCAGGGTAGATCTGGGGTGCGATGTACATGATATTTCCAAGATCCGTTGAGGTACTGCTCTAACCAATATTCGTCCCGGGGGAGGTCGTCGCTGGCTCGTCCGTGTTTGTAGTTGTACGATGCTATTCCATAGAGATTTGCCATAAACGACTCTGTGCTATGGTCTACTCCCTCGTCTCCACTTTCCCATTTTGTCGTCCCGTTGTTTGGATAGTAATGCTTCAGATCGGCAATAGAGACATACCCAGGCTCGAAGCCAAAGTTGGCCACTTCGTCAACGCTGCGTACAGAGCGTTAGTTTAAAGTCAAGAAGGGTCTACGACCTTCGCACCTGTAAGTTAGGCCGAGAAGCGAGATGGCGATGTTGATTGCCTATTGCACCGGAGCTTTTAGTTTACTTTTTAAAGGCCAGATTGAAGGGCCTCTTACGCAAATAAACGCCATCCAACCAAGGCACAGTATCGCTTTTAGGGACCACTTCGCTCCGGGTGAGAAGGGTCGAAGAGCTAGTTTGAAGGTAGACCGCAAGGATCCGAGCCCAAGTATGAGGTCAACCTAGAAATGTTAGATTATGATTAAGTCGGGAGGTTTGAAGCTCCTGGCCTCACATCGTGGAGAGTATGGGCATCACTGGCGAGGATCCTCCAACGTGCCATTTCAGCGAGTTCCTTGAAAGCCAACTATGGAAACCAAAATCAGTGGTCGGAGGGCATGTTTCTAAGAGCGTTCATACCAAGAAATGCATCCCAAAAAGTAGAAATAGGAAGAGACTTAAGCTGTTAAAGGCAAATTCTTGTATCTTGTTCATGATCTCATATCTGCTATAGAGAACGAATGTCAAAATGATCAAGCCGATAAACACCATGCTGATAACGAGACGGATCGCTGTTTTAAGCAGGAGTTTGCGAAGTTGTTTTGCTGAGGTATGTCTCCGCACACCTCCCTCGTGGGCACCTGCAAGAGGGTTAGTAGGGGTTTGGGTCTGTGTGAGGCGGATATATTACAGACCATTTGCGTGTAATCGTTGAAGATCCAAAACCATTCCCCCCACTGGTGTCGTTGAGTGTTCCCATTGTGTGGGGCTTCTCTGTGACTGAACCATGGCGCTCTAGAAGAGACGGAAAAGGAATGTCTTGTTGTATTACTATCTTTTCGCGCGGTAGGAACCTGCAGAAAAGCTATGTTAAATTCTGATATATCGTATGCTAGGAAAATTCACAGGATGACATTATACACCCCGCCTTTGCCGATTCATGGAAGTTAGTTCGCAGGATTAGCCTTTTCCGGTCCAACGTACCGGTACGTACATGCAGTGTTTCAGTCGTTCTCCATTGTTGTTCACGGCATTTCATGTATATGAATATACTCAACAGCCAGCCACCAGTTTTAAAATACATATTTATGAAAATAATACCACAAAATAATTTGAGCGCTCTTGTTTAGGGACACACCTGGATGTAGGTAGAGCTCGTGAAAGTTGGCGGTTAATCAGGCTGATGCTTAACTTTCTGAGCTCTTCTTGGGGTGAATGATTGCAGTGACACCTGCTGGCGTGAGGCTCCACGGGAGAACTTCTCGGAAACCTGGGGAACAGACACATGGAACCCCTATAGATTGCGGACTGTGGGAACCTTGGAAATGTATTTGAAGTGGATATCTCCGTGTTCAGGATCCATTTGTTAGAATTGTTATTCGGTGAGATGCCATTTCTGGAGAAACAGATGACGTCATACCCGCTGATTTGGCACCACCCGAGGCTCAAACTGGTATAGAATCTTGTACAACCATTAGAGATGCTGGCATGAAATGATGGTCTTTGGGAAGGACTGCCCAAGGTTTGGCGTGCGCAGGGATTGCGGCCCCGACCTTAGCTTAGAATGGGTCATTATGTGTTGCAGGCAAGAGTTGGGATTGTTTGCGTCGATGACAAAATACAGCAAAAGGCAACATGGGTCAGGAAGGTTTGTTCGTCGAGGCTTGTTCGAGTTCGAGTATTCTTCGCAGGACGTCGAAGTCTGACACCAAATGATAAGATACTTCTTATGGGGTGGTGTGGCAGAGAGTACTGCTGTAGGCGTATCCTGCACCGGATACACATCTATTAAGCTGTTATCTCCGCCGTAAGAAGATTCACGTTTCGTTGGTACTTAGCAGTATTAGCAATAGCGAGCTCAGGCGTGTTTGAATTGACACATCATGTCCGCTTTATGATTGGTCGGATTGCACTTACCAACGCTCAATTAAACGACTGTGGGTCCTGTATGCCGAAGTATCTTCACAGTGTATGTATCAGAAAATACGAGGGTAGGTACATAAATCGGATGGAAGTTCGCTGGCAGCTATAAGACGGCCGATGGATCGCTTTATGCTAATAAAGAGACGCCAACTGGGATTTCCGGTCCTACTAATCTATCGTTATTACCTCGCCCAATAATCCAACTGGTCTGAGACCTTCAGAACGAATCGATAGAGATTTGGTATTTGGACTGGGAGGCCATTAGTAGCGCCAGCGCTGCTAATGCGTTGGGAGACCGAACAGCAGACATTCGAAACAAAATGACTTAGGAGCAGTTTATTGCTCAAGGTGACATCTCAAAACGCTGGTGGTAACCATTTTTGAAATCCAAATCTTTAATGCAAGGATTATTAATTTACACTCAAGGAGCGATTCTGCCTCTGGTATATATGCATTTTTGAGATTTGATTCTGCCAAACTTTTCTAGCCTATGTAGGCCTTCCCATGTACGGATATATTCTGCTAACATACTCTATGTTTAAATGTTCGATTGGCGACAGGCAATAGCGAACGCCTAAAAGAGCTCTATTTTTCAAGAGTGCTTTATCTGCCCTTAGAAAGCCGAGAGGTACTTTTAGAATGTCACTAGAGGCCTTGTTATACCACTTTTTCTAAGATGACATTAAATATTACTAACTTTATGGGGCTTTCCTAGTTCCACTGTGTTTATTGTCTATCCACAATCTGTCCATAGTTCCGGCGTTCGTATGGCACGAACAAAACTTAAAAATAGATATCAAAAATAGTCATAAAACAATCCTAATACATAATTATTACTAGGAGAATGTTTGGTAGGGTTATATGTAGGGTACGATATCCATCTACCCTGCGTATGGCATTCTGACAAAACTACAAAAAACTCCAAAATACAGAAGCTAAATATGATACTGGAGCATACCCAAATATTCAGACATCTGTATTTGCCGGACTAATGTTTGCTGCAAAAACAAAAACTTGTCCTAACAGCCAATTTCTTACCTCCGCCCAAGATGCCGGAGGATCCCTTGCAAAGAAATTTACCATCTCAACGGACTTCTCCCTCGCCTGTCTCGCGCCATACAATGGGTCGAAGCTCTCCGGCTTTCCCGGCACCATTTTACCCCATTTGTCATCCCACCGATCGTAACGCTCATGGGCTTCTTTATTTTGTCCCACGTATGTGTGAAAATTCTCTATTTCCCCTAATTGTGCCCACTTTCCAGGTTGGAACGTGTCTTGCGACCTTGGCATTAAGTCACCTGGGTTCGTGAGCGTGCGCTTGGTATGGCCCTTCATATAGCTATCTTGGATAACGTGCAGGATGGAACCAAGAGCGCGGAATTTAATCTGTAATCCTGTGAACGGTGTGTCGGCACAGAGGAGGAAGTTGATCGTCGCGCTGCTTGGAGGTTGACTGTCGGTATTGAAAAATGTTGAAAGCGTGTACAGTCTCGTGTCTACCTGGCTGGAGATCGTGATGTCGGCGAGTTTGTCGGTAGGTTTAACACCTTGATCGGTCGCTAGTTTGTACATAATCTCAAGCCAAAGCATGACTTTACCCAACGTCTCGTGAGCGTCTTCCCCCGCGGTGCTTGCCATGGCGTGCAAGAATTGTAGGTCCCAGAAATGTGATCCTGCGATCCTCGCTAGTCAGTTTTGCGGCTAGATGTTGCCTATGAGGTCGAGTTTCTTACGTTCCGTGAGATGCCAATAGTGTTCCGTTGCTTCTGGAGTGCTTTCATCACGCCGATGCGCGTTTCCATAATTGATGTGTGTCCAGAACCACTCATATCCTGTAGTGAAATGCCAGTTCGTGTTCTTTTCATCATTATGGAAGAGCAACAAGGCCGGGTCGTCATTGAAAAACACCCCGCGAACGAATTCTAGCCCACAATCAGCATCGGCCATCCATCCGGCTTGTTCTTAAGGGGAAAGTACTACCTTTGATGTGAGGAGGGGAATTTTTCAGCGTTGTACTGTCTGGAACATGGAGGCTTGAACCTATAAGTGCTGATATGGTTAAGTTCTCATGTACTGGGTCCATAAAATTAAATGGTCCCTCGAGACTAGACCCTTCTTCGCTAGCGTCCCTCTGGGGCGCGTCTGGTAATAATTCTGCAAAATGGACAACCTGCGTAAACAGAGCTCCGGAGTTATCTGTAACCATCTCCTGATACCCAACAAGGAAGTCTTTAAAACTTTGCTTGGGCATGTCTCCAGTGCTGGGATCAATCCACGTAAATGTCGTGTTCACACCGTTATCATTGCCATCACCATCTATTTGAATTAGGATCTTCGCGTGGGGTGAGAAGCCTTTTCCCGGAATTGCATCAGTTGTCACCCATAGGGGGCCATAATTTTTCATCCATTTGACAAAAGTGGATGGATTGCTGCTCATGGGCGTTTCGGAAACCATGAGCATGGCCTTTATGAAGGCATCCTTCTCTTCGGCCCGGAGGCCTAAATTGTCTCTGTACTTCCGGACGTATTGGTCGCCTGCCGCTTTCAGAGCGTCCTCAATGGTAAGAAGCCGACCTGCCTTCCAACTCGCCATCATTGCAGCTGCGGCAGCCCAACAAGTTGGCGTATCTGGCTTCTGTTTGATAATAGGCACGGCGGGAGAGACCTTTGCTTGGATGCTGCCCTTACTGGAACCAGGTGAAATCTTAACTGTAGAAAGATTGCCGTCCGGGTCCACAGTGGATGCTTCGACAGCCTTGTTGCTTTTGACGGCTTCAACAGCTGCGTCTGACAGACTAGTTTTGGCTGCTGACTTTCCTAGCTCAATCGCCGCCTGATGCGCCTTACCTCCATCAATTTGGCCCTGGATATGCTCTTTGACCAGTTGGCCAGCTTCAGCCTTCGTGAGGAAACCCGAGTCTGTTGCCGCCGTGATCGTACCCATTATTGCAGATGAATTACCGGTGTTGTGGGCTTGCGTCGCTGCAGCGGAGGCCATACCAGCAGCGGCTTGCGCAGCCTGTAGATTTGCTGTATATGTGGCCATCGCATTCTTTTGATTTTGGTCTAAACCGGTGATGTCTTTGAAAATACCTGCTTTGCCAAGAAGTTCCGTGAGGCCAGCTGCAGCCAGGCCAGCTCCAGGATCTGGTGCTGTAGGAGCGTTTTGGATCGAAATCATAGGCGTTGAAAAATCTTTCACTGCGGGGTTATAAGTTGTATTTTGGATTTGAGGAGGCTGAACGGCATTAATAGCTGTTGGCTCATCTGTAGTGAACTTTGTCCAATCTTGAGACGAGTCTGGCTTCAGTTTCTCGCAAGAGTCGCAGTTGCCCATTATTGATTCTGAGTAAACACCCCTGGATGGAACACTGATCCGGTAAGGAGACGGAGGAATCTCTGGTCGATAAAGATCTAATAAAGATGTTCCAGAGCTCTCTCCATCGCCATTTTCGAGGATCAGAGACCGATCAACCTTATATCCCGGAGCAACAGGGAACACCAAAGAATTTCCGACCATAGTAATTGGTGCATTCTTAAGAACGGATGACAGGCTGTGATATCCTGCAGACGAACCAGCTTCATTGTAAACTTGGATATGGAATCCATCCAATAACATGAAGCGTCTCTGAGCGTCAAGAGAATACAACAGTACCCGGTTATAGTACTCCAGGTTCCGATTGAGGTGAGTGATAAGTCGCTGTGAGAGCCATCTGTCATCTTGTCTTGGGTTCTTAATTTCTCCCTCCGTCAATGGACAGTGGACCGTTACGTCATCGAAAATGTCGTTATTGACGTTGCCGCTGTATAGAAGGCCGTTGAAATGCTGAGTTGAGTAGGAAATGCGGAGGGTTTTCATGTTCCACTCAACATTACACAGCTTCAAGGTCGCAACGTAGGTATTTTGACAACTTAGGACGATAAATTGAATCTGCTCCCTTGTTGCTTGACCCGTTCCGTTGAAAGAAACCCGCATCAGCTGGCTCCCTCCCTTATAGTCGTTCAATTTCGCAAAATCAATAGCGAGGCCATCCATATGCACGCTTTCGAACATCGCCTGGTAAATTTTAGGAGCTATTTGCGCGTTCCATATATCTGACCACTCCGAGATTGTAGCGTTAAGAAAGTAGTATTTCATCGTCTTGCGAATACCTTCCTTCCCACGCCCATTGCCAAGAAGGACCGAGAACGTTTCCCAGGCTTGAAAGTCTCTAGGAGAGTCATGAAAAAAGTCCACAGGATCGAATCCAGTTGAGTTTTGTGCCGTCACTGGGTCGACGTTGACAATCCTGATGCAGTCTGCAGGTCGACGATTTCGGTAGGTTGGATCGAGTCTCATGAATTTATCACTAATATCAGCCCTCACTTGGGTCTCGCTGCTACTGCTGCCATCTGCAAGGAGTGACAGTCCACCGGTAATAAAACCCAAGAAGAAGCTCTTTGCGCTGTCATCGTCTTTATGCTGCGTGATGATTGGCAAGGACAGTATCATGTCATATCTTGTAACCGGCCTTGGAATGTTTACACTGGCCTGTTGACTCCATCAGTATCAATAACTATAGGAGAGCCTCTGATGGCTTACAGTATATTCCCCTTGTGCCCAGATCACCTGCTCCTTGCAATAGGGCCCATTCGGCCAGTCAACCAGCTCCCAATTCGTGCGAACTCGTTCCACTGCATCAAAAGCTGGGTACAAAGGGTGGCGCCGCCCACTTCCATAGAATATGTTAGGATTCCTATATGTATTGGCGTGGAGAGGGAGAAGCCTTGTACAAAGGGCGTCCGCCCATTTAGCGGCGTTTACTATTGTAAATTTTGTAAGTGGGAATGGGATGAAGACACATTCTTCCACATCAACCAACTTTAACAATCGTCAATAACTCCTCTTGTTTGTTATTTAGGGGGCGGAGGTAGTTTGCAGATCAGCAAAGTTACTTGCCTCTTGGTAGACGGCGAAATGCCTTAAAACCTCATAGTGAAGAATTGTAATTGCGTGGCAATGGTTGTGATTAGAAATGACGGTCGTCTCAGTTTGAAAGCGCTGGGCTTCATTTGCAGTTGTGACAATAGCGCTATTCTGCCTCCTATATGATTGGGCATTCTGATGAATACCTTGTCTCAAATTTTCCGAAAAAAATCCCGCGAGGTTTCTTCCGCTGGTCTGGTTTGCTGAGGATGTAGACTTGGAATATCCTACGAATCATAGTGAGCCTATACCTTCAGGGCCTCTTTCACAGCTCTTCAATGAGATAGGTTTAGCAAACCTCCAGCTACTCCAACATTCGCGGACCACGCCCCGGCTCCGCCAGACGCCCCAGCAGAAGCTGCTACTCCACCAGTGTCCGCCTCACTAGAACCAGCCAACTGTTCCCCGATGTTCCCCCCAATCTGGTCTATTACATCTCTCTCGCTTACTAAATCGGAAGCTAGATGTTCCGTTTGCGATAGAAACTGGGCTTCACTACCCCTGAAACTATGAGAGCTGTCAATAATAACAATCTCTTTTTTCTGGCCAGGAGCAAGGGGCAGGGAGTAGAGAAGATTTCCTAGACTATAACCATCCGCTCGAAATTCGGATTTATAGTGTAGTACGTGGCCAGTCGCCACTGTTACAGCCTCGTAGAGTGTCTCGTTAGCCCCTACCCCAGAGACATCTTCCCAGCGAATTGGGTTGTTGAGGTCGATTCGGCGGCGGGTTATCTTGCCCAAGTTGGTTAGTTGATATGAAACGTTCCTAACACCATGCTCGTCAATAGATTCTAAGGACGTCAGTGTGTAGTTTGCTACGTCCGGGTCTGAATTCCTCACAACTGCTGTGTATGTAAACTCGCGAAGCGTCCTGTTCGGCACAGATAAATTCATACACGCCCCACCTACATCTTGCGTGTATTGATCGCTGTGAATAAGATCATCCTGGCTAGGTAATCTTCCCGCCGTTGTTGTGGGATTGCACCCACATTCTTCCTTCTTCAAATCATTTGAATCTGATGTTTTCTGTAGAAGAATGTAAATGAAGTCAATGGAAATGGCTTCATCAATTGCAGAGTTTGCGTCATCAATTTTTAGCGCTGTAATAGTAGTAGGTTCCAGCGAAGTCAGCGCTTGCGCGGCGACGTATTTTCCATAAGGATATGGCATCACAAAATTTCCCGTCTTGTCCGAAACGCCTGTTGAGACAGTTGACCATGGATCTTCGTTTTTGGCTTTTGCCTGGACGACCACAGAGCCCTTAAGTGAACATATCTTTGTCATTGCAACGATTTTCCCGCGCAGCTTTTTGTTAAACGTCTGGCCACTACTGCCTGTCAAAATCGGTGGAACGCGTAAATCCACAGCGATATTTAAATTCTGAAGGGCGGGATCTGAGGGGTTGAACTGCTGCGAGAATAATTCCGCATTATCATAACCCGTGATGCTCATAATAACAGTTCCTGATATTGCATCGAGAGCGTATGTGTCTTGGAACTTGAAGTTGAGAGAATTGTCCTTTGGACTTGCGTCTGCAGGCCAATCATATCGCGAGATATGTTGGATAGGCTCATTGTCCTCTGGGTCGCCAACTTGAACTGCGAAATTCGCGCTAAGGTGATAGAAGGAGAACTGCGACATGGTGAGGACCTTTTTGGCTGGGTCGTTAATGTGAAGAACTCCCGCGACTGTGAAGAGTTGCATTTTTGGCATCACGAGAGGGAATTCGAAGAACTGGTCAAAACCTTTGACGATCGTATCATATACCTCTACCCAAGCATCAGACTTGGCGAGTTCGGCTTGTCCGAAATCTTTAAGCGTTGTCTGGAACATCGCACGCTTTGTAGCGTCGGGGGCACTACTAAGCCTTGGGGTCTTCCCAGAGATATCCACAAGGCCAGAAAGCAAATATAAAAGCAAGCTTTCATCCTGTGGGTCCGAAGTCGGGAATAGCTTCTGCAAGAAGCTCAAGTACACTGATTTGTTAAGACAAAAAATACGCGTATCGATGATATGATTATTTTGACTCGTTTCCCTAATCGCACCTGCTACGATCGAGTCGATTATATCGGGTGACACCAAGAATAGAGGATGCGAATCGAATTTCGGAAGTTTAATTGTCGGAATCCCAGTGTTTGAAGCCACTGAGCCTGTCGCGGAGGAGGCTGTCGCTTCAGAGGATGGTGTTAGACTCGGTCGTGGAACATGTATTGCAGTCTCCCGTCCTTTGGCGAACCTAGCACCACTAAAGAAGTACAGTGCATCTACGGATGAGGGCGCCACATGACCGCTAGCGCTATATTGAACAGTGAAAGGGATCGTGAAGTCTTGCAGACTGACTTTAGAGTCTGTCTTGGTCAAGCTTGTTACGTATCTGATGAGTGTGGCGCCATAATCGGAACCCCATAGCTCAGAAGCCGGAACAGCGACATGGTACTGCTTGCTGGAGAGCCGCTGTTCAAACGAAATATGGCCTTGACCAGTGGCAGCGAGAGAGACGGTCTTAGTCTGAGGGTCGTCGATGACTTCATAGTGTGGGAAACCGATCACGATATCCGTGCTATCCACCGGCGCTGGCTCCGAGTCGTCATATGTGAAACCTGCCTGGAGGGTAAGCACCATGATGGCTGAATATATGATTCAGTTGTCAGTTTACGGATATGATATTTGGGAGTTCTTTGCTGTTGCAATCTCAAACGAGAGTGGCGAAGAAGGAAACCGATAGGCGGCGAGCTATAGCGCTAGGAGAAAAAGTGGAGGCACGGGGTGGGACTAAGGGGAAAGCTAAGAGCAATATAGTAACTTACACCCTATCTACACCTGGACTATCTCGCGGCTATCTAATATTTGCCGGGATATCGTCAGCCTATTGGGTAGCGTCGAAAGATCAGATAGAATATTGCGTTGAAAAATAAAGATCAATAAATTGGCACGTCAGATTAGGCTTATAGGGAGATTATTTGAAGATTATTTACTGGTCGGGTTCTTCTCGACCAACTATATACAGAGGCAAACTGTCAGCGAGAGCTGTACAGTATATGGGGTCTGCAGGGGCTCCAGCGGCGGTTGACTTTTTGAAACTGGTTAACAACTATAGTAGAATTGCTCAGTTGAAACTCATAAAATCGAACAATGGTTAGGTATTGATCGGAATACTCCGTTGTATCTGCGGGGTCTTTCATATTAGTGCCATGTATTCCTTAACATGCTGTCCATCTATCTCTCAGCTGCTGAATCCAACCTTACATACTATACTACTAAATCATCAATTAACATCAAAACACTGATCGGAATATTCCATTATAATTACATCATCTGTGCGGTATTGGTGTCGACTCTTAGGTCTCTTGATTTGAGACCTGAGTTCACAAGCTGCATATGGAGCAGAGGCAGGAAACCGGAGCCTAGCGGAGGCGTCAGAACGGTAGTAGGCGGGATCAACCGCCTGCTATGAAAGCGCATAAATAATGTATCGCAACATAGGTGATTCTGGATCAATATCTGGATACAGTCTAGGGAGGCCCAACGTTTTCGGCATAAATATGTGATAGACAGATAGCAAAAGCGAGACGAACGTTTCGGCAGCCATAAAGCGTTAATGTAACCTTAAAATTTTGTCACAAGACAGAGCTTACATCTGATGATAAATCACACTACCCTAGTGAGTATTCGTTAGTCCAATTAATCAGCAGAATTCGGTCCTGTGGTGCCGCGTCTATGTGCCATCCTTATACGTCATCGTTTGTGATATGACGGATTGGATATACGCGTGGGTCGGACGCCTGGTGATATGAAAATAAGATTTAACTTACAAGGAATAAAGGCGGTCAACCCGGTGTCTGATCAGTTGATGTTGCGGACCGCATCTTAATGATAGGTTTGCGCTCCCCTAATAATCATTAATCAGTCAGCCCCGCGCCATGTTTTCACGCTTGTTGTATCATCAGCTATCTTTTGTGGCTTATTAGTGCCGTCTTCATCAGTCAATCAACCTCTAATATTAGATCTTGGCGTCTTGCTATATTGGCCATACCACAAGGCTGGGAGAGAGCTCAGCCAATCTATCTACACTTCTACTATAAATGAAACATTTGTGTCACCCTTTGTGAGTGATCTATCACCAATTAACCATTCTGCTGCCACGCCACTTCTATATTAAACCAAAATTTAACTTGTTGGCTCCTCAATTGTTTCAAAGTATTAGAAGGACATCATACCATCCTGTGATAGGCAAGTCATCCCACTCAATCCGCCGCGATGTATCGATGGTCTAGAGCGTAGGATTATTGATGGGCTAGTTGTACGCTTGGCTAGTATATGCGGGTACCTTTAATTCCCTCTATATTAACACTCAGCCAAACAAATTACCGTTATCATAAAGCCAAGTCAAAATGATTGCCAATAGATGAGGTTGAGTTAGGCGATATATTATCTAAACAGATGGTTAAAATTTTTGTGTTAAGGTTGCGGTTTAATTCAGGTAGTACAAGGCTAAGTTAATTTCAGCCATATGAAATTCTTGGTTTCTGCGGCTAATGCACGCCAAGAAGCGATGTGTTGCACTGTTTCTTTCTCAAAACTACCCGTCTTAGCTGCAGGGCGACGTTCGGACGTGGATGTTTAATTGGCTCCTCCCCTTCCGGACAGGAACCGCCCTCTGCAGGTGATACTGGTAAAGGGCAGATATCCTCTGTCATGCGCCTACCTACTTACCGACTTATCTTCAGGTTTCCAATATTAGGAGCAGAAATCTCGAATTAATGAGTGTGTTACAGTTGTCTTAATCTCCACAAGCTTTTGATAGTACGTAGGGTTGGTCTTGTAGGTAGGAACGATGTACGAGCATATGTGTATAATTGAAATGTGATCGTCGGCCAAAAGAATATCTAGACGATATAATCGTAATTGTTGGATCCCGTACGGAATTTGCCGGTTAGTGTATCGAAGATCCCGCGACGTTACACAACAAGGATCAAGTACTTAGGAATTCTCCGTCAGCTATATTTCAGGACCGTTTTTTGCATGTTTTTTTTTCTTTCTTTTGTTGATTAGCCTGTGTAAAGCTTGAGTTCAGCGCTAAGGTCTATGACCGATTCCGTGTCTAATCCTCCAGGGGAACAACACCGTGACATATGGTTGACTACTGGGATTTTCAGGCGCGGCACCAGAACATCACATGTAATGGTTCCCCAGTATCTACGGTTGGCCCAAATATCAATACTGGCCTTGACAGGCGGTATGCATCTGCACTTCTGACAAAGTGACGCCATAAACTATCTATGATAGAAATTTATTAAGCCAAACCTCTAACTCTATTTTAACCCACTATTTATGGCGGGTAGTTGCAAACAGATACCGTTTCCCGGAATTGCGGGATATCCCGTAGGTATCTGTGATAATAATTGCATTGTCTGGGTGTACGAATAAACGCATGCCATATGCATATGTCTCCTATTTGAAAGATGATACATATGCGATAGCAGTCTCACGAGGTTTCAAGGACTTTTGTTCTAGGTTCTTCAGCTGGGCCGCCTCATACCGGGAAGGTTACTGCCCTGACAATCTTTTTGGGCTTTGGTAGATCTTTCCCTGCTACTATACTACATTTCGGAAGTTGTGGGTGGCTTCCGGTGGGACTATGGACGACTTATGGCTTTATTGACGGTGATGATGGTAGTAGTGCCATAGAGGATGGTGTAAGGGGAAAGGAATTATCGACAGCTTTCCCCCTCACGAAATCACTCTACCAGCGGATACCAGCGTTATAACCGGGACGGATAACAACTCCATGGCACAAGATAGCGGCTTCCCAAATTACCGTTAACGGAATCTGTTGAAAGAGCGTACCCTTCTCCTAGGAGCTCCGTAAGTGAGCCCGCTCGGAGTAGTATTAATGATATATATACAACCATCGCCCGACCTAAGCATGACAAGTACCAATTAACGAAGAGATCTTCCGTTCGAGGGGCCTGCTATGAGATTCCTAGGAGGGGGCAACACCACCTGATATAGAGGTGTACACAGCGTCGCACACCGGCAGGGATCTTCGAGATTGGCAGCACCCAAAATGGTGTATCACCCAAAGAGGAAAAGCCGGCCCAAATTACAGCATGTCACAAATGCAGCAACAAGCTGTGAGCTATTCCCACTATTCACATGTCTTCGTGTCCTGTGCGTCTGAAGAAAGGTGCCCAACCTTCCAAATTATTCCTCCTTACATCGACAAAAGTTCTTACGTCTAAGCTGATTCTAGACGTCGTATGCTTAGGAGCTACACAATTTGTTTATATTTGGAGGAAGTCTCGCTACGAATACGCCATTAAGATCAGCCCCCTGTCTGATTTTAGGCTCTCGCAGAAGCCCTAAATGACGCAGTAGACGATAAACCTGAACGGTACTGTGTTGTTTGTATGCGGGACAAAAGCTGTAGACTATTGTGAGCAGAGAAAGTTAAGGTGGATGACCTTCAACCGTGCCCTGTGTAGTACATCGTCAAAGGAACCCTAAATTCCTTCAGAGGGGCATTCACACGCTTCATTGGCTTGATTGAATTCCTTTGCTACAATCTCAAAACTTACGAGTCGTTACTGTCACCTTCAAGCTCATGCTCCAACGCCTACACATCTAGCAGCGGCGTCTAGTCCCACGGCGGCGTCAGCTTCTAAGCTACACCCCCAAATCAATCTCCCCGCCTCAACCTGACCAGGATCACCGGCACCACCACATCCCAAGAAGACACATACGGCTCTTCCTTTCCCGGTGTGTCTATCGCCTCCTTAATCTCTTCAGCGATCGGGAGGTAATCCGCATCCGTGACCAGCGGCGGGTCCCACCTATCCACGGCTTGTCTGTCATGAGAAAGTACCACAGCGTCGGCTCCATCGACGGACCTGCGGGCACTACAATGCGCGCCTGCCCCCGCGCGCAGAAACTCATTAAACAGCGGGTCAGTGTTGGTGCGCAAAACGTGATCGTACCAGACTGATTACGTGCCCAGTAGTACGGGTAGAAGACGTACGTCATCTAATCCCACTCGAATGCATGCTCAAAGAAGTGCGCATAGTCGCCGAGTTCCTTCACAGCCTAAGGGCTGGAGCGCGGAAACAGTCCTTCCGGGATGCTGCGGGTGGAACAGGGTCTTCATCCATGACGTTGAAGCTGAGGAGGTTGTTATCGTTGAGGAGGGCGATGGCGGCGCGCTTGGGTTCCACGCGCTCAGTGAGGCGGCTAGCGTCAGAGTTATTGCTGCCCAGGGCCTGGGATTGTGTTTGTGCGTATTGCTGCGTGGCTGCAGCGTTTTGGTAGTCGCGGGCTTCTTTTGCCAGCCGCTAATGTTGTCAACCGGTGGGGATTTTACTCCTTCTACGTCGTATATGGTGAGGTAACGTCGGTAACAGTGAGTGCCATTCTTGTTAACAGAGAGGTCCGGTGGAAACTCCGTGAAGCTTGGTGGTGGGTCTGGAGGAAGTTGGGTCTTTGACTGCACCTTTGTTGCGTCAATTAAAAGGGCAACTAGCTCGGGTACCATAATGCCAAACAGGAGCCGTTTCCCGTAGTTGAACACTTGAGCCTTGTAGACCTTGTTCGCCCACTGGTAGATGCCGCTGATATTCTTGGTTTTACCGGTATTGTCAAATGTGCGGCCTTCCACCTCAAGCGTTTCCACAATCCGAGTAGTTTCCTATTTGCGAATCCGCTCAGTGACCTTGGTAGACGCCTGTGACACAACTTCTTTCGCATATTCCGAAGAAACCTTGTGAGAGTCCGGCTTCGAGTTTGCATAATCGACATTTGCATTTGCGTTAATCTGCAGAGTATCCCCGTACTTGTACATTGCCGAGACTCCCGCTTTGGCGCCGATGTCCTCCTTGACGGCATTTTCAGTTCCACGCTTGAGCGAGAACCGCTCGCTGTTTTGGAGACCGGTGGTCTTTTCAGTTGTAGTCAAAGTCTTCACCACAAGTGAGCGCTCGCTGCTCAGCAGGTGCTTGTTGGTCTTTGACCTCTTTTCGCCTTGCAGTACGTTCTCAATCTGCACAGCCCCGAGCTCATAGCGCTGGATATGCGGCTTCACAACCAGCAAGTCTGCAACGCCTACGGGGCGCAGGCGCCCAGGCACCGAAGGAAAGAGGTCTAGGGGAAGGATGACAGTGACCAGGAGAGCAAAATCAACCCCGCCGCGCTACTGAGGCTCAAGTAGCGACTCGCGGCCCGGTGTAAAATGTCCATAATTTGTGCTACTTCCACAAGCGCACCAAACGGACCGCTCTGTACCTGAGGTAGGAGAAAGATGAGCACAATGCTGCCCCAGACATGTTTGCGGTCCTCTTGAAAGTCCTTGGCGTTCTCAACGTCTGATCAACGAATGTCAGGTTTCGGTGTGTGTCAGGTGTCGCTAAACGGGATCGGAGGTCCCGATATTTTGTATTATAGAAACAGGGAGGCAATGTCGTTGACAATCTGCAATATGGACAGAGGCTTTTCAGCCACGTCCTGCACAATTCGCTATCGTTCTTCTGGCGATGTGTTCGGGCTAATCTTGCTTCGGGCTCCTTTCTGAAAGGGTGTCCTTCCCGAAATGGAGACCGTTTTGGTAGAACCTGTCGGGGGGCGAACGCTAATGAGGAGATCGCCCATTCTAAACTCTACCAGCTGTTTGGATTTATTGGTAATGTCGTACCAGGAGGGCAATGACTAGCAGGGTAGAATGTTGAGTAGGGTGTCGCTAATACATCTGATTGGTTACCATACAATTAGGATTTCTTGCTGAAGGATCGACGTCACGAGACCGCCATATAAATTCCGACCCTGGAATGACCCGATAAAGACGAGTGCTCGAGACCGGAATGAGAACGCGGTTTATATTCACCTCTGTATAGAATCTTCCTTTAGTATTTGTTCAAAATCCACCCTAGGCCGCCTCTAGTCCCTAGCTCCGTTGTAACCTAGTTATGGATGCCGACGAAAGTACCTCGGATACGGTTACGGGATTTGGGGCTAAGTAAACCTGGATTCCCCTAAGACATACTTCACCACATACTCCGTGGTTCGGCCAATCAACTAGAGGATAGGGTTGATTATATACCAAGTAAACTTTCTGGCGCGCGTAACTTACAACGAACTAATACTTTTCGGTATAAAGTTACGATCCACTCTGACTAGATTGCTATGGAACTGCGGCGCCAGTATCCCGCTTTAAAATACCCCTCGACAAACGGGTGATTCGCCCGGCTGATATGACTCGGCATCCATAATGATCAGGCGTCTATATATAGTCCCGATTTCCACACTTCTCGCATAATTAGATCTCGATGGTAAATCTAGATCCGACCACATCTAGACACCAAAGAAAGAGCGAGATCATGGACATCAGAACCCGAAACAGCGTCAGTACCGTCGTACGCCTGCTCTCCACGAAAGTCCCAGTGGAGCTTGCTTTGGATATCATTGATATAGCAGACTACCACCCCTACACAATTCTCAGCTCCCGCGAGGAAATGGATCATGTCGGCGCTTATCGTTCAAAAACGTACCTAACGGTTAACATCCCGTACTTCGGCACACGGAACAATGTCGATGAAAGAAATCCGGAAAGACAGATAGTTCGGAAGATTGTGTTTAGAACCACTAGCCACGACCAAGGATGGGGTGGCCAAATGGGGTGCCAGGGGAAATACAAAGGGGCGTTTAGCTGGCTAGGCGCAGAGATATGGCGCAAGAAGACGGGAAACTACAAAAAGGATATGAAAACCGCACTCGACAGCCAAGTAAAGATAATCGAGGCGAATGGAGGCGACAGGAACGATCCGAGTGCATATCATCACTGGTATATGCATCACGGATATACTAAAATGGGGGAGGAAGAAGAAGGGGGAAGAGGAGACGACTACAAAGTCGGCACATGGGTATTGCCAAGGAATATATGTGCGAAAGGTGAAAACACAGACCATGAGATCATTTGGGACGCTCGGATTGATGGACCAGGTCCAGACGCAGAGCGATGGGAACTTGATTGTGGTTATAAGGATGAAGATGGGCGGCCGATGGATCTAGGATGGCTTAAAAATGGAAGACTGGATAATGGGGTTTTTGTCAGAGAGTTGAGGGAAGGGGATGAAGTGAGGGTTACAATGAGGGCATATTTCGGTGGGTGGAGTTGCACTGTGGAGAAGTGTGAGATCGAGTGCTGGTGGGCTTAATAGCTGGCGTATTTTATACATGAGAACCAACACAGTATAAAACTTAACACTCGATTCACACATTCTGCCTCGTAGATTGCGGGCAACTCATATGCATACCTCATAGTCATTTCGTTCATTCCTCTGAAAATCTGCTGCAGATGTGGCGTGAGTGTGCCAATCAAAGCACAAAATTACCCGACGAATCAAGAGCTCTTCCAAATACCGCTCAAATGCTTTCCATAAAGTCGGCAGGGTACTGCCGAATTAAGCACGCAAACTCCTCGCTAACTAGGGTCCGCGAATGACACACGCCGGCCCGCCTTGGCACGGAACCAAGACCGGTTATAGCATTGGCCGCAAGATAATCGATAACTATTTAGCTGAACGTAGATGTTGATGTTATGCAGCTTAGGTTCAGGCAAAAAGAAAAGAAAGCCTACTGAGCTCATGTTTCTATTCAATTCCCTATCAGAAACGTAGCCAAACGATAGAAAGATATCGTCAGCGTGGGAGTTTGACTTACCACCAGCTTATTTGAGCTGTATCGTCGGATTAAGAACTTACTAGATTCCTTAGATTAGGGTTACTGGCGGATTCAGGAGATGTTCACAGTAAGTATAGGAATACGTAACTCCGTATTCTGCATAGTTCTTTAAAGATAATCTTTTTTAACCTAGTATGTATGGCGCAGGCCTGCAGGTGGGTACAAGGCTACGCCATCGTAGCGTAGGTTGGCGCAGCTGGTCGCACAGGGGTGTCATATTTCCGATGCATACCAATATATCAAAGTTTCAAATGGATCATGTAGCGATTCTGGTAACAGTGCAGGACATCTTTCGGGTATTTAAAGGCCCGCCGGCCACCCTCTATGAAGACCTTCTTGCTATCAGCGTCTAGACAACTCCAAACCACACATGTTCTTAAATACCCATACCAGATCATCAATTTCCCCTCAACTGTATTACTTTTTCTGAAAACAAAATGGGTGCAGCAATGAGTGCTCTAGACCCACTTTTAGCGGTATTATCTGGGAGAAACGTCTATAAAGGCTTCCAATCCGGGTTCTGCTTTGATGGGGCCCATTCACAAAGGCCTGATTGGATGCGCCATATTTGGGACGGCAGAAGTATAGCCGAGATAACCATACCAGGTACACACGAGAGTATGACATATCGCGGTCTGCACGTTAAGGGCGTTGGCTGGAGAGTCGACGATCCAGTTTTTGGACAGTGCCAATGTAACGGTCTACGGGATCAACTTCTCAGCGGCATTCGATATATTGATATTCGTGTACGGGCCGTCAATAACACTTTGAGGGTCGTTCACGACTTCGAGCAAACAGACTTCACTTTTGATGATGTCTTCCGCGAATGCAAAAGATTCCTCGATGAATATCGCTCCGAGTGCATCATTATGCGTATTCGAGAGGAAGGCGACCCTATACATTCATCTAGAGGCGTCGGCGACTTTCTCCACAGCGACTATATCAATAATTCCGAGAATAAAGGATACTTTTCTCATTATACCAATAGAATGCCTTCTATCGGTAGTATTCGCGGCAAGATCCAGATCCTGCAGGGTTTTACTCACGATGATGCTCTGGGAATAACCTGGAACGGCGACCTTATGTCCATCGAGGATCACTGGCAAAACAATTCGATTTTTCGAATCGAAGACAGATGGGATTATGCAAGGACTCAGATCAATAATAAAAGAGCTGGGAACATGCACGGTGTCCTATCTCTGGCGCATCTCTCGGCGAACGAAGCCCCCGAGGGCCCACCAATAGCATTTGCAGCTGGGGGGCCAGCGCCACTATTCCCTTGGATACCGAATGGTCATGGCACAAATTACTATTTGACGCAATATATTTTGCGAAGTTATGACTTTAAAGCCGCAGAGCAATGTTTGGGGATAGTGATAATGGACTTTCCTGGCAAGGTTCCCATCAACCTCCTCGTCGCGTGTGCTAGGCACCAGGACCCTACCGAAATACCTTGGGAAGACTTTGGTGTCACGAAAGATGATTGGGAAAAATATTTGAACGGTATTTTTGAATATTATGGCCATAAAATGGGGTTTTAAGGCGTGTATCCTAGTCTATATTTAGATTGTTTCCTCTTATCGATCAAATGGGTAATTTGTAGAAACATTGTTACAATAATCCGTTGTGAAAATGCAATGTCGCAAATAGACGCACTTTAAATTATAACCACGGTCCCGCAACTCACTGGAAACTTAGGCCGAATGGAACAAGGGCGTAAGATATATGCAATAGTAGTCTCGTAGATGCACACGTAAAGGAGGGTAATGTTAAACAGTTGAAAAAAATGGTTGATGTGTTGCAGATCCATCACAACCAGGTTGGTGAGGCTGCAAGCGATCATAATAACTGGCCAAGAATCCCTCGCGAAGTAGCCTGCCTGCCAACATGACCTCAACCTCATCTCATCATCAACGGCGATGCATCTCCCACCAAGTCGACGCCCCCGACATCAAACCCATATATTTTTCAAGTTTTCGGCGTCTGCATGCGCATGCATGAACAACACAAATTCTTCAAAGATATGCTTCGTAATAGTTCAGAGGCAACCCCAACGCGGCGCACTGGGGGCCCTCCGAAAAGGAGATAGACGGAGCATTCCACTGAAGCACTTTAAACTCTGGCCTTTTGGTCTCCACCGTCTTCCATTTTCCAGAAACTTTGATTTGATTCAAAGTGTTAAAATAACCTTTAGCTTTAAGGTAAGCCGGGGTCGGGTTTGGATCGTATCGCCACATGAATGATGCCCAATAATCAATTACAACTTGTGAGAATGGGATATCCAACCCGTCACGGTCTGGAAGACCAAGCCGTAGTAAAGTACCAAAGACCAAGATAACTTCACCTGCGTGACATTTGTAATACTCTTGGTTCGCATCACCCAACGGAAACTCGGAGGTGGTGGGGGGGGAACATAGCGCGCTTGTATAGTTCGGTGGGGAGTAAGTTCTGTTGAACTCGAAGACATATATTGAAGGGAGAGTTTTGTGTTTTGCAGCAGAATACGCGGTGGCCAATCCCAGGCACTTTATAGTCCCATCGCTTACCACCCGCACTGTCGCGTTAAAGACAGCCTCTGCCGGGTCTCCAGGTGGGACCGGGAAAGCTGGGCTATTGGCAGCTGCAGTTATGTCTTGTGTTAACAAGCCCGATATCATGGCAAGGGATTCTGTGAAATTAGTAAACCGGGGTAGTGGCCCTATAGCAATCGCTGACTCGTCTCTGTTGGCCCCGATCATCGTTGGAACGCTGTTGATGAATCCCTTGCCCGTGACTTGGAGCCCGCTTGACTCGAGGTATTTGCCGTCGATAACAGGATAACTAGACTACCGTTAATTGGGGATTTAGACTGGGATAAGGGACGTCGTGTGACATACTTCGCCACTTTGTCTGCTGATAATAGAGCCAAAGAACTTGCATCGGTTGCTCGGAGGCAAGCCGCCTTGTCTGATGCACTAGTGCAGTCGACAGCTTCCAAAACTCTAAAGAAATCTGTATGCTCTTCGATTGTCATGTATTCCGCATACCAGCGGTGGGGGAGCCAACCGACTGGTTGTGACTCCATGATAGCAGCATGGAAGAGCCCTTTCGCCATCCTGGAGGCTAACAAGGCACGGACGCCAGCTGCACCAGCCGACTCTCCTAATATTGTTACCCTCGAGGGGTCCCCACCAAAATATTTGATATATTTCTGAACCCATTTGAGGCTAGTAACCATATCTGAAAGAGCATAATTGCCGGTAATAGTAGTGTTATCGACGGCAAGCCAACCAAAATTTCCGAGACGATAATTTATCCCAACACAGACGACGTCACCACGCGCCACGAAGTTTCCGCAGTCAGCACCTGGGTCACTGATCGTTCCAACTACATTGCCACCACCGTATAACCAAAACATGACAGGCTTAAGATCCTTCTTAACAATTGTTTTCGCAGGAAGATACGGAGTCCAGAGATTGAGGAACAAGCAATCCTCGCTTCCGACAGCCTCTGAATTGAGGTTCTGAAGGCACCGGGGGGGTTCGTCGATCGCCATTGTGTGGCCTCTCCCAGAATAGAGAGAGGAATATCCAAATCTCTGTGGCTTCGCAGAAAATCTCACCCCAAGAAAGCGCCAGCTGTTGATGTCTCTGTAGCCTGTCAGGGTTTGATCTCCCATAGCCTTAGTGATGTGGAATCTTGGAGAAGTGTCAATAAAGGTGAGGTTGCTAAGTGGAGCACTCTGGGTGCAAATAGCTGGGAGCTTTTTATGGCATTCAAGGATATGGGGCTTTCCCTTGAAATCGATCGCTCGACATGCTGCGCCTGCAGATTCAACCCAAAATTGCTGACTTTCCGAAAATTTTCCCAAGTATTTTTGGTAGGATAGCGAATTATTGAGACCAGCGGTAAATCTTTCGGTTTCTGGACTCCATAGTGACTCCCCAAGATTTTCGCAAGCTTTGCGGGCCATCAGAAAGGACTTTTCGGCCTCCACGAGGATCCCATCGCTGGTCTTCGTCGTATATTGTGCTACAAGAGTAAACGTCAATTATCAGTCGATGGAGGGAAAGTTTGCTGCAGAAGAAGCCCACCATAGAGATCGTTGTCTCTTAAGATTGTGAGGGCACTGTCCACATCTGCCGCGGCTGGTGAAGCCGTGATACCTGAGACACCGATCAGTGTATGGAGAAATATCACTATCCCACGAGGTTTAATCATGGTGGCGAGGTTGAATATGTGATGCCCTGACTTTAATCTTGGATAGAGAACAAAGAAAACTTGCCTTGGACAGCTTTATATACACGAGGGATGTGGGAGAGAGAAACAGTAATCTGTCATTGTTACTCGGTTCAAAATCGGCCGTAGCAATATAAAACACTAGCGTCGGTCAAGACGCCTTTACGAATACGAGATTTTCCGGCCAACAAACCCGTTGGCTTTCCATCAAGTCGATGGCTTTGAAATTCATTTTGTAAAGTGCCTAAATCCTATCCTAAAACAACTAGCAATTTATCCTTCACAAATCCACTTTGATACATTTAAGCATGAACTAGACAAACCTGTCTTCAAATATGGGCTTTTGGTTCTGAACTTAAAGCGATATGTTATGAATACCCGGAAAGTAGAATGTGAGGTTGACTGCTAGGCACTATGAGTGGGTGGGATTTATCTTAGCTCCGGATATTTGCCACGTGTGGTGCAAGGGCCGCCGCGATATCGAGAAATAACAAATCTTCGTAGCATACACGTATACACCAGTGCTGGAATCACGAGGCTAGTGAGCAACCCACAATCATTGTTTTGACGAGGGCATTTCTTTGCTCGAGCATGCTCTTCTACTATGATACTTGCAGCTCTCGAGCTGTGCGGCTAAAACGACCCTCGGTTTTCTTTCCCTCTGTGGAAGTGACAGATTAATTCATCGAGTTGCCTCGACCTCGCCCGTACACGTGGCAAATAATTTACTATCAATATCGCGCCTACGGCATTACAAGTAACGTAACTGTTTACCACTTTCCAAACCCTTCCTAATTCTTTCTTCCACCAAGCGCCTCGTTTTGCGAGGTCAGATTCGCTTGAATGGTTCCTGCAGATTATACGAGTATACTTTGATTGTAGATTCCTTCTTCTTTACAGCAATTATGCCGCATCCCCAATCGTAAACCCTAGGCATTCTTCGTAGTTTTCAACCTTACGGAGTGCCTCGCTAGAGGCGGAGCAGATAGATCATGGTTCGTTGGGGCTAGCTTTGCTTTAGAATTATATATTATCCGTCTAGGCGAAGTGTGGGGCCACATGCAGGCACATGACATCGCAAAATATACTACGGGTTCCTCAAAAGCGCCAAGTCTGGCTGCCCCAAACCATAGTTAAGGGCTTGATTCTTGTTAAAAAATAATAATAATAAGAAGTTGTACGGCGGCACTTAAGCTCACTCAAAAATATAAAAATCGTACGGCAGCACTGCGGTTCGGCTGTCCTAGGGTTAAATACAACATAACCAACGCATCGATAGGAGCCAAGCTCTGTCACGTACAGGTGAAGTTCAGGTTCGGGCATCGCGGCCAAGGAAGTCTTTTTGGTTTAACCCTAAGCAAGAACCTTAAGGAGCACTGATGCGTTCATGACACCGGATACAAATCGAATAAAATCACGCGCTCTTTCCAAAATTCTCCCCGCTAAGGTGGTCGCAGGGCATGAACTATGTCGTACACTCCCAGAAACCATGGCGGAACCACACAATCTCGTGCCTCTACCCCGACTGCCAAAAGGACCCTACTAAAAGTTCTATGTTATTGGCTTTCTTCAAGGCAACCCCGGGACTGTAGCTTTCTCTGCTGGGATAAAAATCACATCAACTCATTTAGAAGCGAAGGGCTCGTTTAATTCTTGGGATATCACCGGCCGTACGCTAGTCCCGGGATCCTTGTACAGTTCCCTGATTTGGAAACATCACTTTTGTAGGACCTAGTTAGGGTGATGCTGCTGGCTAGTTTGGTTAAATGCTTGACAGTGATTTCGATGGGGGTGTAGATGGTATTACTTGAGAACTTACGACATTCGCGCCAGGGCGCCCGGGCAATGGGGTCTTTGTGAGCTCACCCATAGCTGAGGGTTCTTGGTGGTCTCGGTTGCCATTGTGTTTTCCCTCGACAGAAAGAGCTAAAAAACCCGTGCTGACTTTCTGTCATCAGCTCCTCTCGTCACCTACCTTTCCCCATTTACCCCCCTTATTGACCTTCGTTACATATATCGCTTGAGTTCTCACCGTAGCTTTGGCTTATAAAGCTTAAGGCTTCAGTACGGCGCTTGTCTAAGCCCTTACATATAATCCTGTATGACAACAATATGACCTTCTAGGTGCTTACCAGTTGTAAGCTCCCTCCTAAACTGTGCTCCAGCAAAGCTAACTAACCATAGATGACGCTTCTTGAGACGATGATACGCCCTTCAAAATGCAACGCCTGCGGGTCACGTCGATGGGCCAAGATGGGCCGCAGGCGCCTAAGCGGCGAGGGTTTTCCAGAAGATAATCAGTTCACACCCACGCTTAGACCACATTTCCTTTAAACATTCACAACCTCGCAGTCCTCAGCTAGATTATCAGACCCGATGGGAGTGGACCATCCGGTCGAAGCGATTGTCCTTTATTTAGCGAGCGGTTCCCATCATCAGGAATTCTAGACGTTGACCCCTTTGAGAAAACCTCATCTTGGCCACCCCTAAGCCTGTATACTGGATTATGGGAGTGAGGCGTCAAAATTAATGTAACGACAAGAAAAGCGGCGTCTCAATTCCCGATTTCAGACAGGGAGCGCAAAGCGAGAGGTATATACGTATTAAATGATATGTACAGTTTCAAATAGAGCTTTCGAGAAACTCAGAGGGTATTCCCAGCACTCGAAGGCACAGTATTCTGAATTGAAGAAGCCGAAGCAACGGCTGGGATGGATTGGCCAGAGAAACCGGACAGGAAGGATGTGCTATGATAATTGAAAGTTCCTGACCCGCTGTATATATTGGTCTGGCAGGCTCGGCCAAGGTAAGTGCTGCATTGACTAACGTATGCTGACTCGGACGTGAAGAGCTGACCCGCAAAACTTGAGACCATTGTTGGAACATTGATGAAGACGCATCCTTCGTAGAGACCTCTTCCCGTACTGGTGGTCCCTTCGAGGGCATGTCCACTGTTAGACGACCACACACTATTGATGGCATGGAACAGGGTATTGCCGCTCAATGCTGGGCTGCGGCCCGAAGTGTAATACACGTAGTTCTCTGGTCAACGCGTTATAACGTTAGCCCTCTGATGTTGCATTTTGTGATAGCTGGATTTCGTAGCTGTACGTACTGTAGAAGGTGATCTGATCATTGGAACCGACAAGCTCAAGGCCCCAGTATGAGTGCTTATCACAGCTGGCGGAGTACGAGGTCACCCCGTTGATAAAGCTGTTGGAGATCGTGATGCCTTTGTTGGAGTCAGTGCCGAAGCTGTAGTGTTGGCGACCAAGGGATGAAGTCTAGAATCGTCATAAGCAACAATCTTTTTCAAAGAGGAAAGGGCTGCTATCACCTACCGTTACATGGTCGATCCAAATCTTGCTCGTACCAGACAAGCTGATAGCGTCGCCACCCCAGACATATTTGGGGTTTAAGTTCGTGATGGCGATGTTTTGAATAATAATATTGGAAACTCCAACAAGGCGCAGGCCCTTTCCATTAAGCACCGCGTTGTTAATGCCGACCAGCGTCTTGTCTGACTTTACACCGATACCTAAATAGCCGGCATTGTCTATTGTAACGTCGGATGTTGCAAGGGAACCGCACCCCCCAAGAGTATTTAGAAGCATTTGACCACCATTAGCCGGCGTACACGGGTATGCATTACATGCTTTATACGTCGTGGTTCCCTCGCTGCCTACAAAGTTAAACGTTCCTGAAATGACGATAACCTGGGGCGAAGACGAGGTAAGGTAACTTTTAAGCTGGGCAATGGTACTGGGGTACACAGGCGCTACATTACCGCCGCCCGTGACTCCAGATGCGGACCCCATTGGGGAGCCTTTCACAACTGAGGATCCAGTAGTAGAGGTACTCGCCTTGGTGGTGGTCTTGGTGGCGGTCATGGCAGTCGTGCGCGTGGTTGTCACACCGCTCCCAGCGAGGCATTGTGAATACCATTCATTTGAATAGGTGCAAACGCTTCCTGAAGCGCAGCATGTTGGACCGGCCCAGCCGCTACCGCCGCATTGTCCACTTTACGTAGGATGTATATGTCAGCATATATGACTCGCAGGTTTTTATTGAAGCGATGCTTACTATAGATCGGCACAGGTTGCGCGCTGTTCGATAATAGGAGTTGCTAGAGCGGCAATGCCTAAGACCATAATGATGAATGTTCTTGCGGCCATAATATCTCTCTGCTTGGTAAGCTTGATTGTGCGCTGGAGACCTGTGCTTTGCCCCTGGCTTAAGTTGAAAATTAAGTTTATATTATTGTCGCTGGATCAACGAAAGTTGGCCCTTTTATAGCTCTCCGCCATGGCGGTGTCTAGATTTGATAGGTCTCTGAATTAATTTAGGAAACAAACCGCTATACGCAACGAGACCAATGCCGCGCAGTTGTCGCCCTACCCGTCTCCGCCGCGCCATTGTCCCATATTACGGACATGAGTCCGAAAAAGCTTAATTTCCATGGCATTTCTGACTCGTAAAATGAGGCCGTTGTTCACTCGGCTAAGTCAAGGCGATCCATGGTTGAGATAACCAGATCCGTGGATCGGTTTCAAGGGCTGTTGATTGCAGGGTATAGTTTTAACCACTAAAATTAACCGGCACCAGGCCCGATAGCCCCGTGATTTTTTGTTGCCGAACCAGAATCTAAGGTAGTTAATCGTAGTGAGTTCTTCGTATATTTATGAACTTTGGAGGGCTCCAAGGGTTTAAGCCGCGGCTCCAAGGGACCATATTTTGTTAGATGGTGTGCTTAGTTTAAACGTTTGGCTCCCTAAGGCTTAGCTCTTCTTACACACTACCTACGAGATAGTTCCTAAATCAACCTGGCCGTCGGACATCGTTTACAATTCGGAAATACAATTAAATTATTACTCTATAGTACCGAATGCCAGTAGATAGAAATATTGCATCGTTTGATGTTCTTCCGGGGCCCCAAAGGAACGCTGGCTCCCCACCTTCTTCCTCTGGCTTGTTCATTTTCTGCAGCCAGCTCGTTGACGACTTGGCTGATAGAGTTCCATACGCGCTGTCGGCATTGGTATCTTCTGCGGCGTGAGGAGGGGCTGATTGTTTTTGCTGAGGCGCTGTCTGCCGCCTGCGCCGTCGTGAAAACTTTTGCGCGTTACCAGTGGGTGGTGCTGTTTTCCCGGATTTTCCCCGCCCCCGACCTTGGTTCCCTTTTCGGTTCGGGGTTTTACGTTGTCGTGGCCCCCCCGGCGCGCCGGCAGGAGCGGGAACATCTTCAACAGAGTCACTCGTCGAATTCGAAGTCACAACCACAACGCCCACTTCCCCTAACGTAACATCCTCCTCATCCCATGGTTCCTTGGAGTAGGCTGCCATTAGGTCTCCAAGTGTTGACCAATAGTTGCCGGGCAACCACCCACGCGGGTAGCATGACCCGAGGATCCTGGCAGCATGAAGAATCATGGCTTGCGGGTTACCGTGCCAGATACGCGGCGGCCCAAGTGGTCCCGGTTTCCAGCCTCTGCCTAGAAAGTCCCTTCGCACATAAATTTGATAAGGTAGGCCGCTACCGTCACTACTCTTCTTCATTTCCAATTTCTTTTTGAGTTCCACCGGCGTTGCGGGATTCAACGCGAGGTTGAAGAAACATCCCTCGCGATGCGGGACATCGCGAAGGGAAAGTTCTGAACCTTTGGTATCCCGAAGAGTCTCAAGTCTTTCGTCGAAGTTGACTTTTTCGAAATCAAGGAAGTAGTCCAGGTTTAAGGGGAGTACAACGAAATCAGGGACCAAGGAGTCGAAGCTGGTATGGCAAAGCTTGCAAAGAGCAATTCCATTATTGATGCCCCTAACATTGAAATCCTTGCCCAAGATACCTATTTCAAGAGCGTCGACATACTTTGTTTTGGGCAGTTATTAGCTTATTGCTTTCATTGAATGGGCGACTGGTGGTCACTTACTACGTTATTGGCCTTGGCAACTACATGGCAAGCATCTACATGGCTTGCCTCTCCGTGTCCACACAGCCAACACGATGATTCCGTCTCCTTCTTGATTTTTTCTTCCGTCGAGTTAGCAAAGCTTTTACTCAATGACTCGGAGGCTGTTCTGCTTTTCGATGACGATGAGCCTTAGCGCTCCGCGTTCGTGATTGGGGTCTGCTTGCCCCGCGATTTGAGCGTGTTTTGATGTCGATATTTCCAAGGGGGCCTTCTTCTACTTCTTCTATTTCTTCTTCTTCTTCATCGCTTCCTCCATCTCTCAAGTCCCGAGTATCTATCACTCTGTCTGTGCTCGACTGTGACGGCGAGGCAAAGAATAGGCGCCTCGCAGTTTGGGCATCATTGTCGCCAACAACATTGTGCGCACCAGCCGCTGCTGTTCGCCGTGTACTTCTACTCGCCTTTGGGTTTGATCTGGGTCCATTCCGTATTATTATATATCCGTAGAGCTCGAATGCTGGCTGTCGCGATGATCAGACACCCGTTCTTGTCGAATAAATATCGCGAATGTCCTCCAGTTGGCGGCTCGAAGAACTGCTTCCATAGGCAAGCGCTTTCGGGGTGCTTGGCGTCCCGACAACAAATAACCTGTCCCTTGACAACATCGCCTGACAACTTTTTGGTTGCGTTGCCAAGATTCCTTCCATCCCGAGATATTGACACAGACAACACATTCGGAGGGCTTGTTTGTGGTCATCGATTTTGGCCTGTGTAACATCAACAATTAATTGGCTACTAACTATGAGTCTACGTACACGACCGACCGCCGAGAATTTCCTAATTGTCAAACAAAACCAACAATTAGGAAACAAAAACTGTTATCATTATTAACCAAGACGAAAAATCGAAGAAGTACTTGGTCCCGATAAAGTAAAGTACTAGCCCTCCAAACGAACCTCTGTAAACTAGTTCGCTAACCTTGAGAACAGCTACTGTCGATATCCACATCCTTAGCTAATTCGATGACGAACAAGAAAATCCCATTGTTCAACCGCCGACCTCCCCAACCTTGAGCAATCTTGATATTTGTGCGGAAAATCTAATAACCCAGTTTGCCATAGTTCTCATAAGGATCATTATTGTAACTGTCATGCTCGGTTCCTTGGGAGCGCGACATTCGCCCAGCGCTAGTCTTGAGCAATCCTCCGCGTGCATCCACGATAGGGCTGGCGAATGAGCGTTCGCCGGGTGCTGTGCCCTCTGCTTTCTCAGATGGCTCGACGGTAAAGGTTGTAGCCGCTATACACAAATCATACGCATTTAGAACACTAGTAACGTTATAACGCAGGACGAGGGGCTTATATATTTGTACCTAATCCAGTAGGAGCAGAGTTGATATAAATACTCTCCCAATTACCCTTAGGTGCAACATAAACCTCATGCCATATACCGATATGAGGATGGTCGCTAACAGTCTTATTCCACCAGTTCCAACCTTGACGGTGCATATCGTGATGTGCGAATTTATGAAGACCTTCGTGGTTACGAAAGTACATATTAGCCATCCTTTCGTTCTTAGTTTCCCTATCAGTGGCGATCCATGTGGCGGCACCAAGATAACCGAATTCGTCGGCGTGGCTGTCGAGGTAGGTTGTCATGGACTCGAAGTAGTCGCCGATCGTCTTGACACCTGGTGCAAACATTCCCATAGGGCTAAAGACGCCTGTTAGCTAAATCCCGACCTGCTTGGGTTTGAAGGGTGCGGGAATATTGAGGACTCACTGGTTACTCCGGGAGCCGATCAAAAAGCAGACGACCTTCTCGTTGGCAGGTGAAGATCCGAAGCGGCCTTGGGAATCTGGAAACTGCGCAGAATACTTATTCAAAAGAACTCCATCCATGAAAGCGTTGTGCTTGAAGCCAACTAATACTAAAGCGGTATCAACAGCTCTGAAGAGCAATAGGAACGCCGGCGGTAGAAAAACTCTCCAGCCCATGATACTGAAGAGCACCGCCTGGGTAACAGCACCGAGGGCTAGCCACGTCGATATAGAGAGTTGATCACGAATCATCTAAGTATACCAGTCAATAGATCCACGTCTTGAGTTTTGCGGCCGATTAAGAATTCTACGCACAGTATTCAACTGCATAGGGAGTGAGGCGAGCGAGCCCTTCTTCCCAAGAGCCTCCTGCGACAAAGGCCGCTCCGTCGCCGGGCGAACGAGAGGGACAAAATCTCCGTGTGCAACCATATTGGGCCCTGAATAGTTAATACGAAATTATTCGAAATGAGGTTTTTGGAAGGCTAAGACAATGATAGTCCAGGAATTTTAAGACCTGTGGCAGAAATAAATATCAATTCCCCGAGCTGAAATGAAGACGTAAACCGTATATCACATTCAGCTGTTGGATATAGCTGCATATATGCAAGCGAACGGAACATACCGTCTGATATCTACACATGCAGGAATAGCCACAAAATGCGGGATTAAGAAAAAATAATGATTACGAGTGCTTACTCAGTAAACGTAAATGCGCAATACGTGAAGAGTAAGAATTGAAGTACTTAAATAGTTTTCGCAACCTAGTTTCGTAGCCACTGCGCCGTGGCAAGTATGCAGGGCACTTATGAAATATTAGAAATTGGGTATCGATACATCTCCTCGTGCATGTGACGTAGCCTTCTTCATCAAACGGATTCGAGGCTAAAGTTCAAGGGCTGGCGGTGATCAGCCTTGCCAGAGGCTGAACTTAGAACTGCGGGGTCTCAGGAATGTTCCGTCGGACCATTCATCTCCAATCCAACAATATGCAACTTAACGCAACCTCAGCTTCAGCGTCGGCGTGTGTTGTGTTGTCAATACAACCACACTCGCCCGATTTGGATGCCAAGAAATACAAGGGTCATGATGTCACACTGCATTAAATAAAAACCCGAGATTGTCCGATTCTCACAGCTGCACATTTAACCTCGCTGAGAAAACGAATTCAACGGCCAATATTCCGGTAGTTATGGGCTTCGGTAGGATACCCTCGATCGCGATCAGAAACGTCAAGAGCATTCGTCACGTAAGCACTATCCCGCGGCAATTTCTCGCCACACAGCCTGGTAAGGAGACGCCAAACCCGTACTTGGTCATTAGCGCTGATGGATCTACGGAATTTAGGCAAGGAAAGAGTCGTCATTCTGGGTTCCGGGTGGGCAGGATTTACGCTTTCACGCAATCTAGATCCTGAAAAATACCAAACAATTGTGGTTTCTCCCAGATCATATTTCGTCTTCACGCCTTTGCTCGCCTCAACAGCTGTCGGCACGCTAGAGTTCAGGACTACATTGGAACCGGTCAGGGCTCGTAATACCAGCGTTGAATATATACAGGGTTGGGCCGACGATGTCAGCTTTGATCGTAAAACAATCACGATAGAACCGATTGCCGCTCAAGTAGCAGGCGTGCCTCATACGGACAGAGGCGGTCCTCGCTCCTCAGGGAAAGGAGAAATTTTCGATATCTCTTACGATAAACTGGTCGTCGCTGTTGGCTGCTACAGTCAAACTTTTGGTACCAAGGGCGTTCGAGAAAATGCTCGATTCTTGAAAGATGTAGGGGACGCAAGGAAAATTAGAAGAAGGATTCTAGAATGTACGTCCATTTAACACAGGTTTCATTTTCGCGCACTAACCCTCTAGGTTTTGAAACGGCTTCGCTTCCCACAACATCCGAATATCTAAAAAAACAGCTCCTCAATTTTGCGATTGTTGGCGGCGGGCGTGAGTATTTGGCCCCTGGGTTTTCTAGGAACGAGGGCTTGCAAGAAGTATTGATAAAGTATTGATAACTAACGGTATCTTCCTATAGCAACCGGTGTAGAATTCGCCGCTGAACTATTCGACCTCTGCCATGAAGACCTTAGCCGTTTATACCTAACACTAATACCGTACGTCAAAATCTCAATATACGATGTCGCGCCAAAGATACTCCCCATGTTTGACGCAAAGCTCGCAACATACGCCTTAAACCTTTTCAAGAGAGATGGTATCGAGATCAAAACGGAGCACCATATCCAAGAGCTGCGACTAGGGCTCCCGCATGGCCAGGAAAACACCTCTGACACTGCGGGATGCCTAACCCTTACAACGAAAGAAGAAGGAGACATCGGTGTCGGAATGTGCGTATGGTCTACCGGTTTGATGATGAATCCCTTCGTCCAAAAAGCGTTAGATTCAGTACATACGTATCCGAAAGCCTCAGCCATCCTAGACGCCCCCGCAACAGTCCCCCCATCCGATTTGCAATGGTCGCTCAAACGGCACCCTAAAACGGGTGGTCTAATTGTCGACGACCACTTCCGTGTCCAGCTCGTCGAGCCAAGGTTGTCAGCTGAAGCAACAGTGCAAGACGTATTCGCCATCGGTGACGTATCGGTAATGGAAAAAGCACAACTCCCCGCGACAGCCCAGGTAGCGAATCAAGAAGCCTTATGGCTAGCGAAACATTTGAATGCCAAAAATAAAAATTCGAAAGGTTTTACTTTCCGGAACTTGGGGGTCATGACGTACCTAGGCGGCATGAGAGCGATCATGCAGACTAGCGACCGCGAGATCAAGGGGTGAGTTTTCTTCTACTAACTCCGTCGAAGCTTCCAGTTTGCACTGTTTGCTAAACTATCTTTGATTGTAGGAGGACGGCGTGGCTAATTTGGAGAGGCGCATATCTCACTAAAACCGTGAGCTGGAGGAACAAGCTCCTAATACCCATATACTGGGCGATAAACTGGGTATTCGGAAGAGATATTTCTAGATTTTAACGGGAACTAGAAGAGGAACGTTTTCATTAACTGCCGCAAGCTCTCCTAATGGGCTGGTGTTTGTGGCTTCCTGCTTTCAGCAACTTGATTACTACTTCAATGTCCCTGTTACTAAAAACGTTTGCGTCAGCGATACAGCAGCGCCGCAAGTTACAGTCCACAAGGAATTTCCACACATTTGTACATAACCACTCCTCTTCATACACATCAGGTACTTCCAGCCATAGATTTCAGCATCAGCGATTAGCGTTAGTCATGCGGAAATTATATACTAATTTTTATAATTACTAGTGATCTTGACACTACATACATAGTCTATGATAAGCGCCCCTTGCGTCAAGCCGCGCGCCCTCTTATAAAAACTTCAAATAGTCTACTTCGATGCGTCGATGAAAGGCAGCTTTAATTGCTTCTTGACGATAGCCAAAGCCTCGAGGACCTATATGAAATTTCTTAGTCGACTCCAAGTTCTCAAGCACGTTGACGTTGAGAGGAGGTGATGATGACGCCTACCTTTTCATCTTCGAAGCGCCTTGCGACGAGTTGCAAACCGATAGGCGCATCGACGTAACTTTTCTGATCCCCTGCACGCGCACGAATTAATAGGCTGTTCAATGAACCAAGTCCCACCGTAGAGTGTACCTACAAAGCTTGAAGTTCTCGGTATCCTTCCCTCCGGTCGGCGTATAGTCCCAAGCACCGTTATCCTTTTCGTTGACCTTTGTGACCGGGAAAACAGCGGCCGGGAAGTCAAGCAAGTTAAACATGCTGGTGTAGCCCCAGTATTTGGCAGTTCCTAGTATAGGGGCAGCGCTAGGCCCTACAGGGCACAAGAGTACATCGATGCCGGCGGCTAGCCATTTATCTGAAAAACTAGTTTTGTACTCGCTAGCAGCACTCTTATACTTCCATAAGTCTTGAATGTGAAAACCAGGAATCTTGGGAACATCAGGTTGGCTAAGAATCCATTTGGATAGTGGGAGGATGGGTTCTTTTGCCTTTTCCATCCCCTTGTACTCCTCTTGGCCACCGTCGGCAAAATATAATCCTGACTACATGCATATCGTTGTTAGAACCGAAAACAAGCGGACGCTGGGAGATGGGGGTATACAATGGTACTCCATGCTTCTGCCGAACCTTCCGCTTCCCACTCGATGACTTTGAAAGAGTCACTGTTTTCTCTAAGCTTTGCCACAACCTCGTTTAAGGCGCGGGTAACAGGCGGATGAGGCATGACAACGCCATCCCAGCTCATAACTCCAATCCTCATCTGTTTAGGTTTACCGGTGGCTGTATTGATTGGAAAGTGCGGTTCCTTGCGCCAGGGAATCGGAAATACGGAAGTATTGTTTAGGTACGGTTTGGCGGCTAGAATAGTGGACATGAAGAGGGATAAAGGTTCAAGGGTGGTGGACATAGGTCCCAGAACACCACTGATACCTTCAGCGCCAGCTGTAGCGGCGATCATACCGGTGGGAATTCGCCCTGGCGTTGGCTTGAGTCCGTATAACCCTAAAATACGGTTTGCGTTAGCATAAGTGGCTAGCTAGCTGAAGGATCCGTCATCTACTTCTCACTAGGATCGGTTGTACGTACCGTTGTTGGCGGAGGGGCTTCTAATGCTGCCCCCGATGTCCGACCCTAGACCGAAAGAGCTACCTCTTATACCCTGCAGCGCGCCCTCGCCGCCGCTACTCCCACCAGATGTTAGGTTCCTGTTATAAGGATTCACTGTAATTCCGTACAGGTTGTTGCTAGTTTCCAGTTGCATGAGGGTTTGTGGTTGTGTTGTACGGGCGTGAACTATGGCACCAGCATCCATCAATATCTTGACAAGTGCGTTATCCATTGACGCGATAGTTCCAACATTTCCGCAGAAGCCGCCGTTGAGATCTAACCCCTTGATGGCGATGTGCTCCTTGACGGAGATTGGAAGGCCGTGAAAGGGACCGATGGGTTTTTTGTGCCGTTGGTAATACTGATCAAGGCGGCTTGCCTGGGCGAGAGCTCTCTCAGGAAGAAGCTCTGTAATGCAGTTTACCTAACGACGTTGGTGGTTAGCATCCAGTTGAATCTTCATAGTGTCGACTGAGGCTATGCGTATTAGGGGCAAGGGGTTTACCAAGTTCTGAGCAACACCAGCTCTTTTCAAGAAAGCGCTTGTGACTTCAACAGCTGTTATATTTCCACGAGCTAGAAGATCAAGCAGCCGCATCGAGCCCATTTCGGTGACCCATACTTCTCGAGATGTCAACATCTTTCTAGCTGTCTCCAACACATTCAGCGGCAGATTTGTTGTATCGACTCTTGGAATTTGGGGTGATAGCCTAGATATCGATGCATCACGATATGCCTGACGTTCGGCAGCAATTTTCTTCCAAAGGGGCTCAGAATTGGAATTTGCATGGGCCGTATAGGCTAGAGAGAAAACAAGAGAAAGAATGATCCACCGCATGATGAAGAATGCGAACATAGATAGTCGACAGTTTGATAACTATGAGAGCTTGTGAAAGGGGTTGAAATAGGGTGTTTGGTAACTGGTATTCATTGAATGGGGTCAAAAGCCGCATTTATACCTTGTTAGTCCCATTGCAAACCTCGTAGCTGATGACCTGATCAGATGAATTCGATATATATCCTCATTCTCTATCGAGTTAGTTAACCAGTCTGGAAGTTTCAAGTTGAACGTTCGAACCGTCCGTCCGTCGTTAAACCACGGCAACATAGGCGTTCTCGCACAAGCGCTCACAAACTCGTTTCCACCCATGCCTGACGGTATTCCTGATACTATCGTCTAACATCTCGCAATTCTTTCATTGTCCAAGTTATAACATCTCCAATTTATAGGTCCACCACTTTCCGAAAAAAGTATATAATAGGACACTTGAACCTGCATCGTCTTGGATGGGAACCCAAAAAACTAGCTGTTTCTGACTTTCCCCTGCCACACCATCCATGTGTAATATAGTTCGGGGGTTTGCAATATAGCTACTGCCTCCTAGCACATTCCAACCTTGGTTGGGCGAGTGCTCGATCAATTGACAAACCGAGAGATGTGTTGGGCCCCCAAAATACAACGAAATCAAATATCTAACTAGTCTCGTTGTAAATATCCAACATCGACGACTCATATGAACAGAGTCCTTGCTCTGTGAAAGTGCGATGGTTGATCTCAGCTGCTTCGGGTCGAGAAAGGACTGTGAAACTGATAAGAAAATCAAACAATGAACGACGCTATACAATTGGCCATATTATCTGACCGCAATCGGAAGAGGGACTGAAGAACAGAATATCTATCATATCAACGCACTTCCCGGGAGGAGGATGCAGGTTCGCCCTTCGGCTTGCGGGTAGCCCGGGGGGTGGAAGGAGCGAAAAAAAAAAAAAAAGATTAAAAAGCGACGGATGGTTTGAATCATGAATTGCGATGGGATTGTAAGAAATGGAATATCGTGCAACTACTACACCACAGCTTTCTCCGTTGCCTGGGATAGCAGAGATCTAGACGGTCTTCAACCGGACCAACACAAAATTGCAAATCAGATATATACATCGAGACTATTGGCGTTAGCCTGTAATTAAGCTCGCAAGGTGGCTGGTGGTTTCTCTTCGGTTGGACTTTCCATAGCTTCCTGTTGCGTCTTCGTTTTGACAGGGTCTTCGCCTATGGACCCTCATTTTGGTAATTATACCCTGACAACCCTTGTGGTATTTCTAACACGCGTCTCCGTAAACAGGTAGCGTCCACGACAAGACACGGAGATATATGGTTCGTCCCGTAGACCAACTTCTATGAAGCGAGTTAGCTAGAATATATATTCGGAAGGTTGCTCGTAATTATGAATGACCTTCATTCGATATAATTACTCCGACTGATTCTAGATGCTACAACTCTGCCACATCATGGCGCAACAAGATACCCGATTCCCGCATTTTCCCACCGGAATTGTTCAATTGATACTGTCGTGTTTGTGTCGGAAGGACCAGATATCGTTCGCGATATGTTCAAAGCAATCTTACCTTTCGGCCGCCCCCACTATCTTCGAGTGCGTTAAAATTCATGACCAGAAAACAGTACAACTGTTCGAAGACGGTGCCAGGCTAGGATCCATGCGAAAATATGTCCGGTATGTAGGGATTCTCCTTAGTCCGGACGCAAATTTCTGGTGGGGTTATGCTAACAGAGACATGTGGTAGATCGGTGAAACTTTGGGCTACATACAAATACAAGTCTGTCGTCTCTATTCTTCAGGCCGTTGCAGTCTTCCCAAATATTTCTGGACTGGAGATACGGATCGAGGCACCCGGGAGACGTGAACTCGACCGGAACATATATGCTGCGGTGTTTTCTCTGCTTTCTACCCTGCCGTACTACGAAGGTCTCAAGCATCTGGCTTTCGTATCTAGTCGTAAGGCATCGAGCTACCGCGCGCTGTGTGGAGATACCGAGCTTTTATCCGACGTCGAAACTGATTATGAAGGTGGCGACGGGATTTATGCAAACAGAATCGAAGGGAACCCCGAAGTAGCTTTAGCTAACCTGCGGGGTGAGATGGAGAAGACCCGACGAGAAAACTACACGCGGCTCCGGGCCAAACTAAGTCTAGAAGATCAAAATTTTGTTGGCGATTTTCTTTCCAGCGACGAGTTTACAAAGTTAGTATTAGCTAAACTTCAGTTCCCCGAAGGTCTGGAATCACTCAAGGTCTGGAGTACAGACTACGCGCATATTTTTGGTTTCCCTTTGGTCAACTGTGGAAGCTTAACTAAGCTCTCTCTTAACCAAGCCAAGTACCCAATCATGGATTTTCGTCAGTTAGTCCCCGGTATCCTCCAACTGACGCAAGTCAAGATACTTCGTCTGGATTTCGACAGAAATCCACATGCTCGATACCTTGCTCATCTCCCGACACAATATCCAAATTTGGAAGTATTAGAAATATGGACGAATGCAATCAACAACTGTTCAGATTGCTATGATCAGGATATACTTAACTACCTTCCCAACTTTCCTAAGCTCATCGAAATGATGGTGCCATGGCCCCGCGTTCCTGACCCTGGTATTGCCGGGAAAGGGAACACTGTCAAAAAGGGAATTTATAGAATGGAAGCAGCTCTTAGAGAGCGAATCGAGAAGGGGGACTTTGGAGCTTTGAAGAAGATCAAGCTGTTCGGGGTTGAAACTATTGGAGGCGTGCCTGATGAGGCAAGTGTGCATGTGGACCGTTTAATTTCCACAGACGGGGACAGTCAGAACGGCTATTGGGTGTTTCAATGGGAATATGACAGAGAGGATTGCTATGATGCCCGGGGCTCGGGCAGCGAGGACAGCCCTAGGGCTCTTTGTCTAACGGACGAAGAAGAGGAAGAAGACAGGCTGAAAATCAGACGGGGCATTTTGGCTGGTACATATTGGTATGATGAACAGCTGGCATATTATGAAACCTTGGAGGTGCTGTCGTCACGCAGGCCGGTCGGCTCAAACAATCCATCCATCCAAGGGAAACTCCTGCAGCTGCCCACAGAGATCATTCATTTAATACTGGAGAATATGTTCGACTATCAGCGGACGCCGTTTGCGAAATGCTCCAGGCGCTGTTACTTTCTTACCTTCCCAGATCGAATTCGCGGCGTTATGTTCAACCGCCATGGTCGCTGCAACGGCCGCGACATGGCCCGCTCCGATCGCAACTTTAGGAATCTGCGCCTTCCTCTTGATGGGCCTGGTAGCAACTCTGTCCACATTCAGAGATTCGATGAGGGGAGATGCTTCGCGCCACTCAGGCCGTATATTGAGTAAAACTTATAATCTACCTCCCTATAATCTTCCGCGCCCAACATGAGCTGACATTGGCAACTCGATAGGACTGCCAGTTTCTATGCTTTGGATGCCTCTGATGTTGCTGTCGGATTGCCCTTGATATCCCAGTTCTCAAACGTCACAAGCATCAAGATTTGGATTAAGTACAGCCGCGCCATTGAGAGACAACTATACGCCGCAGTGCTTGTCTGTCTCCCAACCCTCTCATGCTATAATAATTTAAAACGCGTTAGCTTCGAATGGTGGGGTCTGGACAAGCGTTCCGACTCGGAGCCTGATGGATACGTTGCTAATGAATCGAACACATCCCCAGAGGTGTGCGAGGAGAAACAGCGCACGAATTTCGAATGGAAACTAGAACGGATGAATTCGCAGGAAAAGCAGTTTTTTAGCTTTGGTGGTTTTATTTCAAAGAATGCCTTACCCAAGCTCATTTTGGACGGAGGGTTAAGGTTCCCAACAAGCCTCCAATACCTCAAGCTAGACATCACAGAGTATGAACTGTCTTTTTGTCTCGCCTTAGCTCATTGCAAGGCACTTGTTGCTCTCCATATTACAGGAGGCACCCTAGGCCCAATAGTCGACCCCGAAACACCGGATACCTTCCTGGAGTTCCCAAACATGAAAGCACTTGCTCTTTACTCCCCGGATGGCTACGACGATAAAAGCCTTAGCCACCTTGCAAAGCAATTCCCAAATCTAAAACAGCTGTTCATACCCACGCCCAACGAGGTTCGAAACACGGCTTGGATCTCATCTGTGCCGAATATGATGAGACTTGATTATTTGGAGCTACCGTGGCCAGGTAGCCCTGACAGTTTCGAGGCCGTACCTCGTAGCAAATTAGAGAGAGATCTTGCGCTTCGTCTCGGCGCGGGGCACTTTCCGGCTCTAAGAATAGCCAAGGTTTCTCAGAAATATAACGATTCTATGAATCCGGGATATCGAAATGGGTTTGCCATCATTTCAAGAGTTGGCAGTGCTAGCGGTGGTAGCGGGGACCGCACTTGGAGCGTTAAATGGGAAGTAAATAGTATCACCAACCGCTCGGAAGATAGGGCGAAGCGTCTAGACGAAATGTGGAAATCTGGGTACTTTCTCGATACTAGTGCCTAGGTTAGGCTAATGGGACGGGCCAGGAACGGATTTATTCACCAGACTTCACATCCTGGAACAGCAAGAACAGGCTGAGTCCTGGTTTTGATGTTGATTTGGCTGTCGTTTACTTGAGGATTGTCTTAGCTAAAAGGAGGGGACGAGTTTTCCAAATTCGCTTGTTTCAATCCCGGACGCAAGGCCCTGTAGGCATGCCAAACTCCACAACTGTACTTAAGCGCTACCTTGTTCGTATTGACTCAAAATAAGCGTCAGGCGTCGGTCTGGGTTTCGGTGGCATCGGGGTATGATGGACACAATCGACATAGTTCTTCGTTTGTATGGTTCCTGAAACAAATATATTGTTGATATTGCTTTAGGTATCACTTGTAGCAACCAATTTACTAAGCCAGATAGAATTTCCACATGTTTAAACGTTCTCTACTAGTTAGCGGGTGGAACCGAAATTAATACGGTGTCACGCGACCGCCCAGAAAGCTTTGGTTGGACGCTCAGGGAATAACACCGTCTTAACCTTGAAGTCGTTAATGGTGTTCTCACGAACAAGATGATAAAGAGATGATTGGTTTAAAAGTCAGAGTAGTGCCCTGCATATCAGACTCGTAACTTCCAGGGAGGTGGCCGGAAATTAAAAGGCAAAGGCTTAGAGAAATATCTAAAGGACTTGTCAGTATCGCCCGGCGATGGTGGGGGCATGGGGCGACGATTATCGTGTACACTTAGCCTGTATATTTCATTGCGGAGGACTCGCCTACCGCGCTTGTTGCAGAAAGGTAAGAAAGAGAGACTGAATTACGGTACACCACCGAATAATACGTATACATGTACCTTTGGGACAACATCCAACGACCGTTTGGGGGCAGATACCACTAATGAAAACAATATTGCATTCTGGGAGTAGCTAAGAGAGGGTACGTTTGGGGAACTAAATAGTCTCCGATTGCTAGCGTTATTACATCTCCGAGATGTGAGGAATATGGAACTACTAGGTGAAGTTAGTGTTCGCGATTGGATATATGAAATTATGTGTGGATTTCGGGTCTATCAGATGTACCTGAACCGTTCAACCTAATCAATATGTACCGATTAATAAAAATAATTCGAAGTGCTATATGAAAAGTTGAACCCACTGTCGGAGCACCATGGTACTTATAGCGATCGCGGTCTCAACTTAAAATCTTCAAAAGAGGACACTCAGCTGATCAGGCATCCTCCTGCCTGCATGCCTTCCAAAAATGTTTCGATCGTATATACATCACCGGTGCACCGAGGTGACTATCTTAGCTATGGGAGAAGAGGCCATATTCTTCGCAATTTTCGGCAAACTTTCCTGAATTCTGCTGGGTCGATCTGGTGGCGGGAAGAAACTTCATCAAGCTTGTGGTCCTTGCGGGGATTAATCACCTCACGGACTGAATGGTAATTAGGAGCTTTACAGAGTTTCGCGGCCACGCGATAGAATTTCCAGCGTAAGGTGTATTTCGCCAGCATGTACGTGTATACCGGAAGATTGCAAGAGGCAATAGAAGAGGGCAGTTTCCGGAGAGGGAATCCATCGTACCGAGCTCGACTAATAGCAAAGAAGACATCTGATGTCTCGCTAAGCTTTTGCCAGGGTGTCTTTGCAGTTCGGCGTTCTTGCAGTTCTTCGCGGAGGCGGTCTCGATACCAAGATGGCGGTGATTGTCGCGCCAGACCTAGCATCTTATGCCAGCGTTTCAGAAGCGCGTTGATTTTTGGGCGCATTTGGAGAAAAGCTCGATGGTTCTATGCCTTGGGTTAGCGTGAGACCTATCGAAACTAAGAAGAACATCGCGTACATGAGGTTGCTATAGGTTGATACGAAGCGCGAATTTTATCGAGTGAGTCGTAAATCGGTTGAACTTTTGCTATAACGTTCTAGCGACTCTGGTTTCTGTAGCGTGCGGCCTGAAAACGAAGGGGTTAAAGGCGAGCCCCGTCAGCGGTTAAACGCAAACGCAAACTTCAGGCAGCATATGCTGCTTGACGTAACACAAAAGTTCAGGCACAATTTACTTGCGGGTCCCTGGCTTATCGGGGCTAATATCGACCGCGGCAATTGCCATAACGATGTATGGCTAGGTGTTATTTTCCGTCGACGGAAAGTCTGTCGGCCTTAGGGTAAGACGGTGTAACGGAAAGTCTCTCGTTTCCCCTGATCCTTCGGTTATGTTCCTTTAAAAAGTTTCTATTGGATGGGAATCGGTGGCTTTCTGCATGAGATAGAATGTTAAAGAAGAAATCTGAGCTAGATTATAGGGATCTTGAGAGGCGCCCCGCGCAAAGATGGTAGACAATGAAGTTCGCCCCACTGACGACGCTCCAACCGTCAGGACGCGCAAGTGTGGGAGTACAAGAGAGACGGTTCAGCTCTAGTCTCGAGGACCTAAGCTAAACTTGCCTCAGCTACAATGTTGGCCGGCGAGCTTGTTGAACTGAGTCTGAGGTAACACTGCCAAAAGAGTCTGAGGATGTGACCGCGGGGCAGTTTGCAAATATAAATATGCGCCGTAAGATTCTATTCTCCTTCTTTCTACCACATCTCAACTGAGTTTTAGCATCCTCCTACTAAATGATAATCAATTGAACCCCGCGACCTATATACTTCCGTATATCTTCTTCAATATTAATACCCAAATCTGCCAACTCAGAAAACATGGCTGCCAATTCGAAAATTACGTCCAGGAACGTCTTGCTCGGATCAACTAGACCCACCGTCGTCGGCCTGTATGGCATATCTGGCTGCGGTAAATCTTTTCTTTTGAGCCAACTTCACCATGAACTCGGGGATGAGCACTTCGAGTTCTACGAAGGATCGAAGGTCATTGCAGATCTTGTCCCCGGTGGCTTGGATACGTTCAAGATGTTGAGTGAGCAGGAGAAAACTCGCTGGCGGAAGCTAGCCATCAATAACATCGGGGAAAATTGCGCCGAAAGTGGCCGGGTCGGTGTAGTGGCCGGCCACTTCATGTTTTGGTCTGAGGGAGAGGACGCTGGGTGCCCAGTCTATACGCAGAATGACCTTGATGTGTTCACGCACATACTGTATTTAGACGTCCCAGCCGAACTTGTCGCTAAACGGCGCCTACGGGATGCCGAAAGAAATCGTCCTGTTTTGTCCGTCGAGCAATTACGGAAATGGCAGGAGGCGGAAAAATCAGAGTTGCGCCGTTTATGCTACCAGCATAAAATCCTATTCTCTCGCGTTGTCCCACACCCAGTTCTGGTCAAAAAGGTCTCGTGTTTGCTACGTGACTTCCAGCAGCATACGGAGGCAAAGAACTTAGATCGCGCTGAGAGAAGGATAGATGAGATCCTTTCGGCTGACTATGGGCAGCTTGAGACGATGTTGGTTTTAGACGCCGACAGGACACTAAGTGAAAAAGACACCGGGAAGCTGTTCTGGGATTTGCTATCAGATCGCCAAGGGCTGAAGACTAAAGAAGATCGGTTGAAAGTCCTGTTTAGCAGCGCCTTGGGTTACTCGTATACTGCCTTCAGGCAAGCAGCTCTGCTCTATGAAGAGATTGCTAACGATCTAGAATTCGATACCCTCTGCGAAGAAGTAGCGTCGACACTGACTATGTATCCCGAATTTGTGTCGTTACTACAACGGGTGGCAGAACAAGAGCACGTTGGAGCGGTTATTGTTACTTGTGGCCTGGGCTGTGTCTGGGATAAGGTCCTGGAGAAAGAAGGGCTATCCGAAAAAGTCAAAGTCATTGGTGGAGGGCGCATCGCAGATGGGTTCGTTGTTACAGCGGCAGTGAAGGCTGCTATTGTTACTCGTCTCAAGGAAATAGACTGCATGCAAGTCATCGCATTTGGAGACAGTGTCTTAGACTTGCCGATGTTATGCGAAGCAGATCAAGCAATTGTCGTAGTCGGGCGGGAGGAAACGAGGAGTACTACTATGGACACGCCATTATTGGAAGCCCTCGAAAATGGAGGATTACTAGCGAGACAAGTCCTACTACCTAGCAATACGTCACCACGCCTTGACACCGTCATTTTGCCTCTAATTGATATAACAAACTCTGGTTTCATCGACGCTATTATCCGCCGTCGTAGCAGCAACTCACTCCAGGTCCTCCACGCAACTGAGAGGAATGCAACAAAGCTGCTCATGACGCCTATGCGCGATGCTGCTGTCGCTGGTCCTGCCTTACGAGAGGCCCACCGACAGGTAGGATGGTATCTAGCGACAGAATTTCTGACAAGAATCGTGGGTGTGGAGGAATACTCCATCGCTCATGTGCAAGGGAATCAAACAAGTGGCTATCGTCTACGCAACGAGAGCCTGACAACCGTAGTAGCACTAATGCGCGGTGGAGAACCAATGGCTCTCGGGGTCAATGATGCGCTCCCTTCCGCAATGTTTGTCCACGCCAAAAACGCCGCAGACATCGCGTCCCAACACCTGTCTCGACAGCGGACCATTGTTCTGGTAGATTCGGTGGTGAACACCGGGAAAACGGTTGTGGAGTTTGTGCATCACATCCGCAAACTACACCATTCCATCCGCATTATAGTAGTAGCCGGTGTTGTGCAATCGCAATCAATTAACGAGGGAAGCCTCGCTCAATTGCTGGCCCGTCATGCTAATCTAAGCATCGTTGCACTACGCCTATCGGACAACAAGTTTACTGGCAAAGGAGTTACAGATACTGGCAATCGCCTCTTCAATACGACGCATCTCCCTTAATCTCATTAATGTTCCTGACATTCAAAATTTATGCTCTCTCTAGAGGGTGTGTATACGGATGTAAAGCAGACGGAAAAGCGCAAACCTTGCCCCTTGTGTCCTTTGTTACGATCTTCCAAGGGTTGGTTCTGAATCTCTCGCCAATAGTGTCTACCCGGACGGGGTTTCCCTTATTTCTTAGAAATACATGTAGTTAAAGGAGAAATGGAATTTCGGAAAGAATATCATTTTGAACCAGTTAACGAAATCTCCTGCTTTCTGTGAAACTCCAAATTGCACCGCCAGCGTCTCGTCTGTAGCTGCCTATGAGCACCGTGTTGTGATGTTGTATTTATTAAAGAGGAAATTGTTCTGCGACTCTAGTTTTGGTAGGCGCTTGTTCCATGCGTAGCCGTGTGCAACGCTGAATTTAGCTCAAACCTTAATTCGACGGCGCTTGGATTCTCAACAAAGCAACGTATCGGCGAGTCATTATATTAAGATACCCCTCGAACAACTACCCGAAACAAGACTGTCCCACAAAGTGACTGAACCTGCATATATGCGCATATACAACTTTCGATCATGGTCATTATTGAGATGAAAGAATTTCAAAAGAGAAGAGGATATAAGTTGGCTTCCATTTTTGATATTCGATTGACACGAAATTCGAACCGGTTCAGAGGACATAGCAATGGGACTAACTTCGGCCCCAGTCATTGGCTTCTTACGCACCACCTGATACTCCAGATTTGCAAGATATAGGCTTGATACCCGCGGTACCCGTAAGCCGGTCCGGGTAGCACACAGCTACTTATGTAGCATTGCGAGCTGCCGGCGGTAAAGACATATGGCCTGTTAGTATAAAATTCGAACGAAAATTCACTATCGTCTCAACTTAACATTTTTTTCTCTGAAGGACATTATCCCCATTGATTTTTCAACTTGCTATCTACACCATGCAGTGGCCTTCAGGGGGAACCTTTTCTGCGTTGCAGTCTCAGAATACACAAAAGATATGATACACTCTGGTATAAAAGTTGAAAAGTCTCCATCGGGCCACCTGATAACAACCTACAGCATGCAAAAATTCCACCTAGCTACTCCGTACTTTGCCAGCGATACTGCCTCAACCGGATCTGCACGCGGTACTGGGGCAATAACCATGATTACAGGCGAAACTGCAGAGACCCGAGTAAGAGTCATCGAGACCAGCAGCAGGGTATCCGGCCGTACCAGTCTCCGGTGGCGGAGGGACCTGAGCTCCATAAGATGTACAGGTGCAAGGGCCTGATGGGCAATATCCGTAATTGCAGCAGAATTGGCACAAGCCTGAATAGTTGTTAGCGCCGGTACCCGCTACACAGACGCCGGTAGGGCCGCCTGGGTTAGAAGTTACGGTAACTGTAGTATACGTGATAGAGGTTGTTGTTACGGTAGCGGTTTGGGTCGTCTGCCCTGAGCAGCTTCCAGTCGCGGAAGTTCTGCTGCTAGTCGTACTGTCACTAGTGGTGCTGCTTCCGCGAGTTGTCGTCGTGGTTGAAGTTGGGCCGCCGCTACCAGTCAAGGAGCCGACATAGACATTAAAGTTATATGTGGCGCAACTGTTCTTGATGTCCAACCCTCCTGTACCACCTAAGAGTGTTTGGCCGCCTCGCTGCAAAGTGAACGTCTGCGCTCCAATACCCATGGTAAAATTTGAAGTCACAACGCCAGCAGGGACGTTAATGGTCACGGCAGAGTTTCCACCGCTCTTTACGACCAGAGTTGCTGGAGCAGTGAGAAGAGTGGTTACATAGACCTTATCGTAGAGCATATCCGCACCGTTCGGTCGGCCAAGAGTATCCGATGTGCAACTAATACCTTTTGGATGGGGCCGATACCAGTAAACGAGAGAGTCCTGGGAAACCGATGGCGAACTCAGCCCGGCCTTATAAGCCTCGATATAAGCTTTGGTGATGATACGCCAGCCGTCATGGGGCATCCCATCCGCCCATTGTGCAGACCCGTCGTCTTTGTGGTTAGGCTCCCAAGGACCAATATAATGGGATTCTCCGTAATCTATACAAGACGTTAGATTCTTGTACCTTAGCAGGTCTATACACTTCCACTAACCATTCCACGTAATAATCTCGACCAAAGCTGGTTGTAACTGAAGAACTTGCTTCCACCTCTCAGTTATCAAATCCTCGCATACGAAAACCCAATTTTTCGAATTAAAGTGGGTCGAAAACCAAGGGGAAACGGCTGCATTGAATTAGCGAATAAAGTCCCAGATAGATCCTCAGTTAAATCGCGGGGGACCTACGCATCATATAGGGCTTTCCAGCCAAGTTTGTGATGAACTTATCATCCCAAATTGTGGTCATGGGCAGAGGGGCAATACTATTTCCACCGTATGTTGGCCAGGCTAACCAAGAAAAGGCGCCGTCGACGTCAGTTCGGCCGGTGACACCTGCTGGATCCTGGAACATAGGCAATGCCTCAACCTTGTGGGACACCCCGTTCTTCACTTGCTGCCAATTGAAGCTATCACCAACAAAGGTACTGACAATAGCGCCCCCGTCGTACAGAGCTTGTGCCGGGTGGCTCGCATACTGCTGGACATAATCGCGGATCATTCCCGCTTGGCCGTTATTCCAGTAGGCGAAATCGAAGGAAATGAAAACTTTGAAGCCGACTTGTTTGGCGGCTTCATAAGCGTTGGCCAATTGAGTTGGCGTGTACGAGTCAATGCTAGCACAATTTAGCGCGAAACCGTCGATACCAGTATCCTTAGCTATTTCCATATCCCACTTCCAGTCGTCGACGGTGTAGAATTCCACAATCCCGACCTAAGTATAGCATTGGCCCTCATTAACACTTCGTTACGTTCAGAAAATGAGAATGAAACTTTACCATAAAGTGGGCGTAAACATATTTAGTAGGCTCTCTCTTCTCCAGCCCATATTCCTTGGGGGCTGCAAGAGAAGGGACCAGGAGGGCAGCGGCTACGCTGAGCAGATATCCGTTCCGAATCGATTTCCAGATCATCGTGTATCGATGTATTGGTATGACCTTGGGAGGTTTAGATTTCTAGATACGTATCGAGATAGTGTTGCGATAGACTTGTGGCGGGGAGGAAATTTTGGGATATAATGCATTCCATCGGCCAGCCTTTTATAGATCTGGGTCCGCAGAGTGGATGCGGACAATCCGTCTTGGGAGCATACGCAGCTATCGCCAGGGGATGCCGGTTACGTATCGTTTAGCTCTCCTATTCTCCTAGCCATCGCCCGTTCTTGAGGCTCCCCTTGTGCATGCATGACAGAAGCTTACATTCATTGGAACGAGGTCTTGGCTCTGTACCGCCCGTACCCTCACTAGTTGCAAACTCGTAGACGTGTCGAACCCTCGGACCTAGCTTTGTCCCCTAAATTCATGAACGTGTGCAAGTTCACCAAACCGGAAATCTTTCTATCTAGTGTTGCGGTTTAAATACGGGACGAAAATTGAAGCGAAAAGAAAAGGCGATATAATGGTTCCGAAATGCCGATTAAAGATATTAATCTTTTCGAAATTTTCCAAGGTTGCGGAATCGCGGTGTTATCGGGATTTCAATAGCTGCGGGGCTCGTTGTGGAAGTGTCCACTTCGGACGGCTCGCCTGCGGCGGGCGCACGGCTAACCCCAGGAAATCTTATCCCTGGTACTGCAGGTACAATGCAAGGTACCCCGCAAATCACAACAGCCTTAAAGCCTAAACTAGTAGATGAGAAATAGGAACGAAAAATACTAGCGAAGAATTAGCGCGGGGTCATTTTTCGGTTCTTCCCCCGGACTGCCACTCCTCCTATGATGTCGGACGCACATGGGTACCTATCCCGGCCGGCTAGTGTATCGAATTGCGCTGCATGCCAACGATCCGCAAGCTAGATTCAGAATCATGGCATTCAGCCATGCAACCAGCGAGCAGCGTAGTAATGGTGATTAGTAGCGGTACACGATGTTTGGCTTTGAATCGTAAAGGATAGCTCGGTACCATGTGGTTATAAATACCAAGCTTGAATTCCAGAAAACCCATAACTCGATCAGATACATCGACACCATCCTTCTCGTATATCTTCTAGAGTTGTATATCAACTGTTTGCCAAATCCTGTGATCAAATTCTAGCGTTACGTCTCTATTCCCGATCTCAACATGAGAATTGCGAGCTATCTGCTCCTTGCGGCTGCCACTATCAGTAATTTGATAGCGGCAGTGCCTACTGGAGATGTTTCACTTCAGGAAAGGCAAACTACGGATCGCCTTGTCTTCGCCCACTTCATGGTTGGTAGAGTGTATTGTCCTCTGAATGCAGCACCTCGGCTAAAGATTACACACTGTTCACTTAGATTGGAATTGTCAGCAATAGAGGATCTCCAGCAGACTTCGATGATGACATGAAACGTGCCAAAGCCCTCGGAATCGACGCCTTCGCTCTCAATATCGGGGTGGACCCTTACACGGATGTGCAATTGAACCTGGCTTACCAATCTGCGGCAAACAACGGCATGAAAGTGTTCATTTCCTTCGATTTCAATTGGTATCATACCAACCAGGCCGTCGAGGTTGCCAATAAGATCAAACAGTATATGAACCTACCCGCACAATTATACGTGGATAATAAAGTCTTTGTTTCCTCATTCGCTGGTGACGGGCTCGATGTGGCAGCGCTTCGAGCTAATGTCGGGAAGGAAATATTCTTCGCCCCAAACTTCCACCCTGAGATGGGGACAAACTTCGGTACGATTGATGGGGCATTGAATTGGATGGCGTGGCCAAACAACGGCAACAACAAGGCGCCTACACCAGGCCACCAAGTCTCGGTCCAACAAGGAGATCAGGCCTACATCCAAGCTCTCGCAGGAAAACCATACATTGCTCGTGAGTATACTTTACCTGTTAGAACCGAGTCACATGCTAATGAAAAGCCTAGCTGTCTCTCCGTGGTTTTTCTGTCATTTCGGACCGGAGGTGCCATATAGCAAGAACTGGGTATTTCCCTCGGATCTCTTGTGGTACGACCGATGGGTCGATATATTGAAGCTGGGTCCTCGCTTCATCGAGGTCGTTACCTGGAATGACTACGGCGAGGCACACTACATTGGTCCTCTAAGTTCCTCGCACACTGATGATGGCTCGTCTAAATATGTCAATGATTTGTAAGTGGATTTTAGACCTCCTTTGAGATAGCCTTAAAAGATATTCTAACAGAAATGGCGCAAAGACCACATGGCGGCTGGATGGATATGGCCAAGCCATTCATCGCTGCCTACAAAGCTGGGGCGACATCGGTCGACAGTTTCATTCAGGATGAGCAAGTTGTGTATTGGTACAGACCAACGCCTCGCGGCCTCAACTGTGATGCCACCGACACTTGCATGGTCCCGGCAGATAACAGCAGCGGCAACTATTTCATGGGACGTCCCAACGGGTGGGAGACTATGGAAGATTCTGTCTTCGTCGTATCGCTACTTAAGACTCCTGGCACGGTTATTGTCAATTCTGGTGGCAACCAACAGGTCTTCAACGCCCCAGCTGGAGCTAGCGCATACTCCGTCCCTATGGGAGTCGGAGCACAGAGTTTTCTTCTCGCGAGGAACAATCAAGTAGTATTCGCTGGAACAAGTAGTAAAGACATCATCAACAGTTGTGTCTGCGGCATCTATAACTTCAATCCGTATGGTATGTAATAGAAGGCATTGAGCTTATGATTAGTTGTACGCTGACTAACAGATTCAAGTCGGGGCTATTCCACCCCTCCCATATGATTCGTTGAAGCCACCAAGTCTGAACAACTTTGTGAACGGTCTCAAAGTTGCGACTTGTCAGGCACAACCGTCACTCGCCAGCACAACTCGACCCCCGCCAACTTTACCGGTCACAATCTCAACACCCTCAACAACTTCTTCCCGGACCACTACTACGACTACTCTTACTTCAACGTCTCGTACTACTACGCCGGCCTCTACTACCTCAGGAGGCAGTGTTTGTGGTGTGACGACTACAACAACCACTATTACCGCTGTGCAAACAAACACTCGTACCGTCACGGTCCCAGGATCCATAACCAGCACTACTAGTACTACCGCTCGTGCTACAACGACTACAAGTACCCAAGCCCCCCAAGGAACTTCTTGCACCGCGGGGTCCGGCGCCAACAACTATATTGGCCTCTGTAGCTTTTGTTGCTCTTACGGCTACTGTCCCCCTGGACCATGTACCTGCACTGCTTGGGGAACTCCTCCTCCACCTCCTCCAGCATCCGGTTATGACGGAAAACCAGCACCCGGATTGGACAACTCCTACCTTGGGCTTTGTAGCTTCGCTTGTAGTCATGGGTATTGTCCTTCAGGGGCTTGCGTGAAAGCTTAGGTGCTGTAGGTAGCCATGTGTATTTCGTCTACGGCGGAACTTAAAAGAGATGTGCATTCGACAGGGGGGAATTATTCATAGCTTTGACGCGTTGAGTCTGCTCTTCGATGTCGCCTAATGTATATTACCAGGTACTATACTTAGAACTCAGAATAAGTCAAAGTGAAACCGGTGGGAAGATATTCTATTTTCTCTAATATATAGCCTCCAGGGCACTGTTCCCAGATGTGTGAAATTTAAGCTAGTGATCTCTAAACAAAGATAAAAGGTCGCCTCGATTCGAGGGTATACCGGCACACCAGGGTTATATGGGCGGAAAAAAAAAAGATTTCTTGGCCTATCTACCTTGTAGAACCCCTAATGGCTGAGTTACATGTATACCAGCCCACACGCACAAATCTAGGCGCAAATGAAATTTTATTAATTAGAAAACTCCAATCCGATTGATTGTGGTCTCATACGACTATTCTGTCATACTATCCAAACCATTATACTCACATTAGCGATACACCGACAAAGCCCGCTTCATGATTCGACAACTACCATTACTAAATACAACTAGTTGGCTAAAATGATTATATCAGCTCTACGTCAACGGATAATAACCAAAATTGGTCCAGCCTGACTAGCAGGGATACCGAAGAGATCTCGAGGGAAGGTCGCAGCTATTAAATAAGAGAAATACTGTCTGCGCTATCGCTATCATCCTCTATTTCCGATACCTCTAGTGTCAGCCACCGCGCCCAAGGCACGGGAATATTAGATTTCGCCATCCGATCCCGTAAACCATGGAGGAACGGTGAGACCGTTCCACCCACCATTAGTAAGAGGTGCTCGAGCGCGTGAAGCGCGTCACGAGCGCCGAAGAGCATACTGTGACCACTGGATGACGGCGGAACGCAAACTAGTACATCCAGAAGGGCATCCGCCAACCGGAATAATTTCAACTCCTTGAGAGTATATTGATTAGTTGCAAGTCCGCATTACCTTACTTGTCGTAGACTAGAGCATATGCTTACCATTCCGTAACCGTGGACTTTGATAGAGCTAGGAGAGAACTTGTTGAAAGTAGAAAGTGTCTCCCTAGCTATTTGAGCCGGTAAAAGCGATGAGAACGCGGGATCCTCCGAGTTGCAGGATACGGGAAAGTGCGACACTGTGTACTGCCATAACAAGGTCCGAATCCATTGCCGCGTTACGGTTATATCGACTTGTTGCGACTCCCGCAAATCGCCCTCCTCTTTCTCTATACCAAGATCGCGTTGGACGGTCGACATTTCGTCCTTATGATATCCGAGACACGAACCACATGCTTTATTCGTATTCCCGTTTAGTGATTTTGCGAATTCGCTATCGAGATGAACAAACAACTGCGTCAAGCTAACGAACGCTGAAAGCATTTTTTTGTCTTGGGTATCGTCCTCGGCCATTTCGGGGAGATACTCCATCGGTTGAAGCATCATGGGTGTGTCATTCTGAATGCAGTATGTTCTTTGGGTTGTCACTAGTTAGCAATTAAACAGGGCGCGGGGAGTTGGTATAGCTTGCCGCTCAGAAATGAAAAGTATCCAGAAAATCCGTATCTTCAATTGGTTCTCTTTGATATCTGTCGGGATGTAACTCTCTGACTCATGCATGCGGAGACCAAAGGCACAACCAATAGCCTCCCGTAGCAGGGAGCCTGCGGAGCGTATCTTCTCCGCATTCGCATAGAATATGTGCAAGAAAAAGGACGTAAGAAGAGAGGCCGTAGAAAAGATTTCTCGATATTCAAAAAGTTGCCGTAATCTGTGGGCTTCGTCTATGAACTGTGAAGATGTTACTCCTCCAGCATATTCTCGATTTTCGTGTTCTGGCAGTCTCAATTGGGCGATTGTAGCAGCACAAAGTGATGCTGCGAGGGCGTACGATTCGTAGTCCGTATCATCAATTAGCAATCGCTGTACTAGCTCATCGTAGTCGACTACCGGCCAAACTGAATACAGCCGCTCTCTGAATATTTCTAGATATTTGATGTAGTCTTCGTATTGAATTTCCGTCTGCTGAGGAACAATCGTCTCTGGTGAAGAATGCTCATCGGCGGCTGCAAGCAGAGCAGTATAAAGGTCTTCTTGCATCTGCTTTATTTTTTCACTCGTAGAGATCCTGGGCCCTTTTGGGCCCCTCTTCCGCTGGACCCTGAGGAAAGTGCAGGCTGAAAGTTTAGGTGAGGAGTTGTGTCAGCATTCGACAATTTCAACAGCTCCCTTTCAGAATGCTTACCTAATGAGCGCTTCTGGCACTCTTGACAAGGATTGCCACCATTACACCGGACTCGCCTGATGGCGCAACCGTCACAGCGCCATGATGACCGCATGGCTATAGCTATATAGTACGTTGACCGATTGTGCAAGCCGTTGATATCGATAAGGATAAAACTCCTATGAAATTTAAAAGGTTATTATGAAAGGGCATGAAATACGAGAGAGTGGTTGTTTCTAAGCATCCGATGCCGATAACCTGCTGTGAAGGGGACACTAAGAAGGTTCAGTTGAGCTGCACAATTAAGGCAAGGGTGGGGACTGCACCAATTTCAACATGTGTCAAATGCTCGACCGAAAATGCGGGGTTCCTATGGCTTCCCCAAGATCGGACCATCGGAGTACATATGTTACGTACCTTGCGGCCGGGGAAGCCAGGGGTCTGAAACTGAATCGGTTCTGCGAGGAACGTGCGTTTCTAACGGCAGCTGGCAGAAGCAGAAGGCGAAGAAACAAGCAGCCCAAACGGCTGGCCTTGACCGACCGCGCCGACTGTTCTACACTAGCCGATAAGGCATTACACAGCCTTTACTCTCGCTTTCGAAGTCTGGTTTACCAGTTCAAACGTGATTTTGCTCTCCTGGACAGCTTCAGCAACGCTCGTCCCCAAGATTTCACGCGCAGCAAGGAAACAGGATGATCAGATGATGTCCGTGCGCTTGAAACGATTGTGCCTCGAGAAGATTTCTGATGTCAGGTAGGGTTGTGCAACTGTGACATCTGATCAATGGGTCTGTTTTAGCGAACTGTGGTGGTTGCAAAACTGCGCTGTGGGTCTGGAGCATGTTATCATGGCATCCCGGAATGGTGCCTGGTTTAGCGAAGCACGGCCATTGCATCGGTTACTAGGACCAAATTGTCCGAGCGTAAACTGGTGGCTGGATCTTGGGTAATTCTTCGAAAGCAACGACAGGAAAAATAGCATACAATTTCTGCTTGTAAGTTACACACAAAATTTCCCTCCAGCTCTCACTGATGAGGGTACGGCCAATTAATGCCTGCTATCTGCGAGCATCAGCTCTAGAAAAGGTCCGACAAGAACCTCCTCTAACCCTAACGCTACAAGACTACCTATGCGTACATTTAGAGGAGGTCGGGTGCTCCCGACAATACCCCAGAAAACATCCTTCTGATCAAAGTCGGTCTGGTATTTTAAAATCATATCTTTCAATCTTGGAGTGTGGTCAATCGTCTCAAGTTGCACGTTTGGGCCCAGTTCGAGCACAATATTGGCCTTCATAGAGGGCAGCTCGTGAAGGGTGACCGTTACAGACGGAACATTTGGATATTGGTGTGCTTCGGCGCTAAAATCGGCTCCGGTGATTCCATTGACAGATACTACGAGGTTGCCCGGAACCTGACTAATGCCGATAAACCGAAAACAGCATGAACCTTTTCGAGAAAGCAGAGCCGTGAGAGTCCCTGAGCACTGCGACCATTCCACTATTGACCTAGAACAACCTCTACCGTCCCCGTTGATCCCATCAGACATCAGATCGTCACCCGAATCAGCCTCGTCTTCAAAAATCTCAAAGCGGCCGTCCCGACCGACGACGATAATAATCTCGAAACCGCTTGGGTTCAAGGCGCCGTTGGATGGCGTTTTCGATATGTCAAGCGGAACAATCGCACCCTCCGGGCAAAGAACCGGATATTCTGCTAGGTACCGATACAAATTAAGTATTCGGTCACCATCATAGATAATGCCGGTGAAAATATCGATATGGCGGCCGGGAGGGATCCAGGCTTTAGCCATAGCCAATCCAGTTCTATCATCGCGTGGCCGAACCATAGGTACGACGAAAGCTTGCGTGCCAAAGTAATACTGATTAGGAACCGTGTAGGCTTCAGGATGCAGAGGATATGACCAGTACATAGGCTGTACTAATGGTAAAGGAGGATTCGAATCGTTTACACTCATTGAATAAATGTAAGGGATTAGACGATGGCGAAGCCGGAGGTAATGAATCATAATATCTTGATATTCAGTTTGATAATGCCATGGCTCCTTGGAAGACCAGTAGCTATTAGAGGAATGGAGGCGCATGATAGGGGAGAAGACACCAAACTGAACCCAACGGGTAACCAGTTCGTCGCTTCTGTACCCATGGAAGTGGCCTCCGATATCATGGCTCCACCATCCATAACCGATATTGGATGCGGTAGCGGTGAACTCAGGCTGGAATTCAAGGGATTTCCAAGAAGTAACGGTGTCCCCGGAAAACCCGATAGGGTACCTCTGGCTACCTGGGCCTGCATATCGAGAGAATACCAGAGGATGCTTGGCCATTTTGGAATTGTCTAGGAAGTGAAAGTGGTTCAGTAGCCACAATGGGTCCATGCCATCGATTTTGGAATAAGGCCCCTGTTGCCAATCAATCCACCAGAAGTCACAAGCCTCTTTCTCAATCGGTCTATGTACGATGTCGAAGAAAGCATCGAGGAAGGCCTTATTTGTAGCATCGAAAGTGATTGGGGCCTTATGTGTTGTATCATGCCCCAGAGACTTCGCCATATCCTCATATGCAGCTTCGTGACAATGGATACCGCCATGAGGGTGATCGTTGAGTGTAATCTTGAGACCCCGACGATGAAGCTCCTCACCGAAGTTTGCAGGGTCTGGGAATAACTTTTCATTCCAAGTATATCCTGTCCACCCAGAATGAGGAACTCGGTCATCCGCAACAAGGTGCCAATCCATATCCAACACAGCAACTGTCAAAGGGACCTTCTGGTCCGAAAATTTATCCATAAGAGCGAGATACTCTGCGTCGCTGTAAGGATAGTACCTGCTCCACCAATTACCCAAGGCCCACCTGGGAAGTGGCGGCTGTCTTCCTGAGAGAACATAAAGCGCCTTGATCGCAGCCTTGTAGTCTCGACCGTAGCAGAAGAGATACCCGTCAATTCGATCACCAGAGGGTCGTGGGATCACAAAGCCATTCCCGTCAAAGAGAATGGAATTTGAGTCGTCGATGGAGGCAATACCGGCCCTTGACAGTATTCCAGTCCCAACTGGACACCGGCCGTCGATTTCGTCCAGCGTTCGAGCCGTTCCTCCTAGATTTCCATTCTCCAAGATTCCATAGCGCCAGAGAGTACCCCACGCGGTATCTTTGCCGGCGAGAGCAACGGTGAGACCATTTTGACTAAAGCGATCCCCGTTGTAAGTGAGATGAAAGAACTTGGTAATGATCTCTATCTCCGCTTTGCCTTCTACTACCCGGTACTCAGGAAGAGGAAAGCTTCGATTGATGGCAAAAGTCGACGCCCTGTCCTCAAATTTGCCATCGAGTGCCCATTCGTACCGGATTAAACGGTCGGTAAGCACGGTAAAACGGTACTTCTCTCCTTTGACAATAGCATCCATTAGAGCAATGGGCTTAGGCTCGGAGTTGTATGAATTCATTGGAAGAAAATAAGAGAAGGCTGCGAAAAATCCGGCTGCAAGCTGGTCAATGCAATGCGAGATAGAGGAAATGGTGAAACTGATAATTGCACGCTGCAAGCAGGACTTTAACCTCGCAAATACAATAGGTGGCAGAGGAAATGAAAAAAACATATTCCAAGAAATCATACCAGCACCCGCAAGTTTCCTGATATATCGGGGGATCCCCGGGACCCAGGCAAGAGGCATTCGAGTATTCGGCGCTTCGGCTTATCAACGAGCTGGGCCATATCTACCCCATCTACCCATAGCTCCATCCAAAAAACCGCTACGGGAAAGTGATTACTACTTTCGATTGTTTTAGTTGGAACAGGTCAATTTGGAGTCGTGTGAATATCACGGGCGACGTTTGCTCGGTTGCGACGTTTGCTTGGTTGTTTGGATCCATCGCTGCTGTAGGGAGTTCGAGCAAAGCTAACGCGAAGAAGAAGAAGTGGGCCCTAACCTGCATTACATAACCGAGGGAGGGTGGCGGATCCCTGCCAAGCGAGAGATTTCAGCGAGAAATTTCAGCGAACAATGAGAGCAAGTAGTTTCGGCGAGCCGTCGATCGTGCACGTGGTCAGCACCCCGCCGCCTACCCCGGATTATAATCACAAATTTCAGGATAGCTATAGGCAAGTGGCCCAAATGTAACCGACGATTGCCAACCTCCACCAGTTAATGCAGCCGAACCGGTGCTCAGACCTCGTCGACAGGCCTGGGTGTCAAGCGAGATGTTTGTACCATGGCACTCTTTTATGAATTAGACGGCATGGCAAGAAATATTCGCTTAAACCGAGATTCGTGATTGTTGCGCCCGTTATATGCTAGTTAGCGTTCATAGGTGTATCCCTGCTCAATGGGGACAGCGTTTCGTTTCCCGTCCATGGTGCTGGGATGTCAAATTGCTGTGCCTTTCCAAGACATCCCAAATCTTGAGAGAAGATACGCCCAGGTGCACCGGTGGCTCTGGCATGATATCTTCGTACTTCAACATTGCACCGAATTTACGGATTCAGAAAACTGGAGGGCACGAAGAGAGCCATATCTATAAAAAGGGAAATCGTTTCCTACCATGACCTAATATCCAGTTGGTGCTCATTCCCAAAACATCAAAAAAACCATTCCCAGCCTTGATACATACCCACAAATTCGTTACGATGGCGGCAAAGGACAAAGACATAACGACTAGCGAAAATGTTCTTCACGACTTAGTCCGGGATGTTCCCGATTTCGCAGGAATTTCACAGGAGGCCCAGGATGCGACCATTGAAGAAAAATCTATGGGGGTGTGGGAGTGCATCAAGACCCATCCGCAGGCCGTCTTTTTTTCCATGGTTTTATCCACCTGCCTCATTATGGGTATTGTTCAATAGCTCTTGATTCACGGGTAAACTTGACTGACTCTGCATTAGAGGGGTATGATACCGCGCTTACGGGAAACTTTTTTGGATTGCCTCAGTTTCGCAAGCGCTTCGGAAAGAAGTTGGAGAACGGTGATTACCAATTGACTTCGGCTTGGATGTCAGGCTTGCAAAATGGTACACAGATCGGTCAAATTTGTGGTCTTATGATTGCCGGTGTCATTGCGGAACGATATGGCTACAAGAAAACCTTACTCGGCGCCCTGACTTTGATGATCGCATTTATCTTTATCCTTTTCTTTGCCCAAAACATCGCCATGCTTTTCATTGGGGGCATGGCTTGTGGTCTTCCATGGGGAATGTTTCAAGTGAGTATATCCTCCAGCCAATATTTAGGCCTTCTAAGTATTTTTCTGTAGACTGACCCGATCTATTATGCGCGGATAGACTCTTACAACCACCTATGCTGCCGATGTCGCGCCCATTCCGCTTCGCCCTGTTCTCACAACGTATGTCAATATGTGCTGGGTTATCGGGCAATTCATTAGTACAGGGTCTCTTCGCGGGCTCTTGCATCGGACCGACGATTGGGCTTGGAGGTAAGCTTCACAGCGCACAACCTGTGTTCGACAGCGATGAATTTAAACTAAGTCAATTGATTAATACTCTATAGAATTCCCTATGCTATCCAATGGGTCTATCCTCCAATAATTATTGCTGGGGTCATCTTTGCTCCGGAAAGCCCTAGCTGGTTAGTCCGCAAAGGTCGCCACGATGAAGCTCGCAAATCCCTCAGACGGCTCGCATCCGGAGTCCCAGATGAGCACATCCAAAAGACTCTCTCCATGACCATCCACGTCAACGAACTCGAAAAGCACCTTCAAGAAGGTACATCCTATCTTGATTGTTTCAAAGGCGTCAATCTCCGCCGGACAGAAATTGCTTGTGTGGTTTGGATGACCCAAGTTCTCTGCGGTATATGGTTTGGCGGCAACGTTATATATTTCTTAGAACAAGCCGGCTTTGATACCAAGAAGTCTTTCGACTTCGGTGTCGGACTGAACGGTGTTGCGCTTGCCGGTACGATCGGTGCCTGGTTCGCGACCCGTTGGTTTGGCAGACGCACCTTGTACCTGACCGGACTTACTGTTATGTTCACAATCCTGGTTATAATTGGCTTCTTGGGAATTCCTTCTCCAAAACCAGCTTACGGCTGGGCTTCCGGTGCGCTCATGATGCTTTTCGTCATCACCTACGATCTAACGGTCGGTCCAGTCTGCTACTGCTTGGTTGCCGAGATCCCTTCCACTCGGTTGAGAATCAAGACTGTCGTTCTAGCTAGAAATGCTTATAACATCACTAGCATCGGCGCTAATTTCCTTAACCCTCCAATCTTGAACCCGACCGCCTGGAACCTCCGTGGTAAAGGCGGTTTTGTTTGGTGCGGGTTTTGCTTCCTCTGCCTCGTCTGGTCTTATTTCCGACTTCCAGAACCTAGAGGGCTCTCTCCAGCTGAACTTGACCTCCTCTTTGAAGAGAAAGTGAGTGCTAGGAAGTTCCACGATGTCCACGTCGATCCATTCCAGACCCAGTCCCTCGAGAAGCCATTGTCAGAGGCAATCCACATTGAGTCAAAGAGTTCGAGTTAAGGAAATTGTCAAGGCGCATCGCTGGGTGGGTCAACGAAAAGCAAAGCAACTTGTCACAATATGTGGGCGCAAACCTTATGATATTGTTGTACTTGAAACCTTTTGTTCCAGTTCAATCTCTCTGCTGCTTTGAAAATCTAAGTTCAGTAGTTATGGACAGGGTCTAAATTTGAAACGCTGCAGCTCTTCGTTCGATCTCTAAGTCGACTGATAGTGCGAGCTTGTAAAGATCGGCCCTCGTTTTTGTTCGCAATTCTGCGGCCGTTACAGGCCCTAATAAAGATAATATTTCGCCAGTATAGTATTTGCAGGATTGATTTTTGAATCGATATAAACTCTGTTTTGTTTGTCAAGTTTTCACACAGTTTGGGTTTGGAATAACTGATTAGTCAATAGTATATACCTGGAGAAATAGTAAATAGTCCCATGGTATATCATCATTCTTGAGACAAAGAAATTAAATAAGTTTCATATGCGTACATTATATATACTGCTGTGAATACGGTGTAGTTATCATCTGTGCGTGGCTAGCTCTCGTCCACGGGGTAATACAACTCGATCTCATTGGCTTTGAGGCCATATTGTTTGTGCTCCGTAATCTCAGCGACGACTTCATAGTTACCGAACTCCGGAGGGAGAGCAACATCATTGTAATACTCCATCTTCCCAATAGCGGCTGACACCCTGAGGTCTTTGAAGTCGTCAACATCGGTGTCGAGGATGTTACCGCCGAAATATTCCAAACGGTGGTTAGTCCTCTAAACTAATAGCCCACATAGTAATATTGCGATAATTTGACAGTGGGAGTAGTCGCGAGACCGATCGAACTTACGTCAGTAACTCTCCAGTGCAAGCTGTGCCTGAGAAATGTTGTGATTTCCGCGACTTGATTCAGTCGGTCAATTTCAGGGAAATCATGGTCGTTGGGCACAATTTTATCTAAAATTGGCTTGCTCAGCAAGATTTGACCCGTACTAAGAACCTTTTCAGCCTATTGGTCGCCACAATTCTTACAGCTATCTGCACCTGCGGCTGAAAGGTCTACAGACGCCAGGCCAGTGCCAAGCGCAATAACAGTTCCGGCTGGAATTGTATTCCCTCGAAGGCTTATCCTTCCGTCAAGTTCGCCGGGTTGTCCAAGCAGGATATGGATAACGTATCCACTACCTTCGTTGGCATATCTAGCATTCATTTTAAATTCAGTAACAAGATATTCGTACAAATTTAGGCGTAGTTAAACCTACCTATCAAAGGCGACATTAACGACATAGTCGTTTACATTTCCAGCGACGCCATCTTCCCCCGTCGAATGAATAGCAAGGCCTCGTATAGCCCTTCCATCTTCGACTTCAGGCTTAGCATTTTCTTTCTCGGTAAGGTGGCACGAATAGTTCCATAAGCTTCGTTTACTGCTTTTGTAATCTCCCCGATATCCTTGTCGCGATTCTTTTCGTCATATGGAACTCTCCATTGTCGGCCAAGCAATGGATAGGTATATCCATACTGCGCAAAGTCTTCGACATCTTTAGACTTAAATGGGACATTTTTGCCCTCGACTTCACGGAAGAACGGCATCAAATCCGTGTCCCCGCCGACAATGGTACATTCCGATATGCTCCAGTTACCATCCTTGTACGCGTACCTGCAATCCCCTTCGTATGATTCTTTAATCCGTTTACCAGGATGAGTCTGCTGCCAAAGTGCCAGTAAACGATCGTAATTGCTTATACTTCGGGTCAGTACAGATATCATTCCCGGGGTTCGGTGAACGGGCGCTCTCGTGGGCATGAAAACTTACGCATGATGTAGCCAAAATATGGGGTCAAAGGCTGATGTGGGGACATTCGACATATGGCCAATACCTCCAACCCACCCGTGAAGATTGTTGTGCCTTAGATATAGTTTTATAGTCAGTACTTCAGTGTGATCGATGAGAATTTGTTACAACGCTGGGAGAACCGCCTGGTAGGCCCATGGACGAAACTCACACATCCTCCAGCGATAAACTTTCGACTGGCTTGCTGTTGTCCGTAAATTGGGCGGTTGAGAATGCCTCGTATTCGTCAAGGTAGCCGGGAAGAATTAATAGCGACATCGCTTCGGCCAATGTCTTCTGGCATTGCCTTTCGACTGGTATATCCTTACCGTGCTTATCTTTGTTTTCATACCAGTGATGCTCCCCCAGACTTGGAACGACGTGTTGGTAGTTATTTACTCCATCGACCCAGGCTTGTCCTGAAGCTTCAGTTGCCCATCTGCTAGTCGCCTTTGTAAGGTTATAGTCACACTATTTAAACATTAGTTATTATATATATGGTTTCAGCATCCTCCCCTCTAGAAAATGCCTTTTTGCCTGTAAGTTTGTTCTCTCTTTCGTAGGGGCAGTTAAGCTCCACCATATTTTTATTGCATGGGAACCGGAATTTGTACATTGGATTGCGGAGGAGGTATTTACCGAGGTCAGTAGAACCAGGTTTAGGGATGGGCCCAGTTTGCGGAAGCATTCCAGGGATTTCAATAAATTCCACCGTGCAAATCTTCGGGAAATGATACGCCCGTTCGTCATCTTCTGCATCTTTGCGGAGTAGGCCCTAGTCCCAGTAAGGTAACCGCCATGTTTTAATAACTGCTTGCAGCCGGGGCGTCATTTCCGGGGGCCACTCTTTGTCCTCATGCCCAAGCCCTATAAATTTCTCCATATGGGCGAATACCAGTTGCTGTGGCGCTTGTTGTATTAATGAAAATTTATAAACCCCTAGCGATCTCTGAGCGACCATACCTCGAAGCAGAGCAAGTAAGGACGATGCCAAGTTGCGAACAGGATGGTATTGTGAGTGCGATAGTTCTTCATTCGATTCTTCTCTTCAGGTGGCGGACCTTTACTCCCATCTAGCCAAGGAGTATAAGGGAGGCCATGTATACCTGAAGTCGTCGTTGGGTCAAGTTATTATGCTTAATATTTCTACAAATTTTCGAAGGAAATCTCGAGAGCCAACGAAACTTACCGGCCACTTGGAAGCAGGATAGCATGTTATCATCGGGCTGCTTTTGGAAATTTTGCATCGCACGCAAGAATATGTAGACTTGTAATTCATCCTCTGCCTTTTCAGAGGCATACCACTCATCAATTTCTCTGCGGACTGGAATTGGGTCACCATCGTTGAGATATTGGGTGATACCGGTGATGGGATAGGGTTTGTTATTTGGGTCTTTCCACAAAGAAGTCCCTCGAAAAGACATTTTGAGAATAATTTCGCAATAGTCTGGTGAAGTTTCCAGAGCGATAAACTGACTGTAAAAAGACAAGCTGAATTATATAGATTTATAGTCGGGTCGGTTTGATCAAGAGACGATGGTGATTGTATTGGACTTTCTCGAGACCAGGTGGCCACCAAGCGGTCTTTATATAGGCTACCCACGGACTAAACTCAATCTACTATACTAGACGTTTCAACAATCCCTCACGTCGGCGTCAAGCTTAGACTTTCGAATAGAATAGATTCCATCATAATGACCTAACTCCGGACATGATTACCCCGCTCTCGCTCGTGATTCTCGAGTCCGACTGACTTACTATACTTTCGCAGCATCAATATAATGAAGCGTATATATATATGTCTCTTTGGTCCGGCATGCCGACTCGCAGTTCCTGAAGCCGCCACTCTAGCCATCCGAGGGACTTGGGACTTTGCAAATTCACAAATGCGCTAGGTCAGGGAAGATATCTCAAAGATTTCCGTGGGTCCACTGCTAAGACGATTAACAGTCCAAGAGTGTGTTAGGACGAACAATGACACGATTTGGGGTCTTACATTTGTCCATCATGCGTATGTTCTGAATGTACATGATATCTCGGCTACATATAACGTAGCATTCATTGGTATCGCATTGCGGAATGGTTTGCAGCTATAACTGAGGGACTTCCTTGGCGCACGACTCCTGCGTCGCATTGCAGAATAGCTGAACATGAGCCAGGCATTGCATGAAGCCAAATACTAATGCATCTGTCTAGGCTGCCGGGTCATTCGGCTCCATAACACACAAGTTTTTACTTCCAACGTGTTAATTATAGTTGGAGCGGTTAAACGAATAAACCACCATATAAAACCTACCTATTAAAAGCGGGGCAATCTGCGTCACTGTCATATCCGTTCTGAGCCTTGCATCTATATATTGCCCTGAAGACCTCATGGAATAACCGTCAGCACTGTACTGCTGTTGATGCACATGGCGCATGTGATTGATCTAGATACATATCGGCTCTCTTTTTGACAACCAACGCCGGGAATTTCATCCAAGCTATCCCTGTACACTTGGCATCTTCATATCACATCTTACCCGAGGTCAACAATCCTTGAAAGAAATAAGAAAGTGTAGGTAAAAAGACCCCGCGGGTCAAAAACTACCAAGTATCGCTAAGTCCTTCGAACCCAAATCGATGCCCTCTGGGTGCGCGCATCGTGAAGGTTCTCACGAAGTGGTGAGGGACCAACACATCATGAACAGTATTTTTGAATCCACACATAGATGCATCAGCCTCGCAGATATCCGGGATACCTACCTCCTCGCCTCGCCAGAGCAGCTCGTAATATTGAGCTGTGAAAATTGGTGGAATAAATCCCAAAGAATGACCAAAAGAATTATTGGACGCGGAGTTGCACCCCGATCGTCAGCGGGCTATTCAAGCCAGAAAACTTGATTTAACTAACAGGTGGGGATCTTGATATTTCAGCCCAGATGGGTTCCTGGGGTCCCACGTGGTTCCACGTTGTTTCCATACAGTCCCCCATATGGCCCAGTCCGGCAGGGCTTAGCACAATGTCGACTAGTTAATTTCATCCCTATGACAATCGCATCGCAGAAGACCCACCACTGGCCGATTAAACTGACATAGTCGACGTTCAGTGCCAAAATTCGAGCGCATTTGATATTACATACTATACCCGGGTGTTTTGCTGACTTCTAAGGCTCAACAAAAGATATTTTCAATCTTGTTTTCGGACAATAGCATCTCGTAGGCATCAATTGTCATTCTACCGCCTGTTGTATTCAACTATAGCTAGGATAGCTATAAAGGTGATATGATATTTCGAGCTACTTAACATTCCTAAGCTACCTGAGAGAGTATAATTCCTGGAAATATTCATCTATATCGCTGCTGATTCCTGTTTCTTCCCATTTCCTCCGCCGTGATCTTGAAGAAGTACAACTATATGCCCCCCTTCCCCTGTTGCCCTCCCCCTTGGATCTCGGTTTCTTTGACCCTTTATAAAAAGCGTTTGGCTCGGCCACTTCACGATAAATGCGCTCACCGTATATTATATCTTCTTCAATTTCCGGATGCCGATGAAGCAGAGTGAACATGTACATGTACTCGGCCCGCGCCTCTGCTTCAAGTTGTTCGATCTCCCAGAACCCGCGATACCGGGGACGGAAACTCCAATCGCTGGTTTCCAACTGCCAGTCACAATGGTGATAGCCTGACTCCTCTAGTCTCTTGCAATCCCAGAATGCTATGTAGGGATCTATTGATGGCTTTTTTTCACGCAGATACGGTGGCTCTTTCGTCGGCCGATCATAATTTGATATCGTTAGATTCAACCCGCGAGCAACGAATTCCTGGTCCATGGGCTTTCCGTTCTTCCTTGGACGACATCGTTGATGAGGCACTAGCTCTCCATCTCGTAGCCGGTAGCTGTGGCTATAATCGCGGCTATTATCGCCCCATCGGGAATCCCTGGGCGCCCACGTATCGAAATTCGCGAAGAACAACATGAACGAATAGTAGCGTTCGTCACACACATTGCCAGTCTCCCGATTTCTGGAATTTAGAACTCTACGAATTCTTTTATCCAGGTGTACCGTCGTCGGAAAATCTGCTGCATCCAGCCAAGTCGTGATGTGATCAGGAAATTCGTGTAGCAGTATCAACCGAGCTGTGTAAGGTAAGAGGGGTTAGGGGATGTGTATTTTAGACTGCGGCGATACACAGGCTCCGAGGATAATCGGACGTGTGCACTTACAAGGTAGTACGAGCCTCCGATACACACCCACGTCTACAAATATATCATTTAGGCCGTCTGGGAAAGCATCGAAATTATCCTCAATGATCGAGAATTCGTTGAGCAAGAAGTCTCGAACGGCCCTGACCGCCATCGTTCCCCAGAATCCCCATAGCTCCAGGACGTCCTCGAAAGGTATACGATATCTAACGAGAGGCCCATAGATATTTACCCCGATAAAAAACCTATAAATTGCCTCCATAATCCTCCGCTCTTCGTCCGCGCTTGGAGGTATTTCTGATAACGGTGCTCCCCGCCGTGGGTTCGGCAGTTTGGAGCCTACCAATCGCTTATAGATATCCACGATGGCCTTGTGTGTGCGGGCAATTTCTCTCTTGTCCTTTCCGCATGCAAGGAAATTCTGGGGTGTTTTATGTGTTTCGCTCGTCTTGATATGCTTGATTTCCGCTGCCACTTCTTGCGAGTTGTCATTGTAGTATCCGTACGTATCTAATTGACTGATAAATTGGAGGGTTTTCGGAGCTTTGTTTGGGTATATAATATACTCGAGCATAGCATTAACAGCTCTGTCAATGTTGTGCAGTTTGTTGTGATGACGTGCAAGCCACAAACATTCCCGCGGATATTTACTAATAGCGTCATTGTAGAGAAGACTAGGCTCAAGTATAATTTCGCGTGCCTTGTATACCGAGTGATATGATGGACAAACGTGGCAAAGAGCTCGGAAACCGTATAAATCGGGGAGGAAGTTTATGATGATGAATTTGATGTCGATAGGGAGAGAGTCCAGATTTGCCGTAGACATGTTAGGGGAATTTATCAAGGATATATAGGTATAGGTATAGGTATATAACGTTTCCGTGATCTCATTTTTTTTTTTTTTTCCCGGCGACCGATCGCGAAGCACCAGCTCTTATATACATCAGATTCACCACTGGCTTGCCTGGATGCCGAGGCCTAGATCTAGAGGGCGGCGGTGCTTGACTTTAGACGCCTAGGTATTACTCACAAAACAAAAATCGTCTCAAAATAAGCATGTAAATTGATTCAACCACCGTTTGGGCAAAGGTTGACTGGTTATGACTTCGTGTCCATTTCCCGGGCGGCCGCGCCGCAACCAAAAGATCCGTGCCAAGATGGATATATAGGCAAACTCTCTATTTAAGGGATAGAAGCAGTACGAAAAAACATCACGACACGCAGCTAGTTAGAATTAGGTATTAATAACCGGTGGCCGCGAAGATTAAATACAAGGCGTGGCGCAAGTATTCTTCAATCGGTGCACTTTGCAAAGTATACTACAAGATGGCATCACTCATAAAACTCTCCAAGGTCCCCGAAGTCCTCTTTATCATTCTCAAATACTTGAAACATAGGGAACTATTTAAACTCCTTTTAACCTGCAAGGCACTGTATCCCGCGTGCTATCTCCAATTATGGTCATCCATGGACGTATGCGGGGTACACGCTGCGAGACTCATCAAACTTATCGAGGAACGCGGCGCCGATACCCTGGGTTTTACGCACACTAAATTCTTCCGCCTGCCCTTAAGCGACTGGTGCAAACCGTTGGCGGGATTACTTACGAGTGGGAGTCTGAATCCTCGAACAGTAGAATTGGAGATGCAAGCCGGTGGTAAGCTTCGGCCATCTTAGTTTATTCGTTTTTACACTAGCAAGGTAGCAAGAGCAACACAGTTGACAAATTTTTATTACATCTCTAGATATGAACTCGACCAATCATTACTCCCTAGAGGAGACTGCGAATCTTTCGGAGTTAATGAAATACTCTAAGACAAAGTCATCAAAGGACCTATCTATTCATCTCAAAGCAGAAATCGTTCGCGATATACCCCAGATTCTTGATTTGGACAAGATTACGCGTTATCAATTACATATTTGGTACCACGAACCCGGCTACGGCAGAAAATCCTGGTCGACCGACGACTATTCAACTGCAGCGCATATAAAAGAATTGACCGAACTTCTTTCCCAACTCGTCAATCTCAAATACTTTTCTTGGAAGACGCAGATTTACAAATATAACCAGTTTGAAATCTCCGATGATGGAGAAGAATCTCGGGAACTCCAAAAGCTCCAAACCGCGTTTACAAATATGCAACATCTAAAGACCTTAATATTGAAGTCATTCTTATTCCACCCATCGTTCTTCCTTACACCTCCAAAAAGTACTAAAATTCTGAAACTTGAGGGAGAACAATCGCCAAGTTGGTGGAGAAAGTTTGCTGCATGCCCTTTTATCGGGGTTGAAAATTTATCGGTTAAGTCGCCGCAATATTCATACTTTCAGGAGACGCAAATGAAATACTTTGTAAGGACGGAAGAAGCAAGGCAAAACATCAACGAGCTCATGTTGAAAGACGTTGCTATAACAAGCTTAAGCTGCTTTAGTGCTGATGAACATAAAGAGCACGAACGCCCGCACGTGCGGGCTTTACCTGTTGATTTGGAGGAATGCATATTCCAAAAAAACGGGAGACTTGGGAAAGGATTTCGGCGAAGGGCTGCATATAATCACGCCGCCATGCTGTTGGGAAGTTCTACTCAGCGCATTACGAGAAGCCTAGATGACTTCGGTGAGGTATTCAGAATTTTATCATTCTCAGGCAAGATTGTAGAAGAAGATGCTTCGGCTGGAAATGTCTACAAAGTGACAAAAGATATCATTCAGGCACTGCCTGGAGGACGTGAAGCCTTCTTGCAGATACTAGAGGTCCGGATTGGATCAAGGAACACCCAAGAATGGTCAGCTCGAAGGGGGGTTACTCGGGAGTTGGTGTATAAATGTACAAGCAACATTCAGGACAAAAGGAGAGCGAGTCGCGATAGTATTCGAGAGGAGTGCACGGACAGGCTATTTAGGTATGAGCGTCTAACAGTTGAAGCTGTATTGGATATGTGGTTAGAGAGGATTGCAACGGACATCGATGAAGAAGCAGAAACGGAAGAAGGATCATAGCCTATACATACATAGGCTACCTTTGTACCTTAGAACCACATCCAATACATCACACTACTACGGTATACAGCCTTGTTCTCACATTACATGGTGCGGCTTATGCCACAAGCACCATACCTAAGACCTAGATTCAGCGCTAGTGAGAGCGAAGGGCCTCCGGAACGACTTAGCCTTCGGCTTCGTTGTGTCGGGAGAGGGCAAGCTACACGCTATTGAAGGATGATGGATCGAACCTAGCCTAATAGGTGACTGGAAAAGGCAGCACTTTCCACTTCCACGGGCCGCGCTGCAGCCGCTCGGGCTCACTCCACGGACTGGAGCTATAGTTAGCGGATGTCGTTCCTTGAGGGATGATGAGTGGGATGAAAGGTCGGGTTACCCGCAGCTTACCACATTTGCGATATCAAGACCGCACCAAGCCCGATATCTAGCCAACACCGGGCCACAAAACGGCCAACGGTATACTTCGAGGGATACGCTCAGACGCCACCCAAAGGAGAAGGGGGCGCGGGTTTAGGGAGAGATGAAGAGAGAGATGAAGAGAGAGATGAAGAGAGAGATGAAGGGGAGAGATGAAAGGGAGAGATGAGAAGGAGAGATGTGGGATGGGAAAAGGTGGATAAACACCGGGAGGTGGAACCATGGGAAAAATATGGAATAAAGGGGGCTTCTATTTATCATACCGTTTTCTTGGTCGAGGCCTCGTCACCACAGGGCCGCCGTAGATCATAAAACGCAGTAAGTATACACGTCTACACGTATGGATTCCAGTGGCCCGGGTTCGTCGGGGTAAAATAGCCTCCGCTACCCAAGGTAATCCGGCATCCAAGTTGTTTGTTTGACCGAGGGACGGAAGAGGGAAGAATGGTACCCACGGTATATACCTCGGTATGTATGCATACGACACGAGGGATTCTTTCCGCACACTTCGTTATAACCCTTTATGGAAGTAGCTGTAGCGATATGTAGCATAAATTGACGTTAACCTACCGCCCTTCGAGCATCACTCCGAATTGCACTCTCATGGGTTCGTGCAGAGGAAACAATACGTGCGTAAGGCCGTGTCTACAATGCAGCCGGGGCATATTCGAGCTCTAATTCAACCCTTCGTCCAATTTTGTATCTTGACTAGTGAATGTCCTGAGGCATAATCGCTAAAGCCGGTCTTAGCCTTAGGTCCTAAGGATCAGGTGCAGGATATTATATATATTTATAGATTACAACAATATACTGTGAAGCGTCGGAGAAGTAGTGTACGCCGCTTAGATAATCGACTGTCTGGCGAAATCGCAAGTCGCAATGCTGTCTTCGATGGACGATACAAATATTGTATGGGGAGCTAACTGGAATATACTGAGGTAAATCTTTACTGCCACGATCGTACGTACGAATGCATAACCGCATCACTTCACCAACTCATCGCAATCTGGAAACCTCGGAATATTGGTATACCGAGAACGCAAGCCCATAATTTTAACGTGTCGATTGCTGGGGGCCGAGACACCACCCAGCCTGCAAAAAGCGCTCGTGGGTTCGAATTAACTTTTATTTCCGAAGATTAAAAAAATATTCAGCATTCTATGAAAAGCTTATCTTGGGCCCGTGCCCAAGAAGATCAAGCGCAGCCTTGGATCCAAGACTCAAGATCTGATGTACTAGAAGAAACCTTCTCCTGCAGTGTCTTTGTTTCCCGTATGATATCCAAAACCTCCAGTAATATGGATTTTTTGCCTGTGGTCGATGCCAAAGATGACGGTTCGATGGACTTCTCAATCGCCTTCATTTTGTCCCTGTAACCACGGAAAAGCTCATCCCCAGCCATAATCTTCTCCATTATTTCCATCGACCCTTTCTTTCTACCGACCTCTCTTAGCCTTGCCGCGGTAGCTCCAAGTTTATACCTGATGGTTTTGATTAAATCCAGGAGCATGAATCCAAATAATCTGAAACGTTTCCGGAATATTTCATTGTTCGAGTCTAGCGGTATAACTAACGATTCCAGGATCCGAGTTATTCGTCGGTGTATGGGATCTTGGCCTAGGTAACGCCTATTGCGTATAAGGCTACTGCATATACGCCAGTTCTTTTGAATTTTTTCCGCGGCCTTGATACTTATAGGTGAATTTTCATCCTTCGAAGAATCGCTTTGCTCTTCCGTTTCGGCATTGTCATTAGACTCGACCATTTGATCTCCAGTGGCCCCTTCACCTTGCGAAAGAATTTCTGGGAGGGTCACCGGCAAAAATGGAACGGTTTTTACCGGCAATCCACGGAACCTATTCTCTCCTCGTAGTTTTTCGTAGAAGTGGGCGAACACGATAGGATCCGCTTGGCTTTGCACGAGGCCGATGTTTTCTACAATCCAGGCGGGGAATCTGTCTGTGCGGATTGGTACACCCTCGCGGTTGGGGGCGCATTGGCGCACAATCCAGAAATTATAACCGCGGGCTCGCTCAAAAAATCCCTATATCAGTTAGCTTGGTGTCCACGATGCACAAAATAACATCATCGCGATATCGCCGACGTGCTATACCTGTATAAATTGTTCCCGGCCGATCATATCGTAATTGTAAGGAACCTTTGAGTTCAAGATAACAAGAGTGGCGCTCTCTTCGATCCTACGGTACATCGCTTGTCTGTACCATGCATCCCTGACGGATTGGACCATTGTTTGTGAGATTAAATCATATATGTCAACCATCCCATTCAAAATCGTAGCTGCAATTTCGCCGTACTCGATCCCCCGGTTTAATCTTAAGGCCCCTTTCTCTTGCAGGAATTCGATTTGTGATTTCTTTAAAACTAAGTCGTCACGGGATGAAAGATAAACCTTTACAGCATTAGTGATACACCAGAGTGTCGGAATAAAGAAGGCTTACGACAATTGCCATTACACGGTCTAGCCTATTCAAAAGAAGATGGATTTCGTTCGATCCTTGAGACTGGTTCTCGAGAATTTTGGATCGCGATAGTTGTAACAAGCTTGCTCGAAACTCCTGGCTAAAGGACAACAGCTGCAAAATGTAATTTGTCAATAAGTAGCAGTATACAGGGAGTCAATAGTAACATTTAGGAAACTTACGGCGTATTGTATTCGTGATGGATTCGATAAGCAATCCTCGACTTCATGGACTGACCGCATTGCTGAGTTACCCCATGGCTCTATTTTATGAATATACTCCCACCAAAGCCCCGTTACGTAGCCCCCTTCAAAATGCTATTAGCTTAACTTCGGAGATCGTACAGCTTCACCGCAAAATAGAAGCACTTACGGCGTATCCTCAAGGCAGCCATTCTCTCCCAAGTATCAAGCATGTTCCAGAAATTAGGGTTAGTCCTATTGCTGCGCATTAAACCCCCTAACCGCCATGCGAAGTCATCGAGGCATCCAAGAATCATAGAACCCTCTGTCCTTAAATCAGCTTTGGTATTTTGTCGTAGCGAAATTGCAGTCCATCTTTTCCTGACTAAAAACAACGTAGCGGACGGATTATGTATTAAGTCGGAAACGATCATAATGTTGTCAAAAACTCGCAAGTACCATCGATGACCTTCCTTAAAATGTTAATAAACTACTTAGTTTGCGTAATATACTACTCATGTTCACATAATTACCATAGTGTTTGATAGTATCCTCAATTGGGAATGGTTCGCGAAACCACATCCCACCAAATGCGCCGTTGCGGCCAACAAATTTGCAATACGACGTCAGTAACGACATCGACCATGCCATCTATCGATCGTTGCTTCAGTATTCCCCAAAGGCCCGGCAGGGGTTAATGGGAAGGCTTTACCTGTAAAAGTTTCATCATGTCGTCGGTCTTTTGTACATTCTTATGTTGCCCAAAACGGCAGTCATTACCATAACTGCAAGAGCCTTAAGTTAGACGTTGTCATTAGCAATGGGCTGCCATAAATTGCTAAAGTAAGAGCCAACTTGATGCTGGATCCCTAGATCTATAGACCTACTCCGAAATAGAAATTGGCGACAAACGGACACCTTTATATACTCCTGTTCCCGACGGTTTAGGTACCAAGAACACGCATTAACTACCCATTGCCGAAGAAAATGAAGAATCCGTTCTAGCAACTCGTCGGCGGCTATCTGTTGGCTCTCGTCGCTACTGCCGTTATATATTGGCGACGACTTGGCGACGCTGTATCCGTCGGAGTGGTCGGTTTGAATTACTTGGAAGAACAGTTTGAAAACGTTAATGTTGGTCAAAACTCGGCTCCTGTGAAGATCCAAAAGACGCTGCGTAGAGCGTAGCACTACTCCGTCCATCAACCCTTCGACGGATAGGATTTGGGGCCCTAATTTTTCTTTCTCGGAATCGAAAAGCTGCAGTATCTAGTTGCACGAAGGATACTGTTAAACAGTCTCCACGTGAAATTATTGGGGCAGCGGTTGACTATTGAAAGTTCAATCATACCAATAGGTCTCCAAGCATTAATGACTCCGGCGTAAAGTCGTGAGATTCTTTTTCTTTGCCATCCGTCTCATTAAACAGCTTTTCATTCAATAACTTAGCAATATCGCGGCACAACTTTGATGCCTTAGGATAGGATGTAAGATTTTGAACCGTCACACTCTTTTTCTGCCTCCCTGTATCACCCTTTCGGACCAAGGAAACCAGGGATGTCGAAAGCTCATAGAATAGAACCCGCTGAGCAAATTCTTCACCCTTTGCCGTTAGCAGCTCGTGATCGAAGTCTGGATTTGACTCCGCTTGTTTTAACAGATCTTTAAGATCCTTCCAGGAACCGTCTGAATAACTTAGCTCAATTGCTTCCTCAAAGCGACCTTGAGATATCAAGAGCTTTTTTAACTCGTCATGGAATTTGAATTGTGTATATAGTTGCTCCTGTTCTTGTTCACTTAATAGCGAGATCGCTGGTTTCCTCAAATGATCCGGGGTGTTCTTGGAGGAGAAAACTGTCAGAGCGATAATTCGAGCATTTCGGTTGAATATTTTTTGATCAATGTCGGCCCGGTACCTAAATCAGTAGAAGCTCGTATCAACAACGACCTATCGGATGGCCCCAAACTTAAGCTAAAGCAACTCTTACTTTCTTAGATACTTGATTAAATCCCCCACGTCATTAATTTTCCGGTACGCCGCTATCGCCTGCTCGTGAAGGCCGAGTTCTTCGTATAATGGAATTGCCCTTCGTTCCTGTTTTGCCAACATATAGAAATCCGCCGCACGTAGAGCATAGTTGTCATGGTCCCGTTCTGGGACCTTTGACAACTCTTCGCAGAGCTCTGGAAAGAGTTAGCCTTGAAAATGACAAGTGGAAGATGCAATCCTATAGGCCTATTGCATACGTACCGGCGGCAAGCAAATACTCCTTAATACTCTCGTAACACTTTAAGGCCCTATCTTCTTTGTCGCAGTTACGGAACAGTCGAGCCGCTTCAATATAATGCGTCCGCGCAGCTTGCCGGCAGTTTGGATCGGAAATAATGTCCCGACCGCTTCTTTCCTCAATAAAAGCATGACACATATCTGCAAGTTTAGACTTCCCTGCTCTGCGGTAGCAGTACAATGCCTACCAACCCTCTGTTCGTTAACTCATCAACTTTATGTGTGGTTATTCTCTAAAATAGTAGCCATACCTGTTCGTACATCCGTTGGTTGAAAAATTCGTTCCCTTTCTGTGTCCACTCCTCAGGATTTGACTGCCCAAGTCTGATTTCATCGAGGCGAGATTTAAGCTTACGATATACACGTTAATTCTGCAAAACTGCCTGACATAGGATGCGGGTAATACTTACAGAAGGATCACCTGGTGATACGACCTCGATAATCGAACCCTCGGTGCCCTGCCCCCACATATCGATAAGCGGTTGAGCGGCACTAACGTTGCTCTCAATAATATATAACATTTCTCGAGAGCGAGTGATAGCCACATAGAGATTCTACGGAGATGTTAGCCAATGATGAGAGATCGCGATATCGTCCGGTGTTCAGAACACATACTTTGAGTTCTATGCATAATTCGGGGTATTTAGTATCATCAACTCGTGAACCGGTCATTTGGGAGTTTGCTAGGGCTCTAAACGCAGTCTGGGAGGAAGAGCCACTGAAAAAGTCGAATAAGAAAACGTCTTGAAACTCCATTCCTTTTGATTCTAGTATTGTCAGGATTAGAGCTTTATCTCCCATCGTCTCTGATAGGAGATATTTTGTTTCTTCATCCCGAACTATCAACACCTGCTCTGCGCCAAACTCCGAAATCGTGGTCGTGCTTTCCGCCTCTCGAGGAGTGAAGATCTCTGACGCGAATCCACTGAATACGATAGGCGCAGGTCCATCGAAATCACCAAATTCCGGAGTGAACCTGTCGATTGCATATGGAAACGCGGTGTAAAGTACATCTACTACCTTGGCCGCCAGTTTTAAAACTAACACCGTATTAGTGAGTATGTAGTGATTTTGTTTTTCAGTCTGGGGCCATGTCTTACTGCCATTGTGGGTGCGATAGTTTTTGCTTAATGTGAAGAGATTCAACTTGGCCAAATCTTTCTGACTCGCTAGAATACCGAGACGTTCATATTTCTGGAAGAATAAGCTTTTCAAATCTTGGAACCGGAAGCAAGAGTCTCTCGATATGCATTGAGCCGTGTCACCAGCTGCATTCAAGTTAGCTTCGTATACCCATTGGGGTCTAAAAACCTTGCTACATACCGAACGCAAATGATTTAACGTCATTGACCAAGTCAAGCAGTAGCTCGATTTCTGGGAGCCTCTGGTCCTGGATCTCGTCAACAAAAACTTCTGTGATCCGAGATCGAAGCCTGCTCGAGAGCTTTTCGTCCCGTGCCAGTAGTCTCTGTAGCTTGGACGTTCTATCTAGGTCATCCCATTCCCCCAAAGACGTTTTCCTTTTCTCGTAGGTCTTATAGAGTCCATAGACAGCCTCTCGTTCTGGACCTGGGCGGAAATTCGGAGCGACTCTGTGAGAGAGTTCTTGATATTGTTGTTCGGATAATGGTTGGTGCGCAGACGCCGACGAGCTTGTTTTGATAACACCTATATTGTAGATTTCCGTTAGCCAGGAAGGTTTTCGAAAGGCTCTTGTTTCAACAGATACAAACCAATGATTTCCGAGAATACACCGTCGGCAGATAAACCTTTCTTTGCTGAGGCCGGGAAGCTTGGCCAATAAGTTCGTTTAAACTTCCCGAAATCGACCCGCCGGTTCGAGATATCAATAGTCGAGGTCTCCGAATTAGAGGAAAAGATATTCCGTTGGGCAAATCTATTACGATTAGTTTGTGTCGAACCATGTTGCTGTCCGGAGGATGAATTAATTACCTTAAGCTTCGTTCTAGCATTATAGCAAAAGAATCGAATGTGCAAATCACCGGCCAATCCTTATCGTCAACATCAAGTAAGCTGGTCGTAGTTACCTCATCGTCCTCTATAATTGCGTCGAAGTCGCTAGCTTCGCCGAGATCATCTTCTATCGCGAACCTCATACAGTGGCTATCGATAAGCCTGTTTACGTACTGTCGGATCTTCCCAGCCAGGACAGGAGATCTAGTGAGGAAGATTTGCCGGACTTCTTTACCATCGTTCACCAATCGGTCGCGTATGTAACTTGCCAATAATCGAAAGACCAGGCAGGTTGTTTTACCCTAAACAGTAGCTAATATCAGTTCTGGGATCCCAAAGACAGCAGGATGCCCTCTTTAACTACTTACCGTTCCACTTCGTCCGAGAATGCAAACGGACGAATCGAAGTAGTTGATAATCGACTCTTCCTCAGGAGAGACAATAAAAGGGACCTCCGCTTGGTGGCCGCCTTGCAATATCATCTCAGCTACCCTCCTGGTAAATGAGTACTGCTTGCCTGAAAAACAATGCGGTAAATTAATTAGCCGCGAAGACCTGGTGACTACTAGAGGCTTCGTGCATTGGCATACCGGTACAGAAAATCTTGTGGAGAATTAAGGCATCACTGGGGGCTAGTTTGCTTGACGAAGAGGATGAACCAAAAACGACGGCATTATTCACCTCAAGCCCAGCCGCGTCCTTCCCGACGAAGGTCTTTGGTGTTAGAGTACCGGGGAGAGCCGGATTCTGAATACTGATAGCAGCAGCTTTCCTATACTCTTTCGTGTAAGTTCGTTGGGCCTTTCGGGCGGCAGAAATTGCTGCCTTCATTTCAGTTTGCGACCCTACGCGAAGGACCTTGACAATTTGTATCCACTCTTCAGCATTTTCCTCAACCCTCCCAACCCCTCTCTCCCAGAGGATGTAGCTCTCAGGACACCATCGCACCGCACGAAGAACAGGCTCAGACCTTGTCCGTGATTTATCGCTCGAAACTGATAATTCCGTGTCAGACTCCCACCTGCCATCTGCCAACTTCTGCAAGGTTTCCAGTATCTTGGATAGATTGCCATCGACTTGAGAACGTTTTAAGTCGCGCATCGCTGTATCCGAGAGATAGATAGGAAATACACCCAACGGTGCATTTATATCATCGAGGTCGCGCTTTCCCTCGGCGCCATAAGCATCTTCAGGACGATTCTTAATCACCCCAGATAGCCGCGCTTTACACGTCGAACAAGGGAAGCTAGAGAGCATCGAGCGGACTTGGTCCCTATATCGCTCCAGCAAGCATTCGATGGTATGTCTTGCGGTAGTAATGTTGTATGGAATCGCAATTCTAGCGAGATGTAGGAGGTCCATTTCTGCTTCACTAAGACGGATTGGAACCCTCCCGACGACCGTGGATCGTCCTCCAGATTGTATTTCGAGGATTTGTTGTTCGATGTTTTTCTGGATCGCTTCCAGATTCTCAAACACCAGAACCATGTCCTTGGTGTCAGGCCCATGGGAGGCAATGCAACTTGTGATTAGTTTCGCCAATCGATCGCCCAAAAGACGTAAGCTAGCGTCCGTAAAAATCTGATGGATTAGGGAGTTGCTTCCCAAGAGGTCTGTCATAAGAGTTGCACCCGTCGCCTCCGCGACAATATTCTCGAGGATGTGGACCCCACGAGGCATTTCCAAAATCCAAGTGATGAGGTCTCGCAGATCATTTAACGATGCCGTCGCGAATTGAGCGAGAGCAATGTATGCCTCGAGTACCGCGAGGATGAGGTCGTGGTATCCCGAACAATTAATATCGAAAGTTCCAGATCGTTCGTTGGCAAGCACGAGCACAAGGTGTCTTGTGAAAGCAGCTGGTATCCGGATTGCTTTAGTGGCGAACCCTATCATCCCCGTTGGTACTCGGGCATTCTTTTGGGGGACATTAAACTTCAAACTCCGCAAGAAATTGGAGATCTTTGGCAGCATCTCATCTGGGTTGGCGATGAGAGCCGCTCGGAAATGATGATTCTGAGGGGATTGCTCGAGAAGAGCTCTGATCGGCCACTCATGCTCGACAAGCGTTTCGTATACGTATTGGTATTCAGCGGCCGTTGGAGGACTCCGTGATAGAATCAAGCTGTGGAGTACACTCCTACTCGAGTTGGATTGTCCCCAAATTTCATAGTCCATGGTGGCGGATGGTTTTTATCGCGAACGCCGGCAATACCTGGGAGCCCCGAGGCTCTCAGTGAAGAACGCTCTTGAAATAATAAGGGGGGGTTAAAGACAATTCAGCGGGCACTGGAATGGTATCGAGTAATAGGATCGAGTTGTAAGGTGTATTAGTTATACAATGTATGAATATATTCTCCGATCAACTCGATCAAAAGGTCGTTTCTAGAGGCTATTGCTTCATGAAGAAAAAGTCTGTAGGGCTTTGGCGGTCTGGTAACTCTTGTATATGGGCATCGATGAGTCCTAGCAATACTAATTTCCGATTCCCCGCAAATGTTTCGAACCTGCTTGTGAGTGGACCTAGATGGTTAGGCATTGCTGTGCCTTACGTATACGGCCCTCCAAAGTTCAGGCACTTTTTGTCAGGTGACCAGCCTTCTCGCTGCGGAAAAACGACAGAGTACAAAGGTCGCGCAGACGCATAAGCTCACGGAACAGCTACCAAAGACGCCTAATGTCCGACCGTTCGCGAACCACGGTACCAATGTTCAATATGCTGTGCTACCGGGTAGTTTCGTCTATTCCCCATACCGTTCGGGAATAGTGGTCAACCTTGTACTAAATCGAAATCAGGTGCAATAAGGTTAATCTTCTACCACGCAAAAAAGCCAGTTACCACCAGCACGAGCTGGCTTTGGTATTTGCACCTAGAACACAGCAATAAGACGGGTTTAGGGCGTTCACTGACGGGAATTACGAGACCTCGTACCGATATTTCTTTCTAGTTTTCGTTTCTGAAGGCTCTCGATTCGCTTCGTTTTACACCCCTTTTCGAAAAGGCCGATAAGAGCACTGCCCGGAAAGATATCGATCTCGAAACATATGTATTCGTTAAAGTTATAGAACACTTGTGAACGGCTTAATACACGCCGACAAGAAAGAAGAAGGGGGCTTAAAATTGATGCTCGTAAAAATGTACAGAGTATAACCTAGAAAGAGACCAGCTCGCTATACTAACCCTATCAAGACTTTCGATAATTGTATGAGAATACAGGGAATCCATAACGACTTTCATATTCACCATAATCGAACTCGGGCCCCCTCTGGAAACGCCGTGACGGCTCTAGTCCAATATGATTCGTTCTCGGGTCGAAGATAGACACGTAGAAGCTTCGGAAGGTGAGGAACGCAATAAAGGTACCCAATATGGCACCACCAATAATGTCATACCAATGATGAGACTATCAGAACTGTTAGCCTAGTCCCAGAAACACCTTTTCGAGTTATCACTTACCATATCTGCCGAAATAGCTCCACCCATGAGAACGGCGAGTGTTAGAGGTGTTAGGAATAGCACCATTATGATCGGGTTGACACGGTAATCAGAGAAGATTTTGAGCTTCGCATTAACATAAAGGGACAGAAATACTCCTGCAGCAAACGAGGTGGCGACGTGACCGCTAGGAAAACTTTCGAGACTACCCGTCGTTCATCAGTAACATGTTGGGCACAGCTGGCAGGGGTGTACGTACGCCCAATTGATTTTCTCCTGGTCACCAGTGCAGATAGTCCACTTGTACCAAGTCCCATCATAGCCGACTCCCGGGCCGTCCGGTTGCGGTTTACAGATTTCGAACCAGCTCGGTCGATACCCGCCAACCAGAGTTTTGATGATAATTTGGACGAAACAGCTATCAAGAATTGTTAGTCTCAGTAAAAATGCAATCAAGTCAGGTATAACTCACCACATGATGACGCTGTTCACCGCTCCAAGCATCCCTCTCGCAAAAACAATAAAGTTTCCACGAGTGCAAATCTCCAGAACGGAAATAAACAATGCCGGTATACCAACGTTGAGGCCCGCACTGGCCCAGAATGTAATAATCTGTTTTCGATAGGGATGGCCGAAAGCTTCCATTTGTGGAGATGTACTCTCTCCAGGGAGTAAACGGAAATATCGTGCCTTCCCGCCGACATCTGGGACGTATTTGTCAATCATCAGGGCGATGATGCCGATGATGAGGATGGTGGCCCAGTCGAGGCCAAATTGTTTGGCGAAATCTGCTATCTTCGCTCCGAAGCCATGCTTCCTCCTTTCGGTTCCCCCGTTTGGATGACGATTAGAGGTTGGTAAAATCTCGTCCCCGGATCCCGTTCGATGCCTCATCTTGCTCCCCAGGTCCTGAGATTTGTACGTGGTAGATAATTTGGCCGTAGTATCAATATCCAAGAGTGCCGGAGAAACTAACGACCTAGATGTTTCTTAGCATATTTAAGCCTTTGTGTATGTGTTAACAGGACCAAGAATACCTACTACTCTAGCCTCTGAACGATGGAACAATTCGAACGAATTTGATAGCTGAATGAAGGAGGAAACTTTGGGACTGACGTCGACTGGAGTTGCACGCTGGGGGAAATTAAGGTTATAAGGCAACCGAACCGCGCTCTATCTCGCAATCTAGTTAGTAACGAAAAGCTTCTTCATCTTATACGAAGATGCTTATTTTGCATCCTTGAGAAGCTCCAAGTACCGTCTGGGCTCTCGTCAGGGTTCACGAACTTATTACGGCTGTTGTTTCTTGTTTATTCTTGGCTGACGTCCACTGACGTCTGCGTTGTGCTGGCGTGTCGCGTGCCAGGAACAACATCCTGCCAGATCTTCTCCCTTCAAGGCCAATAGTGTCGGTCTAATGCTCTTACAGTTGCATCGCATTGTGGCTTTGCTTCCGATCCTGCGATAAATTGTGGAGCTTCAACTTTTCCTTCGGGGTTAGAAAGGATCAGAGGCTTCTTGGCTGGTATGGAGGCAGCCCACTCGCTATCCCTCTGCTTCGGCACTAGTCAGCGGCCAGCAGTATTTTGGAGTTATATGGAGAGACAACGCAAAAGATTCAGTTGAAGGCCTTCCAACTTTGGTGGCCTAGAGAGCAGTAAAGATTCGGGCAAGAGAGCCCCAGATTAACTAGACTTTGGAGTATGACATTTAAAATTTTGAAGACCGACGGGCCGCGTATACGAATCTACACACTACCTTGGTTATTCGACGAGTACAATTCCATGGTTGCGTATTACTAGTGTCCACGGAATTCCATTCAGAGACAAGTAAGAGGTTGGATATCCTACCCCCCGCTTATTCAACCGGAGGAGGAGAATTTCAAAGAGCGAAGTTCCCCATAATCTATATTTTAGATTTCACTAACATCCTTCCTACTGATTCTCAATTATATAGAACTAAATGCTATATTAGGTTTAGTATCGCCTTGGATGCCACCCATATTGCCAATCTCTTCTCCTCCAAATTTTGGGGCTTGTAGGCCCCGGTGAACTGAAATCTTTCCTCTCCGCCGACCGAAGAGATAGACAGCGTATGCGACGCCGAGAAGGACGGGGATTGTGACGCCTAAGGCTATTCCGACCGCTGCTCCCGTCGCCAATCCTTTCCCTGATCCTGGCGGCACAGTTTCATTACCACTATTTACGGACGTTGTAGATTTTGGAAGCGTTGTGTCGCTGATTGTCGAAGACGTCCCCGATGGAAGCGTCGATTCAGGGAGTATCGACGAAGTCTCTGACGAACGCGTTGACTCGGAGGGTGTTGAGGAGGTCTCCGACGGGACCTCCCGGCTCCCTGTACTGCCCGGTGCCGCTGAAGTTGAGCTTGCGGACTTCGTATCACTTGTCGTAGGGGGACTAGGGTTGTCGGCCGCATTGGTGACAACCACTACTGCACCGGCCGAATAATACCACAGGAAAGAACTTTCGCCCGACAGCGACCTGATGAAGGGGGCATCGCAGCCACCAAAGACTGGATCATAAGTGCCGTATGACGTTACCGGGTCGATAACACTGTATCAGAAGATAGTGGTAAGCAACTGCCTCGGTTGCTAGTGATATCGATATCGTGGTTAGAGGACGGACCTGGGGCAGCAGACATCTCCGACTTTCTCGGACAGCTCGTATGTGGCAGCAATATACCGCCTCCCTAAGAATGTTATCCTTTCATGTTGCGTGTAACCATCAGGACAGCCCCCCGCTGGGCTGTAAAAACCCGACCGATCATAGTTTTGTGGACAGCAGCTCGTACGGCTATAGGGGTGGCACCCTTGGTAAAAATATGTGGAGTAATCAGTGCGAGTACCGCCAAATACTATAAAACCGCTAGTCCATGCAAAGAAGCTAGTGCAATCTGATGGTTGTGTAAAAGGATAGAGAGTTCCGAGCTCTTTCAGCGTGATAGTCCGCTGTGCAGCCACGAGAGACAAGAGGAGAGCCGACAGAATCGAATGGTGGAAAGCAACACAGGGCATTGTTGCAGATGTGATCTTTAGCCTCAACACAACCGTAAACGGATATGCAACAAGGCTATAAGATTTGGATGTGTAGAATCGATTGACGACGCGGCACCAGTTACCTCAGGGCCGAAGGTCTTTCTTATATCACCCAGTTCATCGACCTCTATATTTCGATATCAGTGACAGACAATCAAGTTGGACGATTCAAGGGGTTTCGAGGCTAGCACAATTGTACAATTACCCAATATGAACACCCGAAAACCGATGCAGTTGAATATTCCTAAGCTTGAGCAGATCGGAATATACCGTCTTGGTATTTTGCCCAAAATGCGAACCTGTCCCAGATCCTTTGAAGGCGCATAAACACCCAGGGTTGTTTTCCTCTCCAATACCGATATTTCGGACCGTGCCCTCCATGACGATACATTAAACGGTGTCAGCGCGCAGTCGCATGACAATCACAAGTCGCACACTCGTTAAGAAATATGTGATTCCGCAGGGATACGATGCCAATCACGGCTTAGGTGCCTAGCGCAAAGGCTTAAAACATGCTTTGGCTTCGGGCCCGGATGAATTCATCTGTCCATGCATGTAATGTAGCACTTGCTATCATGATTATAGTGTTCATGAGATTCAAAGTATCTACGACGGGATAGAAATGGTCCAAATTTGTAATCAACGGCAGACATACAGATGCAAAGCACAGCCACATTTCTTGGAAACCACGATTGCTGAATAACAAATGGCTTTGGCTCGAAAAATGGCGCGCCGAATATACTTATTTCCAAGCTCGCGAACCCTGAGCACGAATTGTTTGTTGTACACGTTGCCGTCATGCATGTTTGTGTAACGTCTAGGGTTATAGAACGTTCTCAAATACAACCAATTATTTTGAAGCGGTTTGTCACTCCCCGAAAAACGGACTTATCTTATCTCTACCCCGGAAACATTCGAAACGCATCCTGGAAGCCTCTCAGATAGTGATAGAGATATTCAACCAACTGAATGCCCGCAATCTGTGAATATGGAACTAAATCAGAGAACTAATTTCACACTCTCATCGGAAAGGTAATGGGGTTATTAGACACTGCCGGCATGTAAGATCTAATCTCTATGGATCTAGTACATCTTTGCATCGGGTAAATTCATTGAGGATCCAGTATACCACCGCCAGTTTCAGCTGAACAGAAGGAAGTAGCTTCGTCGCTATGGAGGATTAGGTCCCTGTTTTCTCCTGAAGGTCATGATCATGTACGCATATGCATCTGAACGGCGTATCTCGGTATTGCGCGAATGAACGCACCAATCCCAGCTAGCGGGACTTGTCCCACTACTGCACTAAAGCCAAAGACGGGAAGGAAAATTCAAAGGAGAACGTTGAGAGAAGGATAGAGGAGGATGACTGAAATTCATAGTGGGGCCGCGGATATGGCGGCACTCTGGAAACATCAAACAAAAGGCTATCTCCAACGCTGCATACTTCGAAAAATGGGCGGAATCTTGATTTCCTGTCAAGCTCTAGCTTCTTAAACTTAAATTAACGTTATAACGCCCTTATCTGAAAAACTGGTAATAAAATCTTACGAGGCTGTCAGCAGTGTACCCATGTCCGATGAACCGATCGAACGGTAAACGTCGCCATTGGCGGCTCTCATACGGTAAATTCAAGTCACAGTCCCAACGAGGCCGTTTGACATGCGGTTGGAATGAGTAATAGAGTGCCTTGACCACGCATATGCGCATCCAAGTGTGCGGGAACCGGTAACCTTCTATAAAACGAGTATCTACGGCTATCCCGTAACGCTATTGGTGAAGTATTACAAATACGATTTAATTTCTTTTGCAAGTGAATGCAAGCCCGTGGCTTGTAATACATTGACCAATATCCAGTATAGTTCTACGGTTCTATAGGGTATTCTACGGTTCTATAGGGTATTCTAGAAACAACATCGGATACTGCCCACGGTGGGGTCATGATATCACTCGCGGCAAGCCTATTTCCCCGCTCCACCCCATACTTTGTTCCCTGAGCCGTGCGTGGTCTAACCATTCTACGATTGCGACGTATAACCCCTTTGTAACTCCCCCATATATTATCTGCATATCAATAACGCCTTAGGAATAGCCTATTGACGATTGCACAGGAAGAATTCTCAGATAGTCCGTTTTCACTTCGTGGAGGCTGGTTTACGAGACCAGATAGTCCCTGAATAGCCCACTTTCAGAAGGCGCAAATATCGTTAACCGGCCCCCAGCTCGTATATTTTAATATATTGAAACTTACGAGACTGCCAGAGAGTACTAATTGATGATCCTATCGATATCGATCGATCGTACCGAAAGCCTTGGCACGATTACCCGCCTTAGAGTCACAAGAATATTCCCAGTTGCCAGGCCTAATCAGCCGCAGTCTTCAACATTCCTCGAATCGATTCCTAGTGCCAGTGCCGAGAGAATGCCGGCGCACCCGGTGCCCAATATGCAGTGTCAAGTTTCCTATCTATAGATCTAGCTATAGCCATGCACCTTAGTTAGTTGAGCAAGTTGCAACCTATTAGGAAAATCAGTCAGAAACTAGTCATCGCTGGGAGAATTAATTTAAAATGGCTATACGATGATATGTATTACTTAGTTAGCTCACTGTAACTGGTATATCAAGCAGCTGCGGAATTCTTGCTCGAAAAGGCGTATGTGTGGCCAAAAATGGGTGCAAATACGCAAGCGCTTGAGTGCTTACCTCTTCTGACATATTCACAGGCTCAGAAATAACTTAAGCATAGTAATTACCTGTCGTCATGCCGTAAACCAGTCCTTTCGGGTTGAGTAGGCCTTCGGGTTGCATTGAATTCCATACCGTGAGGAACTATATGGCCGAGGATCCGTTTGCAGGGTCGCTAGATAGCAAGCATCTACAACATGGTGTTCTGCTTCGATATAAATAAACCCATATTCAAACTCGCAAATATTAGCGTGAAAATAGGTTAGAGGAGCTAGATTAAGTACAAGTTCCATAAACCTCAAGTGTACTGGTAGTTGATTTTAATAGTACTACATTGCTCGATGGTGCCTCGGAATTCGCGGAAGGATGCCAGGGTGGGATCACGTTTGCGAAATACCGCTACAACGCTCCTTTGAATTTCTAACAAACGGGATTTTACACTGTTGGATGAAGGCGAAGGTTGGGAGATAAAGTAGTAAAGAAACCACACTATCCGGTTCCTACTCAGGCGTCTATTAAGCTATCGACCAACCCCGAACTCAAAAAGGAAAATAGAAAATTATTAGCCCGGCAGAACGCCAAAAAGAAACACCCCGACCAGCAAGTATCGTTAGAAACCTAAGTCGCACAATAACTTGCACTCCCTCGCCTCTCCTGAACCTGGTCAGTCGCAATTCTACAGGGTCCTACGATTCAACAACTCACGACTGTACGAACGTTCGGCCTCTTTGTTATCTCCAATCAGATAACTTACCCCTCACCATCACCCCCATCTTCCACATCCCCCAGTCGAACACCGCATCCCCCAGTCGAACACCGCCAGCTACAGACGAACTAAGCTCGGAAACCACAAGCTACTTGCAACGTTTCTACAAACTAAAGCCAATGAAAAGAATACCCTAACCGATAGTCTCCAGGCTCCTCGCCAGCTCCAGACTACATGTACATACACCCTCGGCCTCGAGCTCATTAAGGATACGACTATCCTAGGACAGCCGAAACGGACAGGGCCATTAAGAAACCCAGACAATTATCCAAACTCTTTGGGGACATTTCTTAAGACTAGAGAAATTGTAGGGCCCAAGCCAACTCCAATTACTACTAGCATCCAGATATCTGGATATCTCCAAGTCCCAAAACCAAGCCCTCTCAGTCCTCCAAATAACTCGAATATCCTACCTCCGAAAAGCCACTTAAGAGAATTCTACATCCACGTCACGCCTATTGCAAGCAGAAAGCAGAAGATAAATATAAGAGAATACAGAAGGGTGTTTAGGGGCCTCCCCTTCTGAACAGTGAAAGAAAATAACTATATAACTGGAAACTCGAATATCATATCCTCAGCCCCGTCAATAACGGTCTCCGTTAAATTCTAAAATCTCTGAGCCTTAGGGATAAAGACTAAATACTACTTTGAACACGAGTCTTACAAAGGAACCATGGCCAACTTCTCCTGGACCCCCGGGCCCCTTGCAAGCTCCATAGCTCTATCCATACTCTATGGTCTATCCATACCCTATGTGCTATCTGCACTATTTGCGTTTGCCAAATGGTTCATCCAAGCCAAAAACCATACCAAAGAAGCCTCGAGAGACGATGGGGCACCTGTAGCGGGGAAACAGAAGGTTTTATCAGCCCGCAGACAGGAAGGGGACTCAATTAGCCCCCAAAAAACATTTTTCCCTTCTACACAACCAGTCTCATACCCGGAACCACAAACACGCGGCTTTGAAAATCCAGTGATACAGAAGGATCTTAAAATATTCATACAAAAATCCCTTGATGCCCCAGAACAAAACTTCTTAGAAATGGAACTCCCTTTCGAATTTGATGATGACCAAGAGAAATGGTTTGACTGGAAAACGGAAATGATCGGCTGGATAAACGGAAACAATGCTCGGTTCAGAAACAAAAGTCAAGCCTTATACCAGTTCGTGCATTGCATCAAATTGGGGACGAGAGCTAGGGACCTCATCACGGCGATAATGGCATCAGTGCAAACCGGAGGCCCGCACAAAATTAGGTTCGACGCTCTCGAAACACCTATAGAGATATGGATGTGGCTCCTAGAAGTGCTGCATCCCCTTTTCTTTGATGCAAAGGCAATTGATAAAGCGCAAGCCATGTCTGTTGGGGCACAAGACGGGAGGCCAGTGCAGGAATACCTTAAAGATGTTCAAACTGGAGCCGCCCGAGCTGGACACTCAATTGAAATGGTAGAGGCCCATCTCCGACTTGGTATGGATTTTTGGCTGCTGTCGGCAATTGCTAGGAGATTGCGCAAAGACGAATTCGAACTAACCTACGACGACTTTTTCCAATCGGCCCATATCTGCGAATATGACCACAACAGGGCAATCGAACGTCGCTCTAGTCGAGAACAAGAAGAAGAAACGGAATTGATAGATCTGCCTGCACCTCGGGCAACCAAGATGTATACTTCTTGGTCAAAAGAAGACTGGAACCTAATTATAGCCAACGGTTGGTGTAAGGAATGTGGATTCGCCGGCCACGAGGCCAATAATTGTCGGAATAAGAACAGACCAGGAGGATGGAGCAAAAAGCTTGGGCCCAAACAGAAATCGCAAATCCCCTGCAACGACAAAGACCAACACCATGGCCCAAAAGCCTAGCTAGATCTATAAAAGCTCCTCCTACGACTGTCGTATCCATCGATTCACTCTGAAAGCCGGCCTTCCTATCCATATTAACAGAAACCGAGAAAATAGTTCTTGTAATAGAGAAACTTTCCTCCATATTTTTAGAACCACAATGATTTTTTTTTTTTGGAATGGCTTCCCTTGCGAATATCGCTATAACAGTCGTAACGCTGGAGCTGAGTTAGCACATGGATTGATTCCCGGTCATGATAAATATATACTGTAACTCACACCTTACAGACCTTCACAAGATCCCATAACGCCAGTAGCAAAGTATCGCAATGGACAGCCTAACACAATTATTTACAATCTCAATAATAGTTAATACATTACCAAGATCTTTGTTCACAAAAAATGGCTAACCGATGATATATATATGAAGACACCGCTTTACCCTAGCGAGGATAAACCTACTTAGCAGTTACAGAACTAGGAGAACCCGGCTTTTTCAGGTCTAAAAAACCCGCTGGATAGGTAGAAACCCTTGATCGATCCCGAAACTGATGTAGTATATACTATAAGAAACAGAATACCGCAGCTATTTCTTACATACCAACATCTATAGGTCCGCAATTTACCGTTATCATTAACTAGATTTGTCAAAGGGTAGTATCAGGTACACTGTTCACGGGCATGCAGAGATCCTCGAGAGGCCTCGAAGTCCGAGGCTGGTATGCGTTACGTATGGGCTGGTAATTATAACACTTGGCCCAACACATGGCCACATGTGCGCAACGAACATGCCTCCAAGAAGTGCACCTGCCAAAACGTTACAGCGCTGGCTGAACAGCAACCTGAACCAATCAGGTCAAATTATCTTTATTAGCATCAAGACTTCGACGTCCGGCCGCCGGCAGAAAACCAAGGACAGAACCAATATATATCGCCTCATCCGTGGATTGATCAATATAATGCGATCGATGTTTGGTAGCCGCACTCGGCCGTCGGCTCAGTCATTCTTGACCAATCCATGATGAAACGTCTTAGAGTACGAACTAACTAATACTAAATTCAGCCATCGGCATTAAGCTTCGGAGAATTCGCTAGGCAATGGAAGTGCCTGCAGCACCCCGCACCCACCCTTGGGTCCCCTTGCTTGGAACTTTGGTACGAAAGCGTGGGAAAGAGTGGTAAAACTCGCGCCATGGAAATCCGTCCCGGCTTTGCCAACTTAGGCGCATCGGTTCCTTCGCTTTTAACCGAAAACGACTTTTAAAAAATGGCGATTGAACCTTTAAGAATCCATCAATCACAACCCCGGTTAACCCTGTGGATAGCAGTCTGCCTTGCTTCAGTTTTGGGAATAGGCTCGGGAAGTCGTCACCGAACAATATATTATACACGCGGATCCGAGGTTTCGAGATACTAAATATTTGGATCCGAATATTCAAATCTTGGATTTTTTTTTCACGTTTTTTGAGTTCAGTTAAACCAATGTTAAGACGTACCGTCTATTTATTTGGATATGATACCATGGTATACTCAACCAAGGGTCTGGCTCCGGGACTGCGGAAGCTGTCCCCGAAACTCCCTCTCGGGCCGCAGTATGAACCCTGATAGTTGTGAAAGATGAGGCCAGAGCTTCAATATATTCAAGAGGTATAAATGGGCCATCGAACTCCGCAATCCTCGAGCATATATATCCACAAGCGCGAGGCTCCTTTCTAATCAGCCATAGACTCTTCCAAAGTCATAGGACCATAATCAGACCGACCGCCACAGATTTTGCAATATGAAGCTAAGTACCCTTAGAGGTCAGGCCTTTGCACCTTGTGCGATTTTGCTTGCACTGCAAGCTTCTGGAGCATATGCACAAGCGCAACCGTGGGCCCAATGCGGAGGGTATGTAACCTTCACTAATATTCCTAGAATACCTCTCTAACGTTATAACCCAATGACAATCTAGACAAGGATGGACCGGTGCCACAACTTGCGTTTCAGGGTGGTCTTGTGTTTACTCGAATCCAGTATGTATCTCGCTCTATTAACTTCGGCCAATTAAAAAAGAAAACCGTCGCTAAAAGGACGCTTTTGATATAGTATTACTCGCAATGTCTTGAAGGCGGATCCGGCGGGACCACTGCAGGGACAACTACCCGTACTACGACCCCAGCAGCAGGCACAACCTCTCGTACCACCACTGCGGCAGTTCAGACTACTTCCAGCGCTTCTACATGGGCAGGAAACGGCAGCGGAAACAATTACAACAACCCGGTCCTTTGGAACGATCTTGCAGATCTCGAGATCATCCGCGTCGGCGATGTCTACTACTATTCAGCTAGCACTATGGCTTACTCGCCGGGTGCACCCGTTCTTCGATCCTACGATCTCGTGAACTGGGAATACATTGGTCATTCAGTGCCAACGCTCGACTGGTCTTCAAAATACAACCTTGCAAATGGAGAACGAGCATACGTCAAGGGTATCTGGGCCAGTCTTTTCGGATATAGAAAGTCCACAAGCACTTTCTACTGGGGTGGATGTATCGAATACGGCAAAACCTACATGTATACTGCCACCAACCCCGCCGGACCATGGACCAAACGATCAACTATCAATACTTGCTACTACGATGCTGGACTCCTAGTTGACGACAATGATACGATGTACGTCGCCTACGGAAGCTCAACTATTAACGTTGCCAGATTGACATCCGATGGGCTCGGACAAGCAGAGACCAGGGCTGTCTGGACCTCTCCATCCAGCATCGGGTACATCGAAGGTGCTCGTTTCTATAAGATAAACGGAAACTACTACATATTCCTCACAAAGCCAGCAAACGAGCAATGGGTTTTGAAATCCAGCAGTCCTTGGGGCCCTTACACCGAACGTCGCTTGCTGAGTAACATGTCGCCACCAGTATCAGGCGCAGGAATCCCACATCAAGGCACTTTGATCTCGACCCCGGCAGGGCAATGGTACTATATGGCCTTCATCGATGCTTACCCCGGAGGACGTATGCCCGTCCTAGCTCCAATCACTTGGGGTAGTGACGGCTACCCAACTGTCAACACTGTCAGCGGAGGATGGGGCGCATCATACCCATACCCATTGACAAAACGCCCACTTAAGGCCCCTTACGGAACGGACACCTTCTCTGGAACCTCCCTCAGCCATGAATGGGAGTGGAATCACAATCCCGATACCTCAAAGTTCAGCGTCAACAATGGTCTGACCCTATCTACCGCCACAGTAACTTCAGACTTGTATGCAGCACGCAATACACTCACCCACAGAATCCTGGGACCAATCTCTATCGGAACCATCGTACTCAACTACGGTAGCATGCAAGATGGTGACCGTGCCGGCTTTGCCATGTTCCGCGATCAATCAGCATGGATCGGAATTGCTAAGACCGGATCGAACACACGTATCTCATTTGTTAGCGGAATCAACATGGACTCCAACTGGAACACCGCATCCACAGGTTCGGAAAATGCCGGCGCGGCGATTTCTGGAACCAAAGTCTGGCTTCGGATTCGCGCAGATATCAGACCCGGCGGAACGAGAACAGCCACCTTCAGCTACTCCACCGATGGCAACAACTTCAGTAACCTCGGTTCAGGATTGGTTCTCAAGAATGAATGGCAATTCTTTATTGGGTATAGGTTCGGTATCTTCAACTACGCCACTAAGAGTCTTGGAGGCAGCGTCAAGGTCGACTCATTCTCAATGGTTTTGGCCTAGACTTAGGTCGGAACACATCAAATCTGTATATTTGTATATTTATGTAAAAAGATCTCACATTGTACATGTCATGTATGTTTTCACTAGTTTGACTCTTGGTTCGTCTATTGAGTTATATATATCTTCCTATAGTGCCGTATAATTGGTCAAGACTTGGATATACATCGGCGAATACGTAGCTTCCACTAACTAAAAGAAGGCAGAAAATATTAGAATTGAACCCATACCGGCACACCCTTTAGAAAAGAAAAACAAGTAGTGAATGCATGCAAATTCAAATTTAAACAGCAACAGACCGACTCCGGCGAGCTCATAAGGCTAGCCAACTCTAGTTTAAATAACGATAGCACTCGCTGCAGCAGAACCAGCGCCAGCAACTGCCCGTGAGTGGAGGCCCAAAAGCACCAGACCACCTAGTACCACCCCTCTTTCGAATTCCAATCCGTACTTTTCACAATACTCGCCATCAATAACGAACTTTCCCATCCCCCTCTCTCCTGGCACACGTCTATTCGCAACAAAGGCCGCCACTACTTTCCCAGAATCTTCCTCCACGAGCTGGGAATTCCCTCGATGAGCTGATACCCATTGAAACGAGGATGGATGACCAGGAACGGTCCATGAAAGATCGGACCGGTGCCTTGAACTTTGCTCCATCGAGTGTTTTTGCTGTCCAAAGTTCAGCTCATATTTGTGGGTATGCCCAGGAGACAATTCGGCAACTACAGGATTTTTTTTATCGCCGCCAGTGTGGAGCTGAATGTTCGCTGAACTGCGATGACATTCGGCAAAGTATACTGGGCTCCCGGCAGCATCGAGAATTATTTTATCGCGGAGACTCGATAGCTTTTTGCATACGTGAAGAACGACAGTCGATTCAGAGGCAACGCCGTCCGGTATATCCGAATATGATGACTCGGAGGAAAGATTCCCTGACCGATCGTTGGGTCCCTTATCGTCCTCCATTGTATACCGCCCCATTTCGCGCTTTCAAAAACTGCAATTCAGAGACGGAATGTAGTGATATTGTCAATTTAACCTCAATTTTGGAGTTATAGAGCTAAATAGCTAAGAATAGCCCACAATATATTATAATAATTCCTCGCAGTGATGTCGCTTCTTATATTGCCATGCCAACATCCATACAACCTACCCAAATAAGTCTTAAATCTATATAATTCACAAATACACAGACATTTCCGGCAGATGATGTCATCGGATGTCTCGGAAAGCCATGTGTAACACAAGATCGCCAAGATGCCACAAGATTTGGGCGATCTCTTCCTAAGAAGTCCAGATCTCAATTGGCTGCGAACTGCCGAGATCGCCATCTCAAGCTACGCCGCGCCTGCGCATTTGCGAAACACGAACAGCCTTCTAGCTGTATCCTCGAGTACATATAGGCTTCCCTTACCGTAAATACCTGAATGCCGTAGATATATGCTCCAGTCGAGACTATATGTGTATACGTATAGCTTGTTATTCCAACTACGGAACATGTAGTAAGGTCCCATGCAGTCAGAATTCCGTGTTGTAATTGTTGGAATACTAACATGCGCTCATAGATGACCCAAATAGGTAAGCTGCATGCCTCAGATATCGGGCGGCAGCCTAACAAAGATCGATGTACCAGTATGTGGTCTCGTTCCCAGACGCCGCAAAGGAGTTGTGACCAGTATGTCATTTTTTGAATGCATTCGTAGACTAGTCTTATTCTAGTTAGTATCCGTCAATCCCGATTTAGCAACTATCGACAATCTGGGCATATCAAGCTTTTTTGCATCTAATTCCCAATGAGACCTGGATATGAGACCGCGTGAACCTTGCTGGTTTTAAGCCCCAAGATCGGTCTGAATCTTCACCGATCAAATACCCAACAAAATCCAATGTACTCCGCTGGACATAACGAGAAGATCTCCGACAAATACGTAAACATATTCGTGGTCGTAGGGCTTTGCTATGATCTCGGTAGCAGCCGTTAACCGAACGGAACTCTATCCGGGCTATGAAGCAATAATCCGTCATCCCGACACAAAGCTACATGAATTTGGCAACACTGTTTAGGAATGGACGGAACTTGGAAGCACTACTACTCGAAGCGGTGAAGGAGAATGTATCCTCTGCGACTTGAAAACGATGTAACTTATATTAAAGCCTTCGTCTCCGGCCCTTGTGCGTTTCTTGAGTCCATTGGTGGTGCATTGAAGCAGCAACAAAAATGATAGGGAAAATACAACTCCTCCTACTAGCGGCTGCTAGTTTTCCGCTATTGGCTTTCTGTACCACACAATCTCACTGCAAATGCAAACCCTCCGAATCTTGTTGGCCAACCTTGAAGGATTGGAATCGACTAAATGAGACAATACACGGACACCTCATAAAGACTACGCCGCCAGGTATAGCTTGTTATCCCGGGGAGCTTTACAACAAAACGGCATGTGAGATCATTACATCAGTTTATCAATCCAGCGATTTAATCGCCCAAAACCCGTATATGATCGATTATCCCGGATATGCTGGTGACCCGTGCCCTCCAACAAACAATTCGCAGTCAATAAAGACGACCTGTAACGGGATTGGATTGTATCCGTCCTACGTTATAAACGCGACTAATGTAGCGGCCGTACAAGCCGGCGTCAACTTCGCTCGGAGACACAACATCCGCTTGATTGTCAAATCAACCGGTCATGAATTCCTTGGAAGGTAAGAAAACCGATACCTTGATGCAAGAAAACATTCGGCTGATAGGAAGAAGATCCACCGGAGCAAACTCACTGTCGATATACACTCATTACTGGCAAGGAGCCCAATTCCACGATAATTTCAAACCAGAAGGCTGCGCAGAAAATAAGGAGGGATACAATGCCGTCACCATCTCGCCCGGGATGCAGTGGCAGGATATGTATCGGCTAGTCGACGAACATAATAAAATTATTGTTGGAGGGGGCGCTAGCACTGTCGGCTGCATCGGCGGGTATCTTCAAGGTACGTACTACGATCTACGGAAATCTCATAATCTGCAATACCCAAGCTTACGGTAGTTGTGGAGGTGGTGGTCACTCTCCTCTGAGCTCTGTTTATGGCATGGCCGTAGACCAGGTCCTCGAAATGACCGTTGTTCTACCCAACGGCCAACATATAACCGCAAATGACTACCAAAATCAGGACATATACTGGGCCCTCAGAGGTGTATGCTTTTTGAACTCCTTTCATTCTAATTGAAGCTTAATGCTGATATTATATCACCTCGATGTCAAGGGCGGTCCCAGTACGTTTGGCGTCGTCACATCAGCTACCGTAAAATTATTTCCCTCAAAGCCATGGTATACACAAACTGTTCTTTTTAATCTCAGCACAATAGACACACCAAGGGAGATCTTCCACGAAGCCATTACATACGTGCACACACAAATTCCGCGACTAAATGACGGAGGGCTCATGGGGTACTACTTCGTCGTCAATGGTACTGAATCGGGGGGCGAAAGCAGCTCTCCGGCCTTCGCTGCAATACTATACATGCTAAACGGAACCGCTGCAAAATCCGAAAGACTTTTAGCGCCGACGCTGGCGGAGTTTTCGACGAGATTCGGAAAAAACACAAACGTCGCTCTCATCAACCAAACGTACCCAACGTTTTATAGCTATTTCAAGGATAATTTCGTAGATTATGCGGTCGCATCCGGAGCGCCGATACTTGCCAGTCGACTGCTTACGCGCCGGTCTTTGACGGAGAACGTGCCTCTTCTGCACGATACACTCAAACGAAACTTCGAAACGACGGGTATATTGCAGGGTCACATTGTCGCCGGTCCGGGTGTGGCCCAGCATAAGAACACTAGCATGGCGCTTAACCCTGCGTGGAGAGAAACATACTCACACCTCAGTACGTCGAAGGCACAGAACACCTTCCCGGTGGCACAAACAGTTCCGCTAACAATGATTAATAGTTGCCACAACCGGCTTTGAGAACAATGGAACCGGAAGAGCGGAACAAATGAGAGTGGCAAGAGATGTACTGGAGTATTCATGGCGACAGCTATCTCCGAACAGTGGTGCATATCTCAGCGAGGTATTCCATTCTCCAGCGCTTCTAATTAAGGTGCCCAACACACAAACTGACCTCAACTTCAGTCCTTTATAGGCGCTAAATTTTGGCAATCGACATTCTGGGGAGATAATTATTCTCGTCTTTTCACTCTTAAAGCGAAATACGACCCTCAGAACGTCTTTTACTGTGTGAACTGTGTTGGGAGCGAACGACTTGCTGAAGTGAACGGTACTCTGTGCACTGTATACTAGTACTATAGTCTGAGCGAAGTTTTCTATGGGTTGTAGTTCAAAATAGGATAAATATTTCCTTTAGTACGCATCTACGTATGCTTTCTGTGTTCAGCGCTCGGTAGCAGAGTATCGGCCAATTTTATAAATTCACTCATGTGGCGCTTTGCAAGTGCGCGAAGGATATCCGTAGCTGCAGGAACAGCGCCACCAATTGGCCACTTCAGCCCTCTAACAGCAAATTGACGCAATCGCATGTATATAAAGACGACCTTAAATTAACGACGAAGGGTTCTGAACTAATTCGTAACCAGATGGATCTTTGGCGCTAGCATCAGGCGTCTCCGAGATACACTACGCGCAACTTAACGAAATAGTTAAATACACATATGACACTCACATGCGTCCTAATTTAAATATATGTGTTTTTCAGGCACAGGTATATGTGTAATCGTCTCATAATTCTATTAGCCACTCTACACTTCCTTAGCTCTAACTTAGGGCCCTCTTGCACCTGGATTCGAGGCCAGTTTCCCTTCAATTCGGTCTCGATCGTGGTAATGAAGCCTCTGAATATGACGACGGATGAAAATGTGTTGTTGTCGTTGGATTCTTCCGGGTCTCCTGTCATCCGATATCTCGAAGTTTGCATCCCAACCACCAGGAATATCCAAGAGACAAATCCTGGTTGAGGTATATTAATAAAACGCCAAAGATAGGTCGAAAACTCCAGAAAGGACCACATCTCAGGTAAATTAGGGCTAATGAAGAAGGTCGATGGGACACAAGCATTGGCCGTTCTTGTGACAACTTCGGAACCATCCAGAGTACGTCTATTCCCTTTCCAATAATGATTTTGCAAGCTTTGCTCTCAGATATGAAGCTTTGAAGAAAGTTCAATCATCGTGACACACTTTTAGTCTCACCTTCGGGCTTCGAAGCTCTCTTTTCGGTCAGCATGACAAGCTCGAGCTCACAGATGGGAGCTTCGGCTGAAATACATTAGTCCAGGGACCCATGCATCCAGGTCCCCACCCCAAGCTGTGGTCGCGTCCTGCGAGTTTGGGTTGACAGAAACAGGAGCGAAAATACGAGACAAGATCTCCTCCAGATGACGCGCATGAATTGGAAGGCTGGTGGTTAAATGGTCATCTTCATCAATCCATTCAACCTCAATTAACGCGAAACTCCGAGAATCATGAGAGGCCCCAGAGACTCTATTCTCCAGTGACGACAATGGGTACGGACCTCATCATGCTGCACATTGTGATTCGATGAGTCGGCTCCTGAATTTCCGGGCTCGTGGGACCTGCGCTGGTCGAGGCAACCTTCTTTGGGCACCCTGCATTAGACTATACCGAACCTGGCATCGTTGACGTACTGTCCAAGGACATCTCATCACGTTGTGAACTGGCTTGCAGCTTCAGACCCACAAAAAAGCAACATTGCCGAAGACGAAGACCACCAAGAAGATATTTTTTTTGGCGTGTGCGCGAGATGGAGACCAGTTTCTTGCTCGATGAGGCTTGGGCCAGCCCATAGCAACTTTCACCACCATGATGCGCTGGCACAGACTTTTTTTTTTCGTCTCACACCCATTCACTCCCTTATAACAGAGCAGCCGCCATCATATCGTGCCACATGGCAAGCTGGGAAGCCAACTTCTTCTCCTAGAAGACCAACCACCGCATTGAGGGCACCTCTACGATTGGGCGTATCGCTGCCGTCCCTTGTTTTGTTCTACGAATTTCATTTGTTGCCTCACGACTACAGTTTGCATCAAGACGGTGCATTGAAGCCTTCGAGCTGGTTCTCTCAGCCGGTCAAGACATCCACGGAGCATTGGTTCATACGGACTTTAAAACCACCTGCTCCTCCACGTCGCTCTGCATAGATATCTTGCTCTCCGCTGCTTATCGATATCGATAAACCCTCCATCTACTGCATAGGCGACTTTTCTACCCCTTGCAGATATCAATTACTATCTAAAGTTGCAGGTTGCACACCCGTCGACGCCAAGATGGTGAATCTCCTTCGTTACATCGCCCAAGCTGGGTGTATACTCGCTATATGCCATCAAGCATCCGCTGCGCCGGCACCGCGTCGTACGGTCTGGGAAACCGTTACTGTAACCTCGTGTCCAGGTGATGTATGTGCTACAACAGCGCCATGTACAACAACGGAACCAGAGCCGACTACCACCTTCGTCTCAACAACCTCAACCTCGACTTCAACAGCTACTTCTTCAAGATATACAGCGCCACCAAGTGGTAACCCGTACCGGGACCGAAACTTCAATACCATCCACCATATCTACAATCTGACAATCTTCCCTAACCAAGTCCCTATCATCACCTTCGGAGCATCTGCAGTTCCAGATGGCCTATTCGCAGACCACGCGAGCGGCAGAATATCTCCAGTCGGCAATTTCACCGATTTTGAGGACTCAATTGAATACTTCTTTGCCCTACCCCCACTCCCCATCTCCAACAAGAATTCTGCCGCATTCACCCGGTTCGAGATTGCTCAATTCTCGTCAGAATGCCCCGAAGTCGCCGCTAGCACGGTATACCTCTATGCTTCAGTGGTAAACGAAACAAGTCCGGATAACGGAAAACTAGTTTCGATCCTCAAGCAAACGGGATTCTGGAGATTCAACGAACGTGGCGAAGTTATCAATTACGATCTGGCCCTTATCGAAGTTGACCACTTCATCGAAGAACTCACATCAACCGATTACAACGACCCAGCAGCACAACAGGAGTTGATCCACACCACTTGCAACGCCCAGGCCTTGAGATGCCATGGCAAGAACGCCCAATACGATAGTATCGAACACTGCATTGAAGTCCTCTCTGCCAAGCCATTCGGTAGCTACACCGATGTCTGGAGTGACTCTGTTGTGTGCCGTTCTATCCACATTGTCTTGACTATCACCCGCCCCGACGCTCACTGCCCTCACGTGGGACCCGGTGGTGGAATGAAGGTATGCAACCCCTCAGTTTATCCAATCAAATAAAATCACTTGCTAACTCATCCTCCCTCTAGTGTGTGGACTATGACTACAAAACACGCCAATTCGATGATATGCACCTGTGGGGCCGCACGGACCTGTTCCGTTGCGTCGCCTAAAGACGATAGTGACCTATAGGCCTACCAAAAGTTCAACTTGACTTTACGACTTTACGACGACCCGACTTATGATTTCTCTTTATCTCATCCCAAACATAAAAATCTAAAACAAAAACCTCAGCATCATGATATCAATAGATCCAACTGATCGTCTAATGTTTATACACCATAATTTCAACCGCTGCCGACCGAGGAGGGAAATACCCAAAAAAGAAACTTTATCATCTAGGGGTCTACCACCCTGTGTATAGTCTTGCTTTACCGTTTTTAGCTTCTCTCTTTCCTTTCTCATTATTACTATTGCATATTATTGGGGGTTCTTTTTTTTTTTCGAATAGCGTTGAGCATATATACCTGTATTCTTTAGACTTGGATTTCTTGGAGCGGTGTTAATTTTTTTTTTCTCTTTCTCTTTTATCCTATTCTTGATACCTACATACCGGGTGGTTTAATTCTTGCTTGATTCAAAATATCTTTTTATATATCTCCTTCACCGATTCGTGCCAGACGTATGTACGTATAAGGACCTAGGTCAACATAAGTAATTTATCTGCATGCATGTCATGCATAATCTGATTCTCGCAATTACTGATGACGGTAGACCACAACCACGTCCCCCTTAGGCGCCTGCATATATTGTTCATTTCCCCCAATGTGAAATCTTATTCGCCATGTCACACTTTAAATTGACGTGCAAAGCTTGAATTCTGTTTGCTTAACGGTTACACCAAATCACAGGCTACAGCATGCGCATTTGCATGAAATTAATCAATTAATTCTCGTTTGATCACCTTCATGTATGGTTTTGCTGCTATAGGGCTGGTTATGATACCTGACCCATTGTCGGAAAAGCCCGATACGCAGTCGCAAACCGAAGTAATTCACCATCTACTCACAAGCCAGTTTAAAGGTCAATGAAAAGGCAAATCGTACAATCTGAACCTGTGACATGCCAACAGGTAATTCATATTAACGATACTTCCTTAAAAGTATCTTGATATCTGAAGAAGATTATATACAAAAGTAGTTCAAAAGTTCCATTTTTATGGAGCAGAGGCCCTTCGCAGGGCAGTATGGGTATTTCTAACCCAGAAAGAAAGAAAAAAGACAAAATCGCTAATAAATCAGATAGTAAATAAGAATAAAAAGGCAAAAAGCCGTGGCAGTATTGGACGGATGCACCACCGATGGATGGTATTGAGGGTATCTGTAAGAAATGAAAAACAACAGAAGGTTAAAGTTGAAAACGAATTCCTGAATTCGAAAGCAGTCCAGATAGGGGAGTAAAAGAGAATAGTAGAGGCAAAGGTCGCTAAGATAATGACAAGTGAGGGAAACCAAATTCTGTTGCAAATTTCTTATCGAAAAGAAAAAGCGGAAACAGACTAAAAGGCTCGAGATGTTGGCAATCTAGATCGATCAAAACTGGCGAATAAAAGAGCCAAAAAGGAGATGTCAATCTATGGAAAACTTTTCCAGACGAAAAAGAACGAAATGTTTTTGGGTGGACACCGGGCGGTGTCCTTAGAATATTCGAATGTCGATGCAAGTTGTTCGAACAAAGGAAAGTATTAGATAAAGGACGGTGCCCTTTGGATTGAATCTAGTCTGGGATTCCATCTTGGGTCAGACCTCGACTCTGGTCTGTACTCCGATGGAGAATGTTCACTGGTTTTCAAGGATTTCGAATCGCTATCCGAGCCGACGTAGGTTATCTCGTAATCATGGCCGTAATTCCCCTCGTTACCCCTGAAAGGTCGAGAATAGTGAGTGAATTGTGGATCTAGAATGCATTGTTAGTTCGATGATCGATCGCAGCAGAAAAGGGTAAGGAAAAGTCATACCATCGTCGTCCTCAATAATGGTGGCCTCAAGATCCGTCTTTGTGTTCGTAGTCACAGACACGGAAGTCGTCACAGTGAGCTCCACTGCTCCATCTTTTCCGATGACCTCGCGCTTTCCACCTTTGCCACTGTTTGCTGTTCCCTCACCAGACCTTCCGGACCGCCCGGATTGATTAGTCCGGCTTCGGTTTGTACCGGTCCGTTCTGACGAGTTGACGAAGAGCGCCTTAATCGCAGGAACACAAGAGGCGATGATACCAATGTTGACTTCTAGTAAACTCCAGGTTCCAGATCCGTTAATAGCATTGGTGTATGTTACATCGCCGTTGCTCGAGTTTGTGACTTCGCTTGCGAGGATAATTCGATTGACAGAGGCGATGCAAGCAAAGAGACCGAGAGAGAAGATACCGATCACACCAAGTCTTGAACGAACCGGCAACTTGAGTTTCCAGATGATTGGAACCGGTAGAAGTCTAGTAATTTGATCAGCAAGATGACATCTTCGGAAGTAGCGGAGGAAACTTACAAAGTCATAACATCAGTGATAATGATGAGCACACCACCGGCAATAAAACTGGCAGACCGATCGATGCACTCGGCACCGATAGGATCATTCCAGTAGGCAATCGGTTTGCACTGAAAGATGATAGTCCCCAACGACACACTAACGCAGGCAACGTTGACGAAGAAGAAAGCAATCACGGCATTTCGGAATATCAGGTGTGCTCTAACCGCTGAGGAGCGTGATGGAACAAGGGACCAGTAGAATATCAATAACGAGTTTCGGACGAGGAACAAGGCGACGGGGTATAATAGTTCACAACCCCAAAGCCATTGAAGATATCCTTTGAATTCGTTGTACGTGAGATCCCACTGATGAAGAGTACCTTTGCCAACCCTCTCGTCGGAACCTATAAATTGTTAGTCGGAGTGTATCTATATGCGGGTACGCTGGGTCCAAAGCAGAGGCTTACCCAAAGCGAAGCAGCCTCCAAGCAAGACGGAGACAATCTATCATTGTATGTTAGCATCGGCCCGCCTAACGCTGGCAAGTGGCACAGGCTACTTACGATAGCAGGGATCATAGCCCAATCCTCAGGCCGAATCTTCTTTGTCACAAACTGTCGGCTATACAACCGGACAAGAACAAATGCGACGGAAACAGCAGTCATAACAATATACGTTGTAACGTTCTTAAAGCTAACATTGTCGTGTGGAACCTCCTTGAGGACGAGACTTAAAGCCTGAAGCGCAAGAACTGGTCCGAATGCCATTCCACCCTGTGCTAATACTGGGCCAAGAAGTGCGGTGACATTTACTGGGGAGTTTGGTGCGAGGAGAAGGTCGACTGTTTCTGCCATTGTCGTATTGTGATATGGTCCAAGTGCCTGCGCCAGAAATCCTAACTGGAGCAGACCGTTGTAGTCCGTCTCCGATAAACCCAAAGGGTAACCGGTTGGGTTACCGGTACGGTTCGCTGCGCTCATCGTTATTGTCGTTTGATACTATGCTTATATAAACTCGGAGTCAAAGTCGTCGGTCGACCGATACCTTGTGACCTGCGGGCAACTGCATGTGCTATGATCCTTTAGCGAACGGAAAGTTGTGCCAGATCTTTGGTAAGAGAAATGAAAAAAAGGTCAGGTGCAGTGCAGATTTCCAAGTTATCTCCCACCCTTTTGAATATTTAATGAAACGAGAGACAAAGGGAACTCGGGTATCAGGAAAAGGGAGGGAGAAGGAAAGGCCGGAAGAATGTCAAGCAGGATACATCTTCAACGGTATTGTTTCACATACGGCCGTCAGGTATTTATAAGGTACTAACGGCCGCTACATCCTGCATAGTAGATTTACTGGTCCAGACTGCCTCCTGCTCAAATTGCTGCTAAGACCTGGATGGAGGGCGTACGACTAGGCCCAGATACTTTGATAACAGCTTCACCATTGGACAGTCGCGGAGGCGCCGTGCCGGGATTTGGACAGTACCCACAGCGGGTTGAGATTTTCTGCAGCCCTGCTGGATACGTCCCGGCTGCTGCTAGTGATCTTTACATTGTTAAATTCTTGTCAAATTTCAAAGACTAGACAATGGGGGAGCAAAACCGTCATGCGCGGGATCTGATTAGCGGAGGAGTGAGACCTGGTGCGAATGCGTTGAAGTGTGGTCGTTCAATAGTGGCCAGTAATTGCGCCAAGAAGGCAGTCTGGGCTTAGCAAGGTGGGGCCAATCAGTTTAAGCGGACCCGACAAACGAGGACAGAGCTTTCTTTGGAATCGAGGTCGCAGTTTTGTGCATGTGGGTGGCTTAACTGCTGGGATTTACCCTCTGGGACCTGCTGAATCCCATGCCTTGCCTCTTGACAGCCTCCATGATCCCGACTTAGTGCCGCTCTAGATTCACCTATCCGGATCGTCGACTCCTTGCGTCGGTGGATGATTCGTTGAAACCGTTGAAGAGTTCCCTCGAAATCACACCACTGTATCCCTACTGAAAGATACTGTTGAGCTGATAAAAGGTGGCCTTCCGCACAAGTTTTTTTTTTTACCTTTTAAGCCTGCCGCTCGCTCTGTCTGCTAAGCATTTGATCAGCAAGCCGGGATTTGGATCAGACCTGTCGAAAGATGGCAGGAGGCGAATGCCTATCCTAACCGTCGCTAGGAAGCATCCGCTATCGATTGGATCTGGTGAATTTGGTTGAAGGAAAGCTCTGTATCACGTGGAGGAGTCCAGAGTTCCTTCGAATTTCTCGGTATTGCCGCATCCATGATCCATGGACAAGGCAGCTTGAAGTTTGGAGGCATAGCTCCGGCGTTGCATGGCCTCGAGGCAGCTTGCTTGCACAGCCTAAGCTAAGGCCAACCCTGACTTGCATTGGATAGGTTTCTTGCTTCGATTAGGCCGGCTGTGAAAACAAGCTGCATTGCTAGAAACCTTTGCTGTACAATTGTGAGACGATGAATTCATGCATGAAGTTGATGGTAGCTGATTGTTGCAGGAACTACTGCACAAGGCTGTCTAAGTACTATCTAAGTATCTCTCCTCTGCTAGTTGAGTGACTGAGGAAGCTGTGTTGTGATCGTCGGCCATTGACCTCCTGCGCAACACATCCACGACGCGTCTTCACGCTCCTTCCCAACAGCTCCAAGCTCGAAGCTCGAAGCTCACCACACCACCACACCACCTCCACAACCCACCACATCTATCGCTATCAAGCCGGAAGCCGAAATAACCGCTCAAACATGGATAGCGACCAGAAACAGGCAACCAATCGGAAGAAGGGAAAAGCCCCAGAACGTTTCTCAGAGTTCCAGGTTCACGGACGAAAGCGCCGTAGAACGTCGCCGTCGAACGATACTTCGTCGAGCGGAATCTTCCCTCTGGACGTTTGGCTCCTGATTGCCGATTTCATACCCGTAAGCAGTATCCTTCCGTCGCCACTCAGCCAATAAATGGCTCACATATCAGATTTGATACTAATATAATAATATCGTCTTCTTTTACAGACACAGGACACACAAACCGTGAGTGTTCTGACCAGGGTTTCTAAAACCCTCTATCAAAATCTTAGCCCAAGGCTCTACCGGGACCTTGTAGCTTCCGCGCCGTCTCACGGGAATCTCCGAGGCTTTATCGAGCTTGTAGAGGGCTATGTGTCGATCTTTCAAGGACGAAGTTTGCAAGAGGAACACATCCTCCCAGGGCGGAATACGGAATTTCCGGAAGGTCTTGATGAAGGATTAATCCCTTATTGCACACAATACGTTAGACGAATGCTCGTCGGATGGAGTAACCCTGGTGCGGCCAATACTGCAGTCCTTGCTAGCTATCTTGAAACAGTCCTTCAGAACCTTACAAACCTCGAGACCCTTGTGTATGTATACATTCCTGTACCCTTATTTTTATAAATATCGCCATGGGCTAACTTTGGGCTCGTAGCTGGCTGGATAACCACATCTACCTCGGGGATGTAATCGGCGAACGCCTGGCACGGCTACGGCTAAAAGCTTTTGTCTTCAACTTCTGCTCCCAACGCGACCCCTCGTCCCTCTCGGGTATCAAAAATCTGGTATATCTAGACATTTTTCGAACCCACGGCCGAGGCACTCCGGGCGGTATCAAAGAGTTGCTTTTAGGGTCGAAGGACACACTTGAAACCCTCATTTATGAAGAAGGGCTTGCGGTAAAAGACGTTCCGGTCGATTCTGGGGAGCTACTACACCATGAAGGCGAAATAATCAAATTTCCGAGGCTCAACACACTCTGCCTTCGATTCAACCGTCTCACGGCACCAGAAGCTAGAGGTCTCCTATCAGGTATCGATTTTACCCATCTAACATACTTAGAGTTTTCGACTTGCAAGCACGCAGAAGAAGAAGATAAATTTAGCCACCGTGCTTTGTTCCAAGCATTGCTCGACGCGTACGGTCCAGACTCTGAGTCAGGCCATCTGATGCTGAAAACCCTTCGATTCCGTTCGCAGGAGCCAGTGTATCCGGGCCAAGCCTTCTTTTCATTGATATCATCCTTCGACACCCTTCGAACCTTCATCTTCGAAGAGACCCGTGATAACCAAGGCGACCCGGAGAAAGAAAACCTAGACGACCTACTTTCCGCCCTATCATTCCACAAGAATCTCGAATGGTTAAGCATCCATATCCCCTCCTATGCTGAAAGAGGGTGGCAGTTTTCCAAAGATCAGCTCATACGGGTCCGCGACAGCTTCCCGGAATTGAAGCACCTAGCTTGTTCCTGCCAGAGATCAGAAGAGGTAAGGATAGGTCCGAACCTACCATCTTATGTGGTCCCAATGCCGGGTCTAAGCTTGATTACACGACAGGATGAAATCTACAGCATTCTCCCAACGATGCCAAGGCTTGTTTCCTTCGCTATGCCCTCGGGCCGTCCAACTATGGGCTGGATCAACGCCGCTTCTCAGGTCCAGTTTGGCATAATCGCGGGTTGCATTCTCCCCGCGTTCTTACGACAACTTCAGAACGGATCGACGGAGTCTAAGCCACGGAGTTGGGATGATAAGTATAAGCTTTCATTGTTGGTGATTGGTGGTGTGGCATACGAAGTCAGGTCACGGTTTCCAGAGGGCTTGAAACAACGAGAGGAGGAACAGGCTCGTGAAGTCAGGACTGACGATGGGGTCGTCTCCTTCAGACGTGTTACACCCCAGCAGTTATATGACGGCGAGTTTCCTGATATTAATTTGATGAAGGCTGTCGAGTGGAGGATACGGAACTACGGGGCTAGTAAGGGTGACTGGTGTCAGGGGATCAAGTTGTAGACATTGTATTGGATCTAGTAGTGATGGATCAATATTGATGATAATACGTATTGGTACCGGTGTACACACGTTACCCGTCCCAAAGTCCCCTACAATCGAGCTCGAGTTCGTAAGGGATACGGCAAGGTCACTGCCCCCAATAAAAACAAGCCTACTAGCCCCAAGCAAGAGGGATGGATTAGATAAGATACGATCCAATCCAATCAGGGCTGCCAGCTTTGGTAATCGCCCAATATGGAAATGTTACACAGACAAACGACCGCCTCAGCTAAAGCGTTGTTGCTCAGACTAAAATCAACACCGCTGACGTAGCTTGAGCTTAAATTGCAGAGAGAGTACCGTAGTTTGGTGATAGCAATATAAACCTTATGCTAGACTCCTACTTTTATAAGATAATCGAGGATTCATCAACTGACTTCTAACTTCCCAGATATATCTGAGCTCCTCGAGATGCTTCGATGCGGTCCAAGACACCAGGATCCAACTAAGTAACCGACATGCGACATTTGAGTCATGCGTTTTTGCATATGCGGCCATTGTTGGCTCCGCGAACTGCGAACTGACGCGGACGCCAACGACTGCAACCACGCTGACTGCACCGACGCCCCGCAAAAGACGCCAAATCAACGAGCCTTCCCTTGCAAGGGAGCCAGGTAGGTGGATACGATACCACGAACTAAGCAACTGCCCTGCACCGATTGGGAGTCCTCGTAAATGCGAGATTGGTGTCCGGTTGGGTTTAAATAGCCATTCCCTGCGAGCAATATCAATCGGGGTGTCGGCCTGGCCTGGATCCTTCAAGACTCCTCCACTACACTCCCGCACTCCGTCAGCCTGTAACAGCTTCCAGCCCCGCACAGCAGGAACGTTCAACGACTCTGTCGAGGTTGATAACTAACTCCACTGCTCAGTATCTATCCTGCGAGCCGCCGGAGGTTGTTTGCATTGGACGAGGCAATCTAGTATTACACGGCACTGCAATTTTCCAACAATCATCAACAATCAGGCTCCGATTATTCACGAAACGTCTTGGAACACCCCCATCTTATTCTAGTAGATGCCAGGTATCCGCCGATAGACACCTGAGACTACTAGCCCTTTGCATACTCCTTCCTATATCTTACATACTACCGTTGTGATATAGGTACTTGGCTGTAGTGTGTCGAGCACCATCCAGTGCCTGAACCTGGCTCCCACAAAACACCACACTCCATACGTCCAACTTCAAGCGAGAGATTTCAACCATCTATCTATCCATTTATCCATCATCTGCATCTTCACTTCCATTCCGAAGCAGGTTTAAAGCAAATTTACTTCGGTCTTCCGTCGACAGTCTTCTCTAGACTTTTGCGATGGCGGGGCCAGATCCTAACCAACGTGGAGCGACTCTCAACCTCCTACGTGGGCCTCCGGGTAGCTCTTCATATGCTGGTAGCGAGGCTTCAGTGGAAACTGCAACTGCCAGCTTTGCTACCGACTCGACCATCGGTGACGCCTACTTTCGAGATGCTCCACAATACAATCCATCTCCATTGCTCGCTCAAATTCCAAGGGAACCAAGCAATACCCTTCCATCGAATCCCTCCACGAACACACCTCTTCCACTTCTCCAAATCAATGAGGGCGATACCCTCATCTTCATCAATCCTCCACCTTCCACTATCACCCCAGAGATCGCTTCCACCAGATTCGGACCCACCAATGCTCCCTTGAGAGTGGTCTCCGACATACTCCTCTCCACAGGGTCTCAAGTCTTCGTCCAGTTGCTCAGTCCTTCTATGCAGCAGCGTCACCTCAACCGTTTGGTAAAGCAAAAGAAGGTTGTTGTCACTGGAGGCAAGCTTCCACCTGGAATCAAATACGTTCTCGACCTCACACCTGAGGACGAAGGAGAGAAGGCAGTTGAATGGCAGGAAAAGCTTTGGTGTCCTGATGTTGTCCTTCGATGGAAATCTAATCTGGTCCCCTACTTTGAAAGTGTTCCTTCTATCAGCGCTCAGGAGCAAATCGCTAAAAACTTGGAAGAATTCCGTCAGAAGGAGTGGGGTGAACAAAGGCCACCGACAGCCGAGGGCGAAGAAGCTCCTTCAAGCCAGCCGTTGGTTGCACCACCTCAGCCAAAGAAGGAGGACCTCCCGGAGCCGTATTCCTTCGGGCGCCATGTCCTAGCATTGGAGCGTCTAATCCATATTATCCACGGAAGCGACCCTCTTGTCCAAACCACAGTTGACTGGTACACTCTTCATTGTCTCTCTGTGGCGTTCGGGACTACCGATGCAACCAGAGATTATATTGCTCGATGGATCTTCTCAAACTCTTTGATGATCGAAAGCCACCCGGCATTCATCCTTAGAATAGCTGCCGAAGCTGGACTCGCTACTATCGCGTCTGACGCCTTTGCAGCAGCCGTCATGCGTGCTGACTTCGATCCAGAAGAATCTGCGAAAATCCCTGGAGCACCGGAAGCGGCAGCTGCTCTTATGACCCGAGCAGAGAACGAGCTCAAGAGCCTCTTCTCCATGGACTGGATCGACCAGTACCTTCCCCCGGTTTCCGACGATGATAAACTTGTTTTTGACCCATTCCGGTTCTCGCTGCGCAGTTATATTTCTCGAAGACTAAAGTTTAGCGGGGGCCTCGAGAATCTAGATAGCAACAGCAGGGAGCTTGAACAAAGAGCTGTTTTGAGGCATACATGGGTCAACTTGCAAAGCACTACCCTCGCCAGCGAAACGTCAACTCTAGCACCACCTAGTCTAGATTCGATGACTCGATTTGATATTGAGCAGGCAATTCTCTATTGGAGCCGATGGGAGGCGTCCGGCGAAGGGCCAGGGAGCGAGGTTGATGACTTGTGGAGAGATGTTAAAATGGGGGCACCGCAATATCCAATCCCCTCTGTCACACAGCAAACGTCGATTCGAGACACCGATACTCAGATCGAACACGTAACCTACGATGATGACGCCACCAGCGAGATCGCAAGTCATAGCGGAACCGAACTTCCCTACGCTGATGACGATGTTAAGAGTGTTAGTAGCACCCATACGATCAACTTGGCCATGCGCGGTCTCCAAACCGAAAACAAAAATCCCGCCTTCCAAGACTCCTCCGCAACTCTTGTTGAGCCTCAACAGCCAGAGCCAGCTCCTCCAGCCCAGCCTCGTAACCAGAGCTTTTCCCCAGTACACCCCCTCGACGATATCCCTGAGCCGCCTTATCGTCCAACCCCCCTCCCCCTTGCTCCGGCACCGATTATACAAGTCAGCTCACCATCTTTCCCCGGTTCGGACCCTACCACCCCAGGCTGGCTCAAAGACCAACTAGCCTTGCTCAGCGATGAGAACAGCCCGGCTCATTTCTGGGCGGTGATGCACCATCCATCCCACGACCCCAGCAGGCCAGCGGAACCTCGAATCCGTTGTCTAGACTGTCCGGATATGCTCTACTTCCCCGGCCCAAACGAGAGCTTGCTGAACTTTCGAGTCCATCTCCGCAATGCTAAGCACCTGACCCGAGTTGCTGGTCGAAAGCTCGCCGAAGCTCGTCAGGCCAGTCAAGCAGCCTATCCGTCCCAGCCAACCCGTAACGAGTATGAGCCTGAAGTCTATAACCCACCAAACTGGTCCTCAACTCCAAAGGTTGTCATTGAAATCCCGCATAGCCTGCTAAATATCATCCGACTCTGCGATACCTACATCAGGAGTAAATGTTTAGAAATGACAGCCCGCAACATCGTCTTCGAACCGATCCTTCTCGAAGAAAAACTTGCATGTTTGGAAGAATCAGAAAGAGCTTTTATGCCTGTGTGGTCCGGTGGTGAAGCCGTCGGTAGCACTGGGGGTGTGCCACACCGCGGCATTTCAGATCAATCTGGGAACGATGACATGAGTGTTAATGTCAGCACTGTCGGTGTCGGCAGCGTTTGCACCGCTTCTACATTCTCAACCACAGGTAGCTACGTCGATGTTGACACACCTAGTGCTAGCAGTAGCGGAAGCGTCATCAGTATCTCCGATGAGGATGATGCCGTCATGTCCGCTCCCGGCGAGGGAGATGACTGGGTTATGTCCGACGGGGATGATGACGAGTATGAGATAGACGACGATGTTTACTTTTCTTAAAAGTTCTTGCCTGCTGTTTTCTGGATTATATTCCCTTTTTATCAGTATTATTAGCTACGAACTATCCTTTTCTATGTTCCATGGATGGCAACGGTGGTGGCGGCGGCGGCGGGGCAGCGCGGAGTTTTCTGGGTAGTTAATGGATAGGGAAGGGATTCTAACGAGTGTTTCTAAACTATTTTTCCATTTTTCGAATAACCTATTATTGACTTGACGATTTCACGCAAAGACAAATCTGCTACCATTCTTACAATGAAACTCGGGCTTTCTTTACTCTCATTTCTCCTTGGCTGCAAAGGTCTATCCTTCTGGGTTTCTTTTTCTTTATGAGGCTATCTTTCCGGTGTGTGATATTCTTTTGCATTGTCTGTTTCGTTTTGTAAGTTAGATACTATCCCATTACCAAGTGTGTCCGAACCTCTCCTACCAAGATCTAGGAAAGTAATACCTAAGTTAAGCCAAAAAAAAAGGAAGATCTAGATCCCTCTTTGAGAACTAGCTCTTAAGCCCCACAATTAAGTAAGTAATTACCACCCAGCCTTTCGCAAGTTGCCCGCCTATACTTTCTGATACCAATCTCCAACTCCAAACGTTGCAAAATGATTACAACAACGCACTTTCTTTTCGGACCAAGATTTGTCCGTGCACCAGTATACTAGTAGCCAACCAACCACTTCCACAAATCTGTATAAATCAATCGAAAACCGTAAGATCTAACCGCTAACCCCGAACCAAGAATATCAAGAGAGTAGGAAGTGCGGGAAGGGAGGGGTTTGATTATAATATAAACCCCTCCTCTTACCGTGGATAAACCGCCCATACCCAACGGATCCACATATTTCATCCCAACATTATATTGTAGCGCGGTAGATGATCCACCTGAGTATCAGCCCTCGTTCCAGGATTTCTTGGCCTACATAGACGCACATACCTATACCGAGGCCCGAGAATATATTGACTATATTGGTCTCTGGATGTATGGATAGTACTAAGAATAGAAGGCTGTTACGTACGAACCTCGGTACCGAAAAAGTAGATTACTTAGTCTCCATGGATCTAGATCAAACGGAGCTCGAGCCGAGAAAGATGCTGGTATGGTATGGCGACGGCGGCGGTGGGGTAAGGATATTATAAATAGTACGTCAAAGTACCTACGAGAGCCTCAAAGTCCAAAATATTCTAATTCCCCAGATCAATTGCCAAATACCTTCCTCAGGTGATCACTACACCTTCCTCCACATCTCTCTTTTCCATTCTCTAAGGCCGGTCCTTCTTCTTCTTCTTCCTTTCTTTAAAATCTTCATTTAAAATGTATACTTCACCTTTCATCCTCCTAACCCTTCTATCCCTCACAACCGCCCTCCCAACATCCCTCATCACACGACAATCCCGCAACGTCCGCAATGACCTTCAAAACGGAGACTGCAAACCTTTCACTTTAATCTTCGCCCGCGGGACCACCGAAGCCGGAAATCTAGGAGCAGTAGTCGGCCCCCCGCTTATCAGCGCATTAGGAAGAGTACTCCCTGGTGGAGCCGGTGCGTTAGCCGTCCAGGGTGTAAATTACCCTGCCAATGTTGCTGGGTTCGCAGCTGGAGGCGATAGAGCTGGATCGCGAGATATGGCGAATTTCGTGAGTGGTGCTTGTGAGGGGACGCAGGTTATTTTGGCGGGGTATAGGTACGCAGTTCTCTTCAAAGCATCCTCTCTATACATATGGGGGATAATACATAGTAACTAATAATTATCTAAAATCACAGCCAAGGCGCCCAACTAGTCCACAACGCCATCTCCCAGCTCCCACAGGCAGCAGCGAATAAAATTGCGGCGGTAGTAATGTTCGGAGATCCAAAGAATGGTGATCAATTGGGTAAAGGTGCCGACGCTAAAGCGAGGACGTTTTGCAATCGTGGAGATCTTATCTGCCGGGGTCAGGCGGTTATATTGGCAGCACATTTGACATATGGATCGGATACTGGAGCCGCTGCAAGTTTTGTGGCGGGATTGGTTTAAATTTTTATGATATCTTCATCTTCCACACGCCATGTGACTTTTGGGGGGTTGCATACATGTACAATCTGCTTTACAGACGCATCGAAGGAATTTTAAAGTATACCAGGGCTGCAATAGACACATACCTGGGTATTTGTATGGCAGAGCTTGAAATATAGCCATACCTCCGTTATCCGTTAAGTTAGGAGATCTTCTTATTTAGAAATATCCACAAATGTATTCATTATCTTGATTTTTTTAAGCTATCCAGAAGCTAAGAAGTGATACCCAATGACAAAGCTCCAGGGGTAAAAATAAAACACACGACGTGGAAGAGTAGAGTTAAACGGGAATATCGATACCCAATGATTCCTTAGAGAGAAAAAAGAGAAAAAAACACCAGCTTCGCCAATCTGCCTAGCAATATAACGCAAAGAGATACCAGGAAAAGATTCAAATCCACGCAAGATCAAATAGCAAGCTGACTAGGAAATTCTGAAAGAGAGAAAGAAAGAAAGAAGGCCGCAATAACTACGTACTAGTCCCTCCCAGCGACTTGCATCTGCACATTCTCCTGCTCACTCTGCTCATACGACGGCGGCAGGTCGTCAGGGTCCGGAACAACCTCTCGCATCTGTCCAACCGGAGAATGATGGTGATGATGCGGAGAAGGCTCATTATGAACGTGGTGGTGGTCATGCACGGGCGGAGGAGGAGGAGGTGCATAACTCGCAGCCGTACTTCCATCACCAGGTCTAAACACCGCAGGTCCATCCCTCTCCTTCTGCTGTTTATTCTGCCCGGTGCCTCCCGTCGAAGGACCCGATCCCGGTGAAAACCCAGTAGCATTAGACCCCCTCTTCCTCGCCTCCTCTTCTTCAGCTCTAATCTCATCGGCCGTTAAATCCCTCAACGGCGGCATCTTGTCAAATCTGATATCCACACTCCCCGTTTTGCTCGTAACCTTCATAGTGCTGAATTCCTCCCCTTCTCTCGGGTTCCCTCTCAACGCTAGAATCTGTCGTTCCCGGGTGGTTTGGTCGACTACATCTCTTACTACTACCGCGTCACCCAATTTGTATGAACCGTGGGTTATTGATAGTTCTATTGTGCCGCACCAGTCGTCTGGGTAGATGGCTTTTATGCTGCCTGTCATAGTGGAGTGGGATGAGTCCATCATGAAGGGGCCTAACGAGGTTGAGACGGTGATATGTTGCGATCCGGTTTGTGTGTGGGTATTTAGTTTTCGGAAAAGTTCGGTGGTGGGTGTCGGTGATGGGACGATATCTGCTTTTATCGAGCCTCTAATTTTAAAGAATATCAAATATTAGTTATACTAGAACTCTTTTGATTCTCCAGTGCCGAATGTAGAAGACGAAGGGGAGAGAAAATATTAATCTCTTGAGAAAACATGAAACTTACGACATCGTCGATATCGACACAGATTTCTTCAAATTAAATGTATTCTTAATCGCCTGCGTCCACACTTGCACTAATATCTCATCATCCTTCGGAAAAGCCGGGATCGTGGGTCTCCCCGACGAAGACGCCGGCGACGACGGTCCCGGCGCCGCATGAGGAGCAGCGTGGGAAGGACATGGACCTCCCCATAGATTCATCGGTGGCATAGTAAACGGCGGCACGGTCCTGAGCGCTGACTCAACGCTATTGCGAACGTCGGCGACAATTTTTCCGACGTCGACGGGGAATTGGGTGTATGCGTTATACTGGTTGTATTGATTGTTATTATTGTTATTGTCCGTTGGTGGGGGCATCGCAATATTCAAATTTGCAAAAACAAAAATCGATATGAGTTCGAAGAGGCCTTTGGGGGTATATATATCGGTATGCGTATATAAACGTATTCGTTCGACCTTTGGATCTTTTTGGTACTTTCGCGAGACAGAGTTGAAATGTATGATAAAAGTCACAAGCAATGGGAGGGGGTGGTTACCGAACTTTATATCAAAAGTCGGCCTAAGGCGGGGTTGGGTGCTAGTCAGGCAACCAAAGTTAACTGTCACCGACACCGACAGTGGATCCGCCGCACCGATTAATTAGCCTCAAGTAACATGCCCATGAGGCTGACCCAAGGCCGACCGACCCGACTGCAAGCCCAGCCATGTGGTGCCCGCCAGACACGACGGGAACGCGTAAGCCATGTGTTCCTTGCGCTTGCTTACGTCAAGCAACTTCTGACTTTTTAGCTTGAAGGAAAGGCCTCGTCAGCGATTTGATAACGTTATAATTCAAGGAAATTAAGACTGGAAGATTTCCGAATGGCACATTTCTGCTGTTCTTTCATCGTAAAAAACACAACGTTCGTGCCTCGGTAGTATGGCCTCGGACTGGGCCGTACCCTCAGCACATTCGTAAAATTCTTGCTTGATATACAAAGAAAAGAAAATAATAAAAAAAAAAAAATCTCGCCCCGGATTAAGCAAAATCTGGCAAAGAAAGTAGAAATAAAAGAATGAGAAAGGAGGTCCCAAACGCGCAATAACCCGAGAAAATACCCTTGCCATAAAAAGTAAACGATAGCTCTAACAAATGGACCATCAGGAAAGAAAGAAAATTTGCCGCACAAAGCTTCAAAAAGCCAAAAGGAATATACATATACAGTTAGAAAAACAAAAACCATTAGAATAAGAAAATTCGGGCTTGTAGAGGAAAGAAATTAGAGCGCGAAACTAACGTAGGTCAGGAGCGGTGGTCGGAATTCACTAAAACCCAACATCACCAAGCTCCCGCGCCAAAACTCTGACGTTGTCCACAAAACCTCTAACCAAATCCTGGAACCCATTGGGTTTTCTCTCCACAATCAGCCGCCCTTGTTCACGCACTTTTCTTGCGTCAACTTCAATTTCTAGCTCATGTTCTTTTTTGGGTCCCATTTGTGGCGGCCCACCCCCTCTTGTCTCTCCTGCAGCCGCTGTAACCTGCGTCAAATCCACGCTAAAACATAAATGCTGGTAGCTCAAGCGATCCTTGTTTCTCTCGCCGCCACCCTGAGGAACAAGCCTATCAATATCGCCCTTCCATGGCATTTCCATGTTCACACTAATTCGCCAGTCGAAGGCCGTCCGTGGGGAGAATATGTTCAGATCAGCAATTCTAGCCTTCACAATCTTGTTGAGAACCCTCCCCGTCTTTTGGTCGGTCGTAACTCGCAACTTGAGCCGGTGGTGGTAGTTGGGAACCCTCTTTATGCACATTGGAATCTGCTCCTTCACATCGTCGGGTATTTCGTAGAATGAGTCTCGTTCGCGGAGGTGCTTATAGGTGAGTGGGATACGGGGAGTTGTGATTGCTGGATATTCTACCCCCGGCGCTTGTTGTCCCTGTGCTGCCTGGCGCTGCGATTCGCCGAAGGCCCGATTGAGGAATTCGTTCATACGTTTATGTTGGAGCTGTTCGGATACAGGGTTAGTAAATACGCAAGCCAATATTAGGACTGGGTGGGAAACAAACCTCAGTCATACTACTCTTAAAGATGACTTTCAGATTGGGATCATCAGAGTCGAGGATCGTTTCCGTCTTCACGGGTAAATACAGCCGTTGGCCAGTATTCCGATCAAGTAGTACGCCGATCTTAGCTTCGATCTCTAGCTGTGGCCGGTCAGGGTCATCCAATTGAAACTCCTGGTTGTCGACGACATGGATGAACAGAAAGTCGCAGATGTGTTTTGTAAGCTCCTCGTATGGTTGTATATTTGTAATAGAGGGTTCCCAGGGCCCCAATACGTTTGTTGGTGGTGGTACCGCAGGCGACGCTTTGGAAGGATTGGGTGGCGGTCCTTGCTGTTGTTGCTGCGGTTGTTGTTGCTGCTGCTGCTGCTGTTGTTGTGGAGGCGGCTGCTGCTGTTGCTGCGGTGGCGGAGGGTTATGCGCTTGCTGAGACTGAGGCGCGTTCTGGGGTTGAGGTTGAGGTTGGGCTTGCATTGCTGGATTCTGAGGATTGGATGGTGGTTGTGATGATGTTGATGGGGTGAGAGGCTGCTGCTGGGACATCGCCGACGGGCCCGGTGGAGGTTGTCGTCTGTTTTGGATCACTGGGCTGCTTGAAGAACTTCTCGAGGCTTTTCGGGCAAAGATAGGTGGCTCGTCATGACGTGGTCGTTTCCTGGAAGGACCAATGGGTGATGCAGCCGATCCAGGTTGGGGGGGTTGAGCGTTGAGAGGAACTTGAATCTGGCCTGGTTGCGGACGTGCAGGCGTCGGAAAGGAACTCCTCTTCGCGGGTGGAGAGGGCTGTTGTTGGCCTTGCTGTGACGTTGGCGGTAAAGCAGCAATTTGAGTGCCAGGTTCCTCCTTGATGAGTGGCTTGCCACCAGCGGTCGACGAAGATTCCTCCATATTGGAAGGTGGTCCCATGTTTAAACGGCTAGATGTAAGGCTTTGGTCCTCAGGAGCAAGGTGTGGTGGAATTTCCGAGTCGTAGCCATTGACTTTCTTTTCTGTTTTCACCTGCCCTTCTTGTGCCCATTGTGGAGCTGTTTGCTCGCCATTTAACGGCCTAGCTTCCGAATTCGAACGGCTATCGATATCCATCTTCTCGCTATACCCAGCAGAAGGGAAACGTTGTGGTGATGGCGGAGGGTGCCTGGGCGAAGGAAGTCCCATCGTCTGCGGGCCGTGTGTAGGCGTCGGAGGTTGACTTCGCTGCTGCTGCTGCTGCTGCTGCTGCTGCTGTGGTGGTTGTTGTTGTTGTGGAGGAAACACAGGGGGCGCTGGGGTTCCCGAATTCATCCTTTGACTGACAGGACTTTGACTTAAAGAGTAGTTCTCGTTCGTTCTTCCTGCTGCCCAGTCTTCCTTCTGTCCACCGAAGCTTTCCTTTCGGTCATCTATGTACATTGGCACTGGTACGCGAGTTTTTGGGCTGACGCTGAGATCCCTTTCGCGTTCCCTCTCCATCCTATCTCGTTCACGCTGTTCGGTTTGTATTTCTTCCATCTCCCTCTCGCGCCGGCGTTCCGCGAACATTCTCTCCCTGACCTTTCCGAGCCTCGGCTCACCGCCTGGGCTCATCGCAAAACCTCCTGTCTGAACTGGGGAGCCTGCCATCGAGGGTGGATTCGGTGTTGTCGGTGTATGAGCGTGTGGGAGCCCTGGCGGTGGCGGCGGTTTACCTCTTTGCTGCTGTTGTTGCTGCTGCTGCTGCTGATGCTGATGCTGCAGCGGTGGGTAGCCAGGTCCTGGTGTTCCCATTGGTGACATGGACGGGAACTGATTGCCATAAGGACTTCCGTATGATGTAGCACTGGTTGGTGTTAATTGCTGGCCCGCTCCGGGATGGTGACCACTTGGAGGTCCTGTGAACGGGCTTCCTCCAGATTGCGCGCTGAGAGGGTGTGGGGTATTATAAGGACTCGGACTCTGCACGTGGGGGCCATAAGGATGTTGACCTTGCGAGTTGCTCCTAGCCGAAGGCGATGGAAATGGGTATCCAGGTTGGGAACCACCCGAGCTTTTGCGATGGTGAAATGGCGGGCCGGGCTGAGGAGGCGCATTAGAGTGAGTTTGGAATGGACTCTTGGGTGGTTGGAGCGGAGGCGGGGCAGGTCTGCTCGGTCCAGCACTTTGAAAGTGATGCGGTGGGGGTGGATGCTGTGGATGCTGCTGCCCAGGGTAGTGCTGCTGCTGCTGATAATGATTGGAGGGGTTCATATTCTGCGGCGGGGCACCTGGAGGCTGCTGGATTGGCGATTGTTGACGATGATAAGGATGTGACTGTTGCTGTGGAGGAAGAGGGGTAGGAGGCTGGTTCCGCGCGGCTCCACCGCCTGAATCGTTCATAATGCTGCGAAGATCCATCTTGACGCTCCCCGCGGTGAAAGAGGCGCCAGGACTGGGCAGGGAGGAAGGAGCCGGTGGCGGCTGAGCGGGAAGGCCAGCGGCGGAAGTAGTGCTAGCGGGGGTGGGAAGGGGCGGAGGAAAAGGTTTAGATGAGAATGACGGCGTTGATGAAGATGTCGAAGCGAAGGCCGAATCAACGTGATCGATGTCCCTATCCGTATCAGTCGCCCCCACCGCCTTGAAACTGAGTCTCCGAAGTAGGAAAATTTTCGCAGGCGACGAAGCAGCAGTCTGTAGATGGAAAAAGTTGTCGTCGGGATGCTGGAAGGACAGCAGATGGAATCAGGCAGGTAATGCGCAAGAGCGAAAGGCCAGAAGGAGAACGGGAGGCCCAATGTGGAAGGGTTGGATCCGCGATGCGGTTAGGAAGTTGAAGCGAGAAGAGAGACCCGGGATTTGAACCGTCCAAGTCTGGCTATGCATCAAAGAGGTTGATTTGACTGGCAATGGCAATGGCAATTGACCTTAAGACTTAAGCCTTAAGCCCTTTTTTCAGGGGACGAGAGCGGCTTGTCGGAGGAAGGCGAAGGCGGCAGCGGTAGTAATAGCGGCGGCCTGGCAGCGACAAGACAGTGAAGCTGACGGTGATAGTGTTTGGTGGTTTTCAGCCATACATCCGTCCGGTCTGGAATGGAAAGAGAACGCGTGCGCGCCAGGGATCGAATGACAGCCGAGGAAGGAGGACCCAGGAAGAAGCCGGAGAAACGTCTTGAAGCCGGTGAGAGATGAGGCCCTGATCCAGGTTGAGGTTATCGGAGGAGGTTGATGATGATGCCGAGGAGGAGGATGAGGAGGATGAGGGGAAGTGGTGATGATGATGGAGGTTGATGGTTGATGGTTGATGGAGGTTGATGATGGTTGAAGTTGAAGAAGAAGACTCAGAGAAAACAATTAAATCGAACCCAACTCGAACTCGGACCAGAACTTGAACTACCCTCTTCCTGCCTGCCCGTATTATTTATATTCCCATCGCCAGAATCAAATCCCAAACATGCAAAAAAGCGACTTCGGACAAAATGATCTCGAACAGTAAGTCAAGCACTAAGGATATATATAAACAGGAGGCCTCGGACAAGCACTAGTTACTTAGTTATGTTCTAGAACAAAAGTGGTCACTTCGCGTGAGACTCCGCTTCGAATTCAAAAAGTCGAGGGGGAAAATCTGACCAGCCGACCGGACAATTTCACAGGCTAACGTTGATAATTAACATTAACAGGCATTAACAGGTATTCCATATAACCAACATCTATCTCCTTCTGTCTGTCTTGTCTGTCTTGTCCGTGCTTTTTGTCCGGTTTTATTAATAGAAAGAACCGTCGTTTAAAACAGAATGCAAATGCAAATGTTGGCTGGCTATGTATTGTATTCGAAAAGATCTTAAGACACGCTGCATGCAGTCCGGACAGAGTTATAACTTATAACTTTGGTCTCAGTTTATTTCTCCTCGATTCGAACCGATCGATCAGGTGGCTGGGCCGGACTGGGCTGGCTCGGACAAATTCAATGGCACTCTCCTATCGATATGGCGTTCTTGAATTTAAATTACTGGAGGCGACTGCGCGAATGCGAAATGCACATGATACCCATCATGCTGCACATGGACTTTCTAATATTTTCGAATCTGATTCCCCATTTGCTAACTCGACTCAACCTAACTTTTCACAAACAGCCCCTTTCCGAATTGTTCAAATCCGGAGCTGAGCTGCCTGAGGCGACTTGTCCTCATCGATCACACCTGCTCTATAGCAAGGGGGTAACTTTAGTTATGTAACCCGTCTTTTTGTTCGAGTTAACGAGTTCAATCGTGCGTCCAACTAGCACCGAACTGTACTGGAGCGGGGGAGGGCTGAGGGCTGAACCAAGTTGCAGTTCCCACGATATCGACTCGCATGCTTTTGAGATTTTGTCTAGCTCTTTCCTCCCCTCCAGCTCTAGTTAGGACCCTGAGTATGTACGAGTAAGTATGTATGTACGTACTGTCGAGAAAAGTCCCACATATGCGCCATATGTAAAGCATCCGTTCAACCATAATAATATATCATACCGGGATCTTGTGCGAAATAAACAGTGTCGCACAGGTCTCCCACAAATTAGCTCGAAGATTATTGTTCTCGAAGCACCACCTTCTTTTTTTTCTTTCCAGCCCCCATCTTTCCACTTCCTTGACAGCCCGCGCGAAAAAATTGTGCATGACGCAGGTCCACCGACCAGAAAGAAAAATTGAAAAAAATAAAATAAAATCCACCCTCCCGAATTTTGCGGGCGAGGACTAAGAAGACCCACATTGCCCGAAGAGACCAGGCCTAGCCGACCCCACGCATCAGTGCGATGAAAAGGGTTCGGGTTCAAACGACAAGACAGCATGGATGATGTGACCAGGCAGCAATCAGCGCACGTTTCAGTTCAACGAGCTGGTTTCTTATGCACCTGCGCATCATCCATTTTCGTTTTTCATTTTGCAAGAGGAGGGCCGTAACTCTCAACCTTCAAAGCCTCGTCGCGAGAACAATCGCCAATTCGTCAGGCTGGATTTTGGATTTGTCTCGAGATAGATCCTCTTCGCTAATGTTAACCACAAAATCCCCTGTAACGAGAGGAAAGAACAAACAAAACTAGCATGCGACGACGCGTCAGTCCACCCACTTTCAGAAGAAGTTTCTTTCCTTATGGCGGTGGCAGTGGAAGTGGAGCTCATCGCGGTGGTGGGGTTTTTCTGTGGGAAAGGTTTTTGGAAAGTTGGTTTTCTTTGTTCTGGCCCACCAAGAGCGAGGGAAAAATACCACACTCACAACAAAATCGTTCCAACAGACAAATCCAGATCCAACAGATGCATTGCATTGATTGATTGCTTGAACCTGACGCGCCAAAGAATGCATGCCAGACTGACTAAAACAATGGAAGACGAGACGCTGCTTCATAATAATGTTTGCGACTGCTGTATATTCTTCAAACAATCGCGAGATGCAATCCAAATCTACTTCTCATATTCATCTACTTTCACCCAGTTCCAGCGCTACATTATTGATATACTGGTTATTTCATATCCACCACATTCGACAATCTGTAACAGATAGGAAATATATACACATTTAACACTTCAACTTCACAGCAAGGTATCTTAGTATAATGATCAGAGATTCAGAGCTCTGGACATGGACGTAGACCTACCGAAGCCGCGTCGAAGAGACCCTCCCTCAAACCCCAGGTATGCAGAAAGCGTCGATATATCGCTATCTAGATCTACTATGCAGCATTAACTTCCTATTGAAACAGTAACCCGGAACATCAAACCTACTCTTTGCCTAACATCCCCTCCGACTCGTTCCCCTTCGTAGTCGGCTCCGCTCTTTCATCCGCAAGACCAAGACCAAGATCAGCCCTCTTCAGTAACAGTGCCCTTCCCAAATATAGCTTCAAATCTCTAGAGAGGCAACCCATAGACCCCCAAGCCCTAGCTATCAGATCCATGGGCTCCCGGGGGAGAAAAAGCGCAACTCCGACTGAGGAAGATGGAGCAGAGCAACTTCACACTGAAAATGAAATTGCCGCGTCAAACTCAGGTTCTGAAGAAGCAGCAGAGGTCTCAAAATCTAAGGCGGAGGAGGATTCACGATCCAGGATCGAAAAGTCCAAAAAGTCAAGTGTAAAATCAGGAAAGAAAAGGCCTACTCCAGACCAGACTGAAGACGAAGATGCCATCGTTGATCCTGAAACTCCAGCAACAAACCTTCGGGTCTTCAAAGACGTACGTATACGGGTTCCCAAATAACCGGCTAGTTCTTAAGGAGATCAAGTCTAGCTAACTCTCCAACTTTCCCTTCAGTGGTTTCATATCTTCGGGACATCGACGAGTAGAGAACCTGATGGCGACCTGCCTGATTTGCCAACGGGCCCTTCAGGTATGATAGCGTATCCACATCATGACAAGCCGAATACATAGATGCATTCTCTAACAGAAGATATAAAATCCTTAACAGGGCCAACGGCTCCCATCCTCGATTCCACGACACCAATAGGCAGCATGTTTGCACAGTCACTAGGAATTTCCTCAGCGGCACACAATGCAGGGCCAGAAGCAGAACGGCCTTTCGATCACTGTAATTCTCTTCTTCTTTTTCCTTATAATTTACACACAAACTCCCACACGCGTGGCTAACAAAACCTACAGATGCAATAAACGACGCCAACTCTCGATTAATCAACATGTTGACCGACGAAAGGACGATAGAAAACGCCCGAGCGCATATGAACTACTGGAGCGACATGACTGTAAGAATGCACATATAATTATTCGCTCTCCACCTCCAAGACCTATAAGGCGGCTAAATTTTTATATAACCTTCCTAGCTCCAAGTCGCATTAAACATCAACAGACCTCCCGACGCCTCCGTCATCCAAGGACGCCACAGCCTGTGGGTCCAACGTATTAACGCATCAAGCGGAATGTTTTTACGGCGAGAAGCTGTAGACCAGTGCCACGAGTGTATCAACTCTATACCTGTTGAGACAGCCCGACAAGTATGTTCTTCCAAACAGTGCGCCAACTATGAAGCAATAACGAGGCTAATATCTATCTGCTGCTAGACCTCAGCCAGATATAGACTTTGCCCTCATTGGCGTGAGATAGCCGGAGAAGGATACGTCGAAACTACTCATGTCAGTATAATAAACCTATCCCTAAGATCCCTTCAAAAAGCACTAACTTTCCTCGAATAGGCCTACGGTGGCGCCCAAAATTGTCCCTTCTGCGGAAGAGCCCGTGGGACTCAGGTAAGCATCTACACCCCTTCCAACTATGATAAATGACTACCTCCTTCTAACAACTTTACTCTCCGCGAAACGTTTAGTCCACATTACATGCAGACACCTGCCCCTTCCACGTACCCGCGAACTCTGACGACACTGCGGGTGACTACGACGACGGTTTAAGCAGAGACATCGACTTCGCGAAACTTCGCGGGGACCCTAAAGCATTCGACGGAGTGGAAGCCGTAGTCCGGGCCACTTCTGCACCACCAGAGGGACTGGATTTGGTTCCTATCATAGCTACCGGCGACTCATATTCCGACGCTGACGACAGCGGACCCGAAGATGACTGGAAACTTAGAGATGCGCCACCATACGCACCACCCGTTGATACCGGGTCTCCAAAGATCCCTAGAGCACCAAAGGTCCCTAAAAGGCCTTTAAAGCCAACCGGCACCGATCCAGATATATCTCCAGAAGCTCCCGATCCCGTTCCAGACGGTCCAGATACAACAGTACCCGACATCCCCACAGACACATCAACCCTCCCAAGTCAAATACCTGTAGGAACACTCCGCGCTCACGATGCCAAAGACACCACAATCAACGCCCTCCACTGCACCCAAGCCGCAGCAGTAATAGCAGGCAGCCTCACACGCACAGCAAAGATCGACCTCACAGCCAGCGCACACGCACACTACGCCCACGGTGTTCGAAACATAAACCCAATCACCCCAGAAGACCAACAGCGTACCGCTGACATCCGAAACGCCGTGACAACTAACACCCTCTCCCGTCCCTTCTGGGAACCAAATACCTACATAACCGCCTCAGCAAAGGACTTCACCGCAGACGCAGATTTCACACAAAGACTTCCCGACAATGTACTCGACGATTCAGCAACTGTAAGAGGACAATTAGGTCAACCTGATCCTCCACATTCAAAGACGAATTATGCAGGCCCACCTAGACAACTTCATAAAGGCAATGAAACGTGGTTTACCAGTCGCTTTGCGGGTGATAAGGGTACTTATGAAAACTGGAGAAATAACACTGCTACTTTTGCGGAGTTGCAGACGAAGGCGCCGGTGGATACTACGGCACCTACGCATCCTACGGAATTTTATATCAAAGATACGTTAAAAGGCGTCAATTGGTATGGAGATACAGGTACTATGATACTTCCAGGAGGGGTAGGAGATGGCGGCAGCGGTGCTGGTGGTGGTGATGATGGTGGTGCTGGCGGCGACGATGGTACTGGTGCTGGTGGTGATGATGATGCTGGTGGCGGTGATGATGGTGGTGGTGGTGGCCCTGACCCCGACGAAGGCGGAGGCGGAGGTGGAGGTGAAAGTGGAGATGAAGGTGGAGGTGGAGACGATGGTGCACCACGGGGTCCTGTAAAACCAGACGTCGACCTTTCCCGCGCCCACACCCATCTAGCAATCGGGAGGAAAGTCCGTCAATATCTCGAGGTTAGCACCCAGACCGCAGGAGCAAGAAGCGATGGATCAAAGAGGTCAGCTGTATTATCGTGCATACAGTGTAGCAAAGTGACCACTAGACTTGTAAGTTCCCAACAAAACATCCCCCCATCACACGAAAGCGCCCTTTGCTTCATTTATCAGGCTGGTCTACGAAACCAGTCGCTATACATCATCTGAGAAAGTCATATATGTGTGCACCAATATTCAAGAAGGGGCTACTCACTAATTTCGGTTCGGTTTGCAGGGTGAAAAGAAAAGACTTGTCCACTATGCTAAATGTTGGCCATTATGGCCAGGGGTGCCACCAGCGCCCGATGGCGATGGCGATGGCGATGGCGGTGACGGCAGTGGCTCTGATGATGGAGTTGGTGATGGAACCGGTGATGCAACTGATGATGCAACTGGTGATGGACCAGCCGATGGACCTGGACCTGCAGATACAGGTACAAGATCCACGAAGCCCAAAAAGTGGAAATCGAAATCGAAATCGAAATCGCAGCCCGCGACCCCGGATATGACCCTTAAACGTAAACATTGGGAAAACATAGAGGGCTACGCAACTGATAGTGATGATGAAAAAGACTTTTTACCCGTTGAGAAGAGCGCAGAAGAGGCCCAGGCCACGTTGGATCGGGAAGACGATAATATCGGGACCCCACCAGACGCTGACAAGGTCTTTACCATAACTGATGAAGCAGACACTGGGTTGTTCAAGAAGGGAGGAAAGAAGAGACCTGCAAAGAGGGCTCGAAAAGAGTATAAAACTCCAGAGTTTATATCATCATCTGAATCACCACCCGCCCCGTCGCCCTCTCCTCATCGGAACTCCGACGTTCAAGAAGCAGGATCGTCCAGAGCTCCAAGTGAAGAAGCGGGGTCCGAAAAAGCAGAGTCCGAGGCTCCATCATCACTACCCCAGGAGCCTAGCTCTCAACCACCCTCATCACCCAGCCCACCTTCCAAAAAGCGAAAGCAACCATCATCATCCAGTAACAACGACGAAGAGTCATCTACTAAAGGCTTACGTGCCGCCACCGCACCTAGCCTCCCAGAAAAGAACCTAATCTCGACACACACTTCAAGAGCCAAGGCGAAGCCATTCGTCCCCGCAAGTGCCACAAAAGCTACCACCGCCACTAAACTCATTACCTCAAGGACATCAAACTACAAGTCTCAGGATGGTAAAGACGTTGCATTTGAAGAGCGGAAGTTTACGAGAAGGGTTAACGGGAAGACACCCAGGGTTTTCACAGAAGTAATTGAAAGGATTCGAGAGCCAGGGAATGACGCGGCAGTTTATCGTCTCTACAGATTCGAAGAGGACGAAGAAACTGGGCTTGAGACACCGTCTAAGAAGAGAAAGATCGAGGAGGAAGATGATGAGGTAGAACAAAAAGAGGAGGAGAATGAGGAGGAGGAGGAAAGCGAAGGCGAAGAGGAAGGGGAAAGCGAAGGGGAGGATGAAGAGCAAGACCAAAAAGAGGGTGAGGGAGAGCAAGGTGAAGTGGATTCGGGCGAGGAAGGAGAGGACGAAAAGAACAATGAAGAGGAGGGATCGCAAAGCGAAGAAGATGGGAGTCAAGTGGCCCCTGAAGAAGAACACGGGGAAGCAGATGAAAGCAAGGCGACTTCTGAAGGGGAAGACGGCGAAGAAGATGAGAGCGAAGTGGGCTCTGAAAACGAACAAGACATAGCAGACGAGAGTGAGGCGACTTCAGAAGAAGAGGTAACTAAACCAACACCCCATAGCGCCCATTTTTACTCCTAATGCTAAATCTGGACCGAAAACAGGAACAAGGTGAGCCAACAATAGAGGAAGAAGAGGAAGAAGAGGGGGAAGAGGGGGAAGAGGGGGAAGAGGGGAAGAGGGGGAAGAGGGGAAGAGGGGAAGAGGGATCCGGGGAAGAGGAGGATGAGGAATCAGGGGATGAGGAGGAAGAAGGGGAGGGGGAAGGGGAAGAGGATAACGGCGAGGAAGAAAATACTCCAACGCCAGAGCCCCAGCCCCGCAACCAAAAAAACCAAGCCGCATCTAAGAAAAAGAAGTCGGAAGAACCAAAAGAAGTCAAAACCCCAAGTCGTCGTAGTGCAAGGGTCCAGACTCTCAAGGAAACCGAGGATAAAACGCCCGCCAAACCCAAGTCAGTTAAGAAAGTAACGATTATAACCCCAGGAACTGAAGATGCGAGGTTCCCCCAAGTATACAGAAAAACACCTCGTGCTGGATTGAAAACCCCTTCAAAGCCCGCGTTAAAGAAGGTCGAGATCAAAACTCCAACTAAACCTCCCACCAAGCCTGCACCCAAGAGGGCCAGCGCCAAAACCCCGAAAAAGACTGCGCCAGCCAAGAAAGCTGTTGCTAAAACTTCAACGAAGTCCGCTCCAGCTCAGAAGACAGGTACTAAAAGGAAGAGAAGTTAGTCGATCCTATACCGGTATACCGAACTTTTATCAGGTATCGCGGCAGGAGTCAATTACGGGTCTAAAGAGACGGTACCTAGGTACTTGTATAGCTTCACAACAAGGAAATAAATGATTATCTATGTATGGCAATGAATCCAGCCACTAGTAATGCCTACAGTCCCTAGCAGCAATGTAGATTTACATGCTTTATACCCCATGCAAAAACCAGGCCGTTCGATAGTATAAAATCCCAAAAGTCCCTATGATACCGTGATATCTCCGTATGTTGCATTTTGAAATGCCCGTGTGTTGATAGAGTTCCACCGGGTCCGAACGGGCTAGATTACCTATCAGAGACCCCGATTCAGTCAGCTGAGTGGCAATGCACTGATAATCGAACCTACAGCGCCGAATAAAAGCGAACACTAAGCACTACCATTGGTATCGGGTAATCCTCACGCAGCATTACTCAATTCTCAATGATTGAAGCGAGTGCACCAATTAACGGTGGGGAAAACCCTCACGAACATGCAGATGCACGCCAGAACTTCTCCGCGGGGTAATAGCTTAATTGCTCAAATATTATATATACCGACGCTTGTTGACAGGTAAAGCCGTCGGTGTCGACGACAATATTTATATCCGCCATCTTAGTCACGCCCCGCCACTGGCCCCTTTTGTCCTGACCTAACTCGAATCCGCACCCATTATATAACTATTCGCTATATTCTATTGCAGTCTATACAAGCTACTTCGGTCGATATTCCCACATTTGGAAGTTAGATTCATTGCGCGGAACCGGTGCTTCTATTCAATATATATTCCTAATCCGTTTTGAGGGGCACGGGCCTCGCACCACCTACCGACCAGTCTCATGATCATATAAGCCGAAGGTGCCCAAACCCCTCATGCGCCCGGATTAAATTCTCCCCTATGGATCTATATACTAAATTTATAAACTAAGCAGGGTCAACAGCTTTAAGGATACCCCGAGACTAAGCGTCTAAACAACGATGCCACGGTGTCACAAAGCCCGAAATCAAGATATTCACGAAACCATAAATGAACAACGATACGAAATATCCAGAGCCATCGAGACTCTCAAACATATCCGTGAACCATCTACGATATGGACTCAAGAAGACGAAAAGGATATTGAGAGGCTAGATAATGATATCAAACAGCTTCAAGGGCAATCGGCGGCATTGTACGATCAATTCGTGGTATCCGAAGAACGATTGAGGAATATGCGTATTGCGTACCGCCAGTTAGCCCAAATCTGGCTCATTTAATTAATATTGTTCATACTGTTCGACATCTGTATATAAACGAAATATATATTACGATAAAACTGAGAGTTTAATGGCGGAGAGAAACATTTGGACCGTCGATCAGATGGGAGTGGCATGTTAGTAGAGGATGGTAATCCTAGGAATCATATCTCGGGAACACTTTCGGAATTCCGAGTCGGACACCCATTTTATCTAAGAACTACTAGGTTTCGTTTGGCTCGAATCGGCGAAATGGTGTATACATGTATGTGAACCAGTTTACGTAAATTTACTAATCTTCTTGTGTCCTCTCCCACGTGCCGCGGGTTCGATAATATAATATAATATTTTTAATTCCAATATAGACAGATATAAATTCAAGGAGTACGCCTAATTTAACAATGAATCCAGTCTCTTCATTGTGCGCCTTGATTGATCTAGAACTATGAGTGAGGGATCTGTTCCCCGGAATTAAATTATAAGAGACAGGTACAAAAAGTATCTTCATCCCAGCCCTATCAGCCCCGAATGATTCCTAGCACACTAGTTCGCCTAAGATTGCCGTCTAGCCTATGATTTAAGACAGTCGATCGATATCGGCGACAATGCAATAAAACCCGGGACGTATACATAGACGGATGTATACGTCAACTAGGCTATGTCGATTGTTTTCCCGCTCCAGTTAGTAGAAACCGCCCGGCCCAGCACGCTAGAGCAGGGATCCTCGAGGTTCAGAAGAAAAAGCACATTAATAACTTTGTTGACTGTCTAGCCTCATAATTGCGAGAGCTTCCCAATAGAAAGTACCCTTGGTACAATGAAACTGTACAAGTCTACGCGGATGGCGTGTTTATAATTAAAGAAACGACGCTGAAACTGGCGAATTGTGGGGATACCAGGGTATACACTGCTAGGCGATTGAAACATCAACGAGGTCCGATTCGAGAATTTGAGACAGAGCCTCTATAAACAGACCTTTTAGATCGATATTGACTCCTAGTTAGAGTGAAGGAATTAAAAATACCTGAATCCCCCACGCCCACTCGGGGTCAACAACTGCGGGGGACCCTGCAGTGCTGTTGGTGTCTGTAATGCATGCAGTGTTAGTAGGAGTCAAAAAGCAACAGAAGCCAAGTCAGTGACAGTAAATATAGCCAGTTTACAATCTGCATAATACTCTAGTTTATATTCGATTTTATCAACAGCCACAGCTGTACAAATGGTTTTCTGAGGCAGACCCCCAGGTTGCATCTTCTGGATAATTCCCTGCAGAAGCCATGGCTTTTAAGGCGGTGCCGGATTGCATAAAAACTTCGACAAGGCCGAAACAGACGTCAGAGAATGCAATAGTTCAAACGGCTATAGGCTTAATAAGACAAGCACCGACCATCTTCATTCGTCAGTGAACGCTTCGGTATACCCGATTTAATGCTATAGTTCCTCCATCGGGCATCGGGCGTGCAGATACGCTTTACCAAAGCGAGAATAGGTCCGAACGTCAATACAACAAATCTCCCAGTGAGTATGTCGAAAAGTCTACGCTAGCGCACGGAATGTTCTGCCCAGCTGAGATTTCCGTCCAAAAAGTCTGCAGGGTTTAAGTTGCCTATCCGCAGCACGCAAGACCAGCGTTTTGAGGGGGTCTGAAACGGCGTGCTTTTGCACACCGCCTTTCTCGTCCGTATGTGGGTTGTCGACGTTGTGTTATTTTATGTGATGCTCGAATGTGTATATATCATGAGCTTTGTCCTCCCCATGTCTAGACTGTAGATTTAGCTCTTAATCAACTATACGCTATCGAATACATCGGGATATCAGGATATATCACAAGGCACTTCAAATATAGCGCTTGCGCATCTAATCACAATATGGCTAGCTTCCTCTCTCTCCCTCGCGATATCCGCGATAAGATTTACGCTCAAGTCGTTTTATTCGACGAGCCTATTCTTACACAAGAAGCCATCGACGACATCTGCCGCCGAAAGTCTCCCACAGTTCACAGTTTCGCCACTCCCCCAACAGTCAACCTTTCCATTTTCCGCGTGAACAAGCAAATACACGAAGAAGCGTCTTTCGTTTTCTACACTCAGAACGTCTTCTCTATCAAAGTCGTCACGGAAGCATATGAGGCCTATAACCAACGAAAGCAATGCTTTAGGGCCAGATGGACAACTCCATGGGAGGACATTGCCTACGAATTCACTGAAGAAGGCGGCATCGGCCACTTCTGCCCTGGCGACTATGGTGGAAACCTTGGAAACGAAATCCTCCAAAAGGATATCAAAACATACATCTACCCATCTCTTCGTTATCGCCACCTTCTTCGCAACGTTCGCATCGAAATCATCGATACTTGCTTCATGGAATACTGCACTCAACAACAACCAATCAAGCGCCAGTCATCCGTAGGCAAGAGAAAGACTCTTTACACCCTTCTCAGAAAGCCCACTTTCCGGAAGACAAACCCTGGCAGAATTCCGCTCAAAACAATCTTTATGCCTTTGGCTTGCAGACTTCGATGTCTTCTCGCTGCTTGCATCGAGACAGTAAACGTCGAAATCAGCGTCTCGACGACCATGCTTGACAACTTTGATGAGCTAAGCAGCAAGGCGTATAAAGACCTTGTTGAATTCGCATCGCCGTTCACTAGGGGATACAAGGCTAAAAACATCGACCTCCACATCCAATATGAGGAGGATCTTGAGTTGGATCCAAAGTACGAGGGACTGAAGGAAAAGGTTTTGAAGACCTGCAACCGAGATACCAAGATTGACGGACCAGATGGTCAGAGATTTGAGAATGTCGACGTTGAGTTGATGTTGCACTGGAGGTTGTTGAAGGGAAGATTGGTTATTCGGTGAAGGACGATTTTTTAACACACTTTTAATGATCTCATGACTTAAGCATTTTTGGAGTTTTGTTTTTAATCTTCATAGCGGGTATACTTTTTGCATCGGTTGGGCGCACATTCTGGCGGTTGGGTTTTTGGATACGGGAATATATATCCGATAGAAGAACTATTAATTATATTACTATGATACTTAATAATCATCAATTCATTTATTCAATCCTTCATTGCAAAATTTCTTCAAATGCAGCTGCAGTCCCGCAATCCTGAATAGTATACACGGTACCGATGGAGAAAAATGCCAGACGTATCGTACACTGTGATATATTACACGGCCATCTAAAACTCCAAACCTACAACATAGCCCTCAACCAACCTTTCTTAGGTTTCTTCTTCTTCCCTTCCGATTTGACATCTAGCTCCTCCTCCTCAAACAATCCAATACCTAGTTTTTGAGCTAAACTCAGAACCCGGGTCCCGACAGTCTGGCTGTCTCTTCTATTCTTTCCTTCTCTACGAGTGACCGCAATCTTATCAACCATTTCCCATAGTTTTCCCTGCATTTCTATCTTTCCATCCTGCCCAATCTTTGGACGCCAGTCGGGATGGATTCTTGTCTTCCCATTCTTGGTCTCTAATATCTTGTCGCTCGTAAACTGTGTGAAGGCATTCTTCAAGGTTTGGCTGTTTACTGCCTCGAAGTAGCTAAGGTCACCTTGATGGTAGAGGGTCTTCCCTAGCAGCTGCGATACATCTAAAAATCGCTTAGAATCCACCCACCCTTCCTCTTCACCGTCTTTTCCTACCGGTGGTGTAATTCCAACCACGGCAACGCCCGCAAGCCACACACCCTCGATGAACGGCCAGATCATAAAACAATAGAAGTCGTAGTTTTCTCTCCCTCTCTCGCGTTCTTGAGGGCTAAGCTCGACATACTCCACCTCATTTGGCGAGTTCTCTGAATATGCTACGCTTATTACGTCATCGGCCTCCAGCTCCCGCAAAGTTTTCTGAAGATTTGTGAGAAGACCTTCGGTAGGGAACACGAATTCATTTCGGAATAGACGAGAAATGAAGGATACGTGGTCGTAGAGCTGTTGCCAGCCGATACGTTGGTTCGCGGGGCCACCGCCTTGTTTGATCTTCGTGTACATGGCTGCGCACACGACGGCCTCTAGGATAAACAAATGAATAACCATATTGCGATAGAATGAAAGTTGGAACCTGAATCCCACTATGTTAGTTCAAACTCATTTTTTAGGGAAATGCAATAAGAGTAGCTTACCGATCAACGGCGTAATAAGTTTCCTCCGCAAGGTTGTCGAGCTTGCCAACGAGGTCCCCGACAACCTCCAAGCCCTTCTCGACCACCGCTTCCGTTCCAGCTCCGCCAAAATGAGCGACCTTGGCGCCTTTGGCGACGATCCGGCATTTCAGCCATTCAATACGCCTGATAAGTTCCGTTTTTCCGACACCTCTTCCTCGCAACGTCAACAAGACCGTTCCTATAAGTGCCGTGGGCATTACAACGGAACAAGTATTGATGTCGCTGAGAACCTTGTACCCAAGACTCCTAAGTAGCCTCACGCGCTGATCATGCGTGAGGACGATCTCTTCTATCTCAGCGCCATCTTTCGGGGGCGCTAGAGTTAGCGGAACGGATGTGGTTCTCTCCATTTGTTTCAAGATAAAGTTGCGTAAGCTCCAAGGTTCATGGAATCTAACATCGACTCTGCCCATCTTGAGAGATAGTACCGAGCTCGAGTTGAGAAAGTCGTAGAGGTTTTCCTTCTTCTTTGGGACGCCTAGCAGTTCGTTGATATAGCTTTCGGATTCGATGACCTTGTCGTATTGCGTGGAAACTGGGACGATCAAACAATCCTTTACTCTTCCTGAAAGGATGCTGGGCAAAATGAAATTCAGGATTCCGAATTTTGGAGGTAGTAGCTTCCCTGTCCGACTTCTCGTGCCCTCAATGAAACACTCCATATTGTATCCTCTTCGTAGTAAAGTGTCGACGTATCCTTGAACCATAGTTGGGTAGAGTTTATCGTCTCCCATCGACCTTCGAATGTAAAAGGCTCCAGCATTTTGTAGGAACGAACCGACAACTGGGAAATTCAGGTTATCTCCAGCAATAACGGCGGGAAGTGCGATACCGAGGCGATAACAGATGACCTGCAGCGAAACGTAATCTATATGCGATCGATGACAGGGAAGAAAGACCATTGACTGTTTTTCTTCGGCTGCTTTACGGGCGTACTTTGTGAGCGTGACAACCTCGTCCATTGACACGTGGATTCCTTGGTGATACGTTCGGGAGAGGACTTGAGATGCAAGCCAGTAGGCTGTCTATGCGTCTGTCAGCCTTTGCAAAAGCTTCCGGAATTGCTGTTCAACATACTCGAATGAAGCTCTTGCTCTCCATCTTGCATATCATGTTGTCGACTGTTTTATCGGCAACCTCCCGCAGCTGTCGTACCACCTCTTTTCGTCTCTTCTCCTTCTTATCTCCGGGTAGATATCCCTGGCCGGTCTCATCGTCGACGGTTTCAGTTGCAAGGCTCTGAATTTTATTCTCGACGAGTTTAGATCCAAGAATTGCCTTCTTCATATCATCGGTGAACCCATTGTAATATACCGGCTGGCCAATTGGGTTGTCGTAGGCTCTCCATCCTGTTCCAGAGTACATCATCTGAATTTCGCGAAGAAATTCGATGGGATGGTCCCTGAAATGGGAGTGTTTTTGTGCAAGGTTACGGGACATATCCGGTGTATCAACCGTAACCTGGATGTTAGCAACGGCAGCTTCCGCGTCGGCTTCGGGAACAACATCTTGAACGAGTGGTGGGTGAATCGGGTTTTCTTGGTTGAGGATATCGATATCTGGTCCAGCATTGGACCGAGAGCTGGAAGGTCTCCGAGGACGTTTCTCCTTGTCCTCCATTGTCGACGTCAGGAAAGTTTATTTTGGTAGATGTTGTTTCGCGTTTTTTGGAACCAGCTACCGCTATCGAAAGGGGTTTGATGATGGAGCCGGAGATGTCCGTCGCGACCAGTACATTATCAGCTCGCCGGATGCGTCTATCGATAGAGAAGAAGAATGATGAGACAAAAAACGAACGAAAGAGCCGAGCGAGTCCAAGAAAAGATCAGGTTACCATGATGGCGGTGATTTAGATTGAATCAGTCGACCTGCCTTGTCGAGGGAAGTAAAATGCACGGTTCGGCCACTTTCCATTCTGCGCGCTCGCTAACAAATGAACCGCGGCCAGTCGTTTGGTCAAATTTGTTGGGGACGTCGTCCAACTGCCCCAACTCGACGGCGGTCTGCCTCGGTAACTGCTCCATCCAGATCTGGGGAAAGCAACTGCTGTGGGGAACTACTGCTCGATAGCGAAGCTCGAAAGATCTCTCTTGTAATAATAGCAGTATAGTTCCAGGATGCATATACCGCCGTCCTTGCTATATGCATGTCTTACTTGACTTGTCCGCTTTGCTGGCAAACTTCTATTATATTACTGACTAACGCGAATTTCACTTGCTTTGACTGGCGAATTCATGAGTTTGAAAGAGAGCCTTTTCTAGGTTATATAGAGGCCGACTGGGGTACTAAAGCACTTATATAGTGGCGTATGGTTCTGGAGATATCAACTGCATTGAGCCGCAACGGATAGTACAAAATCCCCGCACCATTGATCCGACGGAAACAAGCATCATGGTATTATAGGCTTGGTGCTTCAAGAAACCTTGGCAATCCCATCAGTGTTCTGGGCAATTTCATGAGTGCCTACATATATATCTCTACTTACGTAACTACACTTCATACGTGTAGATACTCATAAACACAATTCTGGAGATTGTTCCAGAGCAGTGGGCGCCATTAAGAGATGTACTTCGCTTCATTTTAGGACTTCCAACTAGCTACCCGCAGCGATACCTACCTATATAATGCCGTTCAACCTCCTGTACATGCTGCTTTTCCTTTTTCAGGTAAATCACACCGCTCACCCTCTTTCTCACCACTCCGCCACGATGGCTCTCGTTCAAGGACATTTGGAGATGCACACCGCTTATCAAAATGCTATTCTAGATTCACAAACACCCGATAGCGTAGACTACGTAGCGATGTGACGATTATTAGGCAAGTCAAGCTTCATATATTGGAAAATATGCACCATTTTCCAAAAAAGCTTTAAAAAGTATAGAAAATTTATAGATAAAGTAAAAAAAAAATGGTGAATAGTAAACTTAGGTATAAAAATAAACATCTTAAGTTTACTTTCATATAGAAATAAAACAATTGCTAGATTTTCAATTTAATTATGCGAACAGTCGATTATTATGACAGACATTATGACGGACTACAGCGAAGAAACCCGCTGCTTCAGTAAGTGCATCTCCCGCAGTACCCACATTTATCCGCAGAACAAGCTGTGAAATCTTTGCCTCTATCATCGTCAGAATCACTGTCGAAGTTGTAGTTGTAGTTGTGGTAGTCATGGGGTAGGTCAACCCCTTCGCCCTCTTGCGATGACTCTTGATCGGAGTCAAACTCATCCGCGACATGTAGACCTGCACCTTCCCATTCCTGTCTTAAAGACAAGGGCAATACATGCGACTCATCCCCATGCTGCTTGCGAATCTCAAGATAATCAGGGGAAGGGCGATAAATCTCAAGCAGTCCGCACTCATCCATCTTTACAACCTCGATGATCTTGCGTAGGAGAACAGAGAGTCTTTCTAATGCAGACTTGTTGTCAATTTCCCACTGCCGGATTTTCTTCTCAAAGTTCTCAACTTTGATGTCTTTTGTTGGAAAAAGACCGGCGCCATTGTGGTACGCGACGATGAAGTTGGGAATTTGCTTGAGGTAAAGCAGAGGGAGGATTTGTTCCATATCGATTGATTGGCCATACTTTCCTGAACGAGTCTTGAGGTCGAAAATCGAAGACTGGGGAACTTCGGACCCGCCGGTCTTGACGTTGAGAGAGCTGTTCTGCTTTGGGAGGGACTGGCTGACTGATACCGCTTTCAGGGCTTGAGCTAGATCATCATGCTCCTCATGGCTTGGTTTTCGCGGTAGAGCGGTATTAAAATAACCATCGCATTCGAAGCGAAGTATGAATCCGAGTCCGCCGAATTTGTACTGCACCATTCGTTGATGCGTCTCCGAACCCTTGACATCCGGCTCCCAAGTCGTATACGCCTCCGGGAACGTATGTCCGAATCCTCGAACCCCAGTGATAAGTTCAGTTGGGGAGCCCTCTTTACGGAGGAAGAAGACAGTATTTCCGATCAGCTCAACCGTGAAGCGGAAGAGCTTATCATCATGTCGAGCGAAACGAAGGAGGTTGCCCAGAGTACTGCCACAGGCGAAGACGTCAATGTTGGATGTTGAAAAAGCAGCGTCGACTTTGAATATAGCTTGAACGGCGGGTTCGATGGGATACGATGGAAACCTAGCAGCGTTGGGATCTCGATAGAAATCGCCAGAGTCTTCATCTAACTGACGCGGTACCGAGAGAGGTGTCCACAATGGTGGTTTTCCTTTGAGGAAGTCAGCTTGTCCTTTTGTTCGCGTCCGCCACTATATTCAATTCCTACCAGGTGCCATGATAGTTGAAGCGCTCTCATTCATCCAATTGTAGGATGCAACATATTCACAGTCGGTGATAACAGCAGTCGTGGAAAGGGTATCATCTGAAGCAGTAAGATCAATATCTTTAGTGGTAATTTTGGCAACTAAATTCCCAAGAGGATGCTTGAAAATATCGGGCTGCGGTGGAGCTTGACGCTGTGGTGCACCCTGCCACCCGCCACGTCCGCGTCGGTCACCACCTCGACCACCTCGACCACCTCGAGGCGCGAAGCCAGGCCTACCGCTAGAGGAGGCACCTCTCCAAGTCGACATTTGAAGCTTTTGATGTAAGTTTAAATTTTCAAGAGGAGTTCAGAATTGAGGTAGAGCAAGAAGAGATATGCATATATATGACAAGGCTGGGTTCTGTAGATGACCAGTCAGGCGAAGTGGTGGGGTATTCCTGGGTGGCACAGCATTCAGTTGACAGGCCTCAAGCCATGCATGATTAACAAACTGGTCTCAGAAGTTGAATCAAGTCCTTTCCTACCCCTCATACATCACGCACACTCTCTCTTTCACCGCTCTCTCTTTCACACACTCGACTATCTGTTGACCCGACTCTGTTCAGGACTCTCGCACTAATGCAATGGATGATCAAGAGGACTCAGCGAAGCGACTGGCGAGGCAGACGAAGCTCTTCAATGCCACCATACATGGACATCGCGAGCTGAAGAGTGCCGCAGATGGAAACCGCTTCCTGGAGTCGTTCTGTGCCCAAGAAGACGTGACGAAATGCGTTGAGAGTGTTGTTGCCGCAGTGGGCGGAATCAATGCTGTTGCCAAGTCTTTTCGCTTTTCCGGGGATAGCGTCTTCCTCAACGGGCCGGCCGCCTCTGTTCTCCACCGCCTGGCTGATCCATCGCTCAAGCAGGTCTATGCCGGAGAATTCCTCATTCGCATTCTCGAGGCCATTGTTGAGCCACCGACATTCTGGAACACGCTTGTCGAGGCCCATCAGGCTCAGACCCTCAACGATAGAGCCACCCACGCGTTCGCCTGGCTCCTGCTTGAGGTTCTCTCCTGCCATTCTCCTGAAGGGCTGCCAGATGTGCGAGATGTCGCTGAACGTGTCACGGGGAACGAGTCCCTGATCAATGGCTCCTCGCTCGAGATTCGCAACCTGGGCCAGAAGATCAAGCACCTTCTCAGCAGCACTTCCTCGAACGGGGTAGAAGAAGGCCCCGGTGGACGCCATGATAACGACTTTGTTGACTATCGTAAGGTCAAATTGCTACCTACCCCCGATGAATTCGCCTCCCGCGAGCGACCCTTCTATCGCCGGGCTGATGTCGTGGAATCTGTGGACGATCCAAACAAAACCCTCGTACATCTGGACAATCAATTTCGTCTTTTGCGCGAAGATTTCCTCGGCGAGCTACGCAATGACTTCCACATCGCCATCGGCCGGGAGAAGGGGAAACGCAGATTCATCCTTGAAGGCTTGGAATTCAACGGTGTTGATTGCGGAATCGTCAACAAGCGTAAACCCTGCTCTGTAAAGCTGCAGTGCAACAGTCATATTCCTCAACTGAAGGGCCTCAAAGGTGTGACTGCCCGGAAGGACTTTCTTCGCGAGAACAAAAAATTCATCAAGCATGATTCCTTCGGATGTCTCATCAATGGTGACGAGATCGTTGCCTTTGCAAATGTTGACCGCGATGAAGATCTGCTTGCCCAAGAAATACCGGTCATTGTTCTTCGCATCGAGGATGAGCAATCTTTCAACAAGGTCCTTTACATGTCGAAAACCTCCAGTGAGCTCAAATTTGTCCAGGTTGACACAGCATTCTTTGCCTACAGTCCAATTCTGAAACGGCTTCAATTGATGCAAGAAATCCCATTGCGAGAGCAACTTCTTGACCTCGGCCCCGGTTCAAACGAAGTCCTCTCTGGTATTGGGCCTACAAGTGTCGTCAACAGCATTCGGATCAATTTGGAGGACGATCTTCAGAGTATTCTTGGAACGAAAAAAAGCGTAAAGCTTGATATTGCTCAAGCCAAATCGCTTCTCGCTGGATTGACGAAGAAAGTAAGCTTAATTCAGGGGCCTCCGGGTAAGTTGGTGATGATATCTCTACGATCTTTCAGCATTGTGAAGTTGACTAGACTCTTGCAGGTACTGGGAAATCCTTCATTGGTGCATTGATCGCGAAAGCACTTCACGACCACACCACGGAAACAATCCTTGTGCAAACATACACAAATCATGCACTTGATCAGTTTCTCGAGGATTTGCTAAACATCGGCATCCCAACTGATTCTATCGTTCGACTTGGCTCGAAGTCTACCGCCAGTACGAAAGCTTTGAGCCTTTTCGAACAACAGAGCACCTATAAAGAAAGTGGGGTCACATACAGGTTGAGAAAAGATCAGAAGTCACAAGCGGAAAGCTATCACGATGCTCTGGTTAGCAAGGTCAAACAATATACGAGATTTCAACCAACAGAGAAGGTTTTGCTTGATTACCTTGAGTTCTCAGCTGATTCCGAATTTTTCGATGCCTTCGTAGTTCCAGAAAACGAAGAAGGTATGGCCGTGGTCGGGCGCAGGGGCAAGAAGATTAGCGCAAATTATCTATTCCAGCGCTGGAGTTCTGGACTTGACGCTGGCGTGTTCCGTCAAAGTGCGAAGCAACAATTTCCGACCGTGTGGGCCATGGATACCGACATACGTGCGACCCATCTGAAGAGATGGAATCGAGAAGTTTTTGAAGAGCAGATTTCTGAGATTGGCAACTTAATGCGTAAATACAACGAATGCCAGGAGCGACTTAAACAGATACGCCAGCTTCAAGATGCTCACATCATCGAACAGAAGCGCATTATTGGGTGCACCACAACAGCAGCCGCAATGCACACGGACCAGTTACAGAAAGCTTCGCCTGGAGTTGTACTGGTCGAGGAAGCTGGCGAGATTCTCGAAAGCCACATTCTCACCGCCATGACGCCGAACACGAAGCAACTAGTCCTCATTGGCGATCACAAACAGCTTCGTCCTAAAGTTAACAATCATGCATTGACGGTTGAGAAGGGCGATGGTTATAACTTGAATCAATCACTTTTTGAAAGACTTGTACTTGCTGGAGTGCCTCACGTTACCCTCAATCTACAGCACAGGATGCGTCCTGAGATTTCATCGCTTGTCAGGAATCTCACGTATCCCGAACTTGAAGACGCTGAAAAGACCAATGGGAGGCCCCGGTTCCGCGGCTTCCAAGACAACGTCATATTCGTCTCTCACAATCATCCTGAACTCAACGCTACACGAATTGCCGACCGCCGTGATGATGGATCAAATTTGAGCAAGGAGAACAAATACGAAGCTGAAATCCTCATCAAATGCGTTCGCTACGTTGGCCAACAGGGTTACGGCACTGACAATCTTGTCGTGTTGACTCCATATCTTGGCCAGCTATGCGTGCTGCGCGACACCTTGTCTAAGGACAATGACCCTGTCCTGAACGATCTGGATTCGTTTGAGCTAGTACGGGCTGGATTATTATCACCTGCGGGAGCAGGCGTAGGGAAAAGGCGGATCAAAATCTCAACCATCGGTAAATTAGAAACCAATTCGCTTTGACTTGCAGCGACATGCCGCCTAGACGTGGCAGCTCGGAATTAATGGTGCTGTTGGCGACTGACTCTGGCGTAGATAACTACCAAGGCGAGGAGAGCGACATCGTCATTGTGTCTTTGACAAGAAGCAACAGTATTGGCGACATTGGCTTCATGGCTTCTCCCCAGCGAGTCAACGTTTTATTGTCAAGAGCGAGAAATGCCTTAATCATGATTGGTAACGCCGATACCTTCATGAATAGCCGTAAGGGCAAAGATGTCTGGATTCCGTTGATGGAGCAGCTGAAGAGGGACGGGCACGTCTATGATGGGTTCCCTATTCAATGCGAACAGCATCCTGAAAAGAAGGCACTGCTGAAAACCAAGGAAGAATTCGAAGTGGTATGTCCTGATGGAGGCTGCTCTGAGCCCTGGTAAGAACGTGACCGCCTGCCCTATTTGTACAATATCTCTAACACCTAGAGAGTGGAATACTACTCAATTGTGGGCAACACCAGTGCCCTCATAGTTGTCACCAGCTCCAAGATCATACGAAGATGGAATGTCCTGAGATTATCAAGTCGAGGTGCCCCCGGAAGAAGCACAACATCTCGAGGAAGTGCCACGATAAAGCCGCTGCATCCTGCAGAAAATGCGAGGCCGAAGACCGGGAACAAGAGAGACGAAAGCAGCGAGATCACAAACTTGACCAGGAGCGCCAGGCAAAACAAGTCGCGTATGCACGGAAGCTAGCCGAGATTGAAGATGAAATCGATCATCAGAAGCGCTTGCTCAGGGAGAAGAGGGACGATCGTGAGAGAGAGAACGGTATATCACAGAAGCAACAAGACTTGGCAAGCTTGAAGACACAAGTTAAAAGATTTTCTGAAAGTGGCGATGCCGGCGCTTCATCTAGCGGCCGAGCGACTTCTTCTATCACTACTGTAAAGACTCCACCCGCACCTCAAACCAATCTAACCGTACCTCAACCAAGCCAGACTTCTATGAAAGAGCCGGAGAACAAAGAAGACCACGGCGAATGGGAAATCAGCGAATCGAAAGTTGATTGGGAATGGCAAAAAGAGTTTGAGGGCGCCGAGAACGAGGCTCTCGATTCTTTGATGGACATGATTGGTCTAGAATCAGTCAAGCAGGAATTCCTCGGAATCAAAGCCAAGGTTGACGCCGTGGTCCGACAGAATGCGTCTCTCAACGACGAGAGGTTCGGTGCTGCATTATTGGGAAATCCAGGCACTGGAAAGACCACAGTAGCACGGCTCTATGCAAAATTTCTGGTAAAAGTCGGTGCACTGCCTGGCAGCTACTTTCACGAATCATCTGGATCCTCACTAGCCAACGATGGCGTCTCCGCGTGTAAGACGCATATTGACAAGATTCTAGAAGAGGGCGGAGGCGTTTTCTTCATCGATGAGGCATATCAGCTCGTGTCTGGTAACAGTTATGGCGGCAAAGCAGTGCTTGATTACCTCTTAGCCGAAATCGAAAACCTCACAGGCAAAATCGTCTTCATCCTCGCAGGCTACCATAAGCAAATGGAGGCTTTCTTCGCACACAACCCTGGGATTCCCAGCCGCATTCCAAAGCGTATGGAGTTCCAGGACTACGACGACAAAGAGCTACAGACGATCTTCTGCCATTATCTCAAATCCAAGTACAAAGGAAGCATGAGCGTCGAAGATGGCATGGCCGGACTATACGTTCGAATCGTAGCCCGACGAATTGGTCGAGGACGTGGGCGCGACGGATTCGGGAATGCCCGCGAGGTCCAAAACAGGCTCGCCCAAATTACAGAGCGTCAAGCCAAGCGTCTTCGGAAGGAAAGAAGAGCAGGACTCAAGCCGGATGACAATCTGTTAACTAAGGAAGACCTTATTGGACCGGATCCTTCAGCAGTTCTTAAGAACAACACCGCGTGGGCTAAACTGCAAAAGTTGATTGGGTTGAAGGCCGTCAAGACCACTATCCGTGTCCTTTTGGATGGCATTCAGTTCAACTATCAACGCGAATTAAGTGAAAAGCCTCTCGTTCAGTATTCGCTCAACCGCTGCTTCATCGGATCACCAGGCACTGGCAAGACATCCGTTGCGAAACTTTATGGGCGCATATTGGCGGACATCGGCCTTCTTTCCGATGGAGAAGTGGTCGTCAAAAATCCAGCGGACTTTGTTGGAAGCGTGCTCGGAGCCTCAGAAGCGAACACGAAGGCCATCCTGGCCTCGACAGTCGGCAAAGTTCTCATCATTGATGAAGCATATATGCTCGCAGGCGGGGCTGATCCATACAAGACGGCCGTCATCGACACGATCGTTGCTGAGGTACAGAGTACGCCGGGTGAAGATCGTTGTGTGCTCCTCCTTGGGTACAAAGATCAGATGGAAGAGATGTTTCGGGATGTCAATCCCGGTCTTGCTCGACGTTTCCCATTAGAGTCGGCTTTTGTGTTCGAGGACTTCAGCGACGATGAGCTACGCCGGATCTTGGACCTTAAACTCAAGGAAATAGGCTTTGGCGCTACTGATCAGGCCAAGAACATTGCAATGGAAGTGCTCAGTCGCGCGCGAAACCGACCGAATTTTGGAAACGCTGGCGAAGTTGACATTCTTCTAGACCGAGCCAAGGGGTTGCACCAAAAACATATGTCAGCTGGGAAGATAAAAAATTGTGATATCTTCGATGCCGTCGATTTTGATCCAGACTTTGACAGAGGTGAACGAGCTGCTACTAACCTTGTACAGCTATTCCAAGACGTTGTCGGATGCGAAAATGTAGTCAAGCAATTTGAGGGTTACCAAACCACCGCCGCAAATATGAAAGCGCTCGGGATGGATCCGCGAGAACAGATCCCATTCAACTTTCTATTCAAAGGGCCTCCAGGCACCGGCAAGACAACAACAGCTCAAAAGATGGGCAAAGTCTTCTACGATATGGGTTTCCTCGCTCACGCGAAAGTAGAACAATGCTCCACCACTGATATGATCGGAGAATATGTTGGACAGACCGGACCAAAAGTCAAGAAGCTATTGGAGAAGGCTATGGGTAAAGTTCTGTTCATCGACGAAGCTTACCGTCTTGCCGAAGGAGGATTCGCAACCGAGGCCATGGACGAGCTTGTTTCCTCTCTTACGGACCCCAAGTATGCTCAAAAACTCATCGTCATTCTTGCCGGCTACGACGAGGACATTGATCGCTTGATGTCGATCAACCCAGGTTTAACCAGTCGATTTCCAGAATCTGTCGTGTTCAATCATATGGAACCCGAATCCTGCCTCGAATTGCTCACCAAGATCTTAGACGATCCGAAGAAGACAAAGAATGCACCGCTTGATCTCTCGGTGCTTAAATCTCCAACCGCGGAGCTCCGTGAGAGGATACTGTGCCTCTTCAGAGACCTGTCGCAACTAAAGTCCTGGGGCAACGCGCGAGACGTGAAATCCCTCGCTAGGGATATGTTCAAAGAGCTCATTTCTCAAGTAACTAAGCCTATCACTCATCTCGTACTCACGGAAGATATCATAATCAAGGTCATGGAATCCATGTTGGCAGAGCGCGCTCGCCGAACTGAAGCTGCAGGAACTACGCGGCACGGACCGAATCACATAATCCCAATCTCTCAGCTCACGAAACAGAATGTGCCACATCAGCATGCAAAGGAGACGAACATCATCACTTCATCTTCTACTCAGAATGACAGCAACGAGGGGAATGGGCCGTCACCAAATGCTCCTCCTCCACGTATTGAGGAGAGGGCGGCCGATCCCTGGGACTCAGGACGCCAGTCAGGACGCGACGCGGGGGTATCCGATGAAGTATGGAATCAGCTCGAACTCGACAAGAAAGCCGCTATCGCGCGCGAAGAGGAATATCAACGCCTTCAGAAGGAAAGAGTTGAAGAAGAGAAACGGATCGAGGACATGAAGAAAGCAGAGCTACGGGCTCTTGTTGACGGAGAGAGGCGGAAGCTTGAGCAAGAGCGTATTCAGATGGAGTTGGCTAGGAGGGAAAAAGAGCGGATTTTGGCTGCTTTGGAGGAAGAACGGCGGAAAGACATGGAGACGCAGAAGAAATTGAGAAAAATGGGACCATGTCCAGCAGGCTTCCACTGGATCAAGCAGGCTGGAGGGTACCGTTGCGCTGGAGGAAGCCATTTCCTATCCGATGGGGACGTCGATCGCTTCTGTGTCTGAGTCCCCTTAGCTAATTATTTTCTTGGGTATGTTGAAGAGGGTTATAAGTATTGTTACAAATTGGTGGGTTGGGTGGTTGGGTAATTAAGAGTCTACAATCTAATACATTCGCAAGAACTATCTAATCTCCTACTTCCGCCCACGTCAGAAGAAGCACTAACGATAGTGCTTTCCCCCAGACGCCTGTCAGGGCCCTCTGGTCTGGCCTGGCAATATAGAGGTAAAGGACTCGGAGCGGAGACTGCGCCGACAGACATGACTATGGTCGAAATAGACGTGATAACACTAGTCACACTTAGTTTGTAGTCGCGAATCGTATTTGCAGATGGAAAAGTTAGCAACTCACACAAGCAGAACCTGTCTGTCAGCGATTTTACGTGCCATAATAGAGCCGCACAGTCCCACCAGAAGCAGAGTGCGGCAGTTCTAAGGTGCAATTCTCCTCCCTCAAACCCCATCACTGAAAACAGGTCTATCAAAGTCTGCAAGCATCAGCAAGAGAGTGCTGAACACCCTTTTTACCCTTTTTAAACAGTAAAATTTTTTAATATTAGATTTAAGTAAACATTATATCCAATGATATTATACATGTGGCCTGGAGGTACTGCAACCATCTCTTCCAAGGGATGCCATATCGATATTCTTTGCGTCGTTAGTAAGTTTTGCATCGAGGAAGACTGAGGGAAGTTCTACGGCAACCCTAGAATGCCTAGCAAGTGTACGTTGTAATACCGCCTCTTCATCTGAGATCGAAATTGAGATACCAAATTGGGATCATGTCTATTCAAAATACGGTTCGTTTAAGCTCCCGTTGGTTGTCACTATGGACTGTTGGATGAACCGTTTGGTCGTGATGGATCATTTCCTATCATTTGCTAAGCTGTTCAAAGTGGCAGGCCATCATTACAAAGTGTCAGATCGGAAGTTGGCTGCTTGCATCACCGAAAGAACTTGGATATATATTCGTGTTAAAACCGACAATTTGTCAGGTGATTATGTTAGAATAAATGTTACTCAGCGCAGCTTTGGTGCTTCTAACACACTCATTGCATTGGGAAAACCAGGATTCTCCAGAAACGGAAATTATAAGGAACGAACTATAGGTTCTAGAGATATTTCCAGGTAAAGATACTCAAGTACTTACCTATGAAGTTCGTGATATTGATACTAGAATTGCAGGCCCGAGGATGACCCGGGTTGATTGGGGTTGATATCATAAACTGTCCCATCAATACCGGGTTAGATACAAAGCTTCAAGCACCTACCCGGACAGGCAGCATAAACGAGAACCCCATAATACTTGCCTAGGCGCCTGTATTTGCATCGACTAGCAACTAGATCGGTTTGAAGCAGTTCAGACATCTCCACAGAAGCTCGCCTTTATGTTTGAAAGATTAATATTTCATTCCCACTTCGCATAAGATCAGTCGAGACATCACCAACCCGGTGACATCATACAGCTGCCTGGTCAACTGGAGCTATCAGCTACCCTGTTGCAGTTTTACGTAAAATTTACCATCTAACAACACAGACTCCAGGAGAAGGTTTCATCTAGACTAGCACTTCGGATATCAATCATGATCTCGCGATTTCTCAAAGTGGGAATGCGGCATCGCAATTCAGATACAACAGATCTGACCGACCTGTATTGCCCCGTCGCATCAAACTAGTGTGATTAGTAAACGTTCAGGGTGGTTAGGGTCGGCACTGCACGGAAGTCATATTGGAATTTCACAGTAATCTTATAGAGCTAGATGCAGGCGATGGTAAGCATCCTTAGCAGGCCCTGGGCTATCATTTTCATAATATTAAGTCTTCTTCGTATATGCTCCTGAGTTAATAGCCATCGACGGGCTGAGTGCTACAGCATGCATAACCACTTTCCATTGCATGAAAAGTAGTCATTAACCTGCACCCGTGACACATCGATATATATACCGATAGACCCAACCGCTTGAGGTATTAGTGGGGCCCCTAGGAGCTGTATCCTAAATCCAGATCTCACCATTTACAACCTACATGCTGCGACCTGATATGCGGGTGAAGTTCGACACGAGGTACGTAAATAAGGATTTAAGTACGTAAGAAAAACCCAAACCTGCTACGCTTGTGCAACATGCAAGGTGCAGGTAATTTTAGTTTCTGGGAATATCTGGGGTACATACACCTGTTGACAAATCAAATCACTTCATATCTCGTATTAGGAGAATTTTAGGTCCGGACCTCCAGCTGTCACCAAAGAGCTAGGGGCAACAGGGCTACTAACTAAGGGACGAAAATTAGAGACCGTGCCTCCAGGGGGCGCCCGCTAAATTCCGAAACTCGATAGCAAAGGAAAGTCGTCGCCATCGGTAGAGAAAATAACGTACCCGTCGGGTGGGAACGAGAGGCATTTACCGTCATGTATTCCCCAAGCGTATAGCTTCTAGAGCTATAGCCGGCCACACTAGTATATATTCCTTCAAACACGCGTCTCTCGTGTGGGGATGCATTATAGTCATGGCTTCGCCAGTTATTATATTCATGGTCTAGAAAACAACCAAGCTTTCGTCCCACCCTTGGAGTTCGGAGTTACCCCGTCGTTCGAATATTCCAACGGTTTCAGGTATTAAATTGGCTTTACGAGCAGTGTGACGGTATTACTTAACATATTCCCTCGGGAGTAAGCCTCTGAACACCGGACCCGCTCAAAAAAAAACTGACTCAGGGCATTGTAAAAATATGGGGTAATATTTCAACATCTTATGTGGAGTTGTGTGGTATTATACTCCTGCACCTTGGAAAAAGCGAGTAACAAAGGAGTTGTTGCAAGCGGCTCGGGAGAAGCCAGGGGCCACCGTCCTGGTTTTCGGCGTACTGAATCACGTAAAAATAACCTAACACTAACCAGTACGACATCGGCGACTGTCTAAGCTATTCATTTGAATAGATTATTTCAACATTCCGGCTAAGGATCGTGAACTCGTCATGTCGGGAAAAATTTTTCTCTGTCAGGTTCGAAACCCCGTGGCCACAAGCTGGTGTGTTCACGATTCACGCCCGTGGTTGAACGGTTGCACATCATTGGGTTCGGTTGCTGAAAGGGCTAGACGTTTAGCCCTTGGGCCTGTCAAGCCCGCGGAGTAATTTTTATATAACCCCAATGACACGATCCGAACCCGAACGAGGATATAGTCGGGCTTTACGTACAAAGAATTGAGCCGTTATGCACGAAGCATTGCGCAAGATCAGGGTATGCGAATGTGATCAATATAAAGTCGGGAACGGGGATCGTCTTCGGAAGGATTTGGTTGTGGAATGCGCGGGTAAGCCTTTTGGGTAAAAAAAACGTTTAACTTTGCTATTGGGTTATTTCAACGACCTGGGGAGTTGCCGTCGTCGACATGTGGTCTGCCGATTATAATATTTAATATTAATTTATCATCATCACAATTGTGAACAGGTGCAGAGGGCCAAGAGTTCAACCACGAGAAAACTTAACTAATTTTGGGCCAGAAGAGTTCCGAACGGGCTGCAAGTGGTGCGTGGCTCGAAGCAAGATCTCGATCGTGGCCAGACGTTTCATCCCCGGCATTCGTTTAAGTTTTTTTTATCGCCGGCCCAAAAGGCCATGGGTTCACTGCACTGGGGTTCACGAATTCAAGTTTGCGACGTCGTACAAGAATTGAGTATGAATTCTCCGGCTTCACGGGCACGGGATGCTATGACTGTTCTAATCACCTTGTTCGGACTACCAACATCATCCGTTGGGGAGAGGTATCAGAGAGGAAAAATTACTGCCTAGATATTGTTTCAAACAAAGAATCGAATGACGAAAACAAAACCTACAATTTGCCCAGCCAGCGCTTAAACTTCCTCCACAAAAAGGCGATACCCGACGTTCTTCGTGATCATTCTTTCTCAGCCACAGAGTAGTCTAGGCATGTGGATTTGGAACAGGGAGCGCCATGGATCGAGGAGTGAACAAGCAAAACGCCTATAATGATCCCCGAAGGGAAGGTTTGTCGTCATATGTCGCATTCTTTTTTGGAAATCGCGGGAGCTCTTAAGGAATCTCACCGCCGTATCGTAATCACGGCATTGTCAAATTTCGCTGATACGCCGGTTGTGCTCATTCCTTACGATCCTTTGCTTGTTCCGGATAATTATGGTGATTCGTATAGATTCAATAGATATGGTGAACTGGGCGTGAGAATGAGACTTGAATTCGAATGCCTGGAGGCAGCAAGCACTTTGGAAAATGGGCGAGGGACTCCTATCTTTTCAGCCTCAAATATGATATCTGATGCGCCCGAGCGTCTAAACCATCCAGCCTCTCAAGACGAAAATTAGTTAGAGAGTCGGGACTTAAGCGGCCCTACTGGCGATCATAGGCATTTCTAATTTTCGACTGCTACCTTGTTCATTTAGAGATACGGAATCTCCAATAGCGTAGCTAATCGGCTCATTGCCTTGACTGGTCTAGTGTATTGGTGGGGCCAGCAGCTCTTTGCAGTCGGCGACCTCAAACACCCGCACCATCTTGAAAAAGCAAGTCCGCTCACACCACGACGGAGAACATCCTTTGGACCTGTCAAAGTAACCAGGCTGGATTCTTCTGAGGAAAAATTTCAGACCAAATTGTTGAACACAAGCTTTTCCTGCAGTGGAGTAAGGAGGCCACGGATACATAGCAGGATGCATCTATAACCATCGTGTCCGGCCCCAGAGTGAGGAGGGAGACTTGAGAAAGAAAGAGAAGTTGTACAGTCACAGTACATACATACGATACGAACGCAGATATCGAAATCGCTATTATATCTAGTCCCGCCTGAACAGTGACGATATCGCCATACAATCCCCCCCGTACGAAAGATCCATATCAATCCAAAGTGTACCACGTTACGCCGGGTTCGAAAGTCTCCAATTCAAGTGATAGAAAGCGAAGACGCCGTTACAGACCAAACAAGAAGCAGCTATTTCCACTCCGGCCGCCTACCAAGACCCCGCGCCTAGGTACAACCGACCTTGATATCCAAGTATCGCTTGAGGTTCTGTGGTTTGAGATTTGGTACAGAGTTTACGTACACTGGTGGCCCCATTGATAACGAGCCATCCCGCCTCCAAAAACGGAATCCGAAATCGAACATTACAGCAAGGCGAAGCAAAAGCAAAGCGGGTGAGCTAGGCCTTGCCTATCTTTCTCCACTCCGAGTGCAATAATACCTAGTACCTTGGCCTTGCAACACTCACGACCAGCTATCTTTCCCTCCTCTTCCCTTCTATTCCTTCCTTTCCTCCTCGTCCTTTCGCCCCGTGCGAGCGAAGGAGTTTTTGTACTCCGCAATTCTTTATCACTGGTGTTCCGCAGCCAGAGCCGCCGACACTGTTCGATATCTTTTAATCCATTTACTGTGTTCTGGGCGTGTTTGAGGTTTAGTTTGCGGCGGCGGCTGGATCGATTAGTCAAGACAGGGCGAGAGAACCGAGAGTGAGGGGACATTACAACTGCGATTTCGACCAACTTATCGAATTCGCATAAAACCCATATCCAATCCGACAAGATACCCCGACCACTCTTTAAGTTGGATCATACACGAAAAGACACCTTTTCTTTCCCTCCCGCTCCAATATCCAACACTATAATATATAAAACTCGAAACCTTTCCGACATATCAAGACGGCGAATAATACTTCTAAGACGTTCACGATATCATTCCGGTAGGAAGGGATTCGGTAGAAGACATAGCTTTCGAGCACCGACCGACAAGATGGCGCAGCGTTCGGCGAGAGCACGTTCGAAATTAGATAAGATTTCAAGTGGTGGAGTTGCAAAATTCGGCCATGGAGGACTGGCTACACCCGCGACATCGACGGGTTCGCCTAGCCTATCTTCCATTTCCTCTAGGTCCTTTGGTCGCTCGTCGTCAAATCAAAAGTCCGTTTTCCGGTCGTTCATTGATTCGAAGTCCGACAAGATTCGAGGAACATTAGCGGAGAAGATTAGTCCCGTTGCGACGAAGCCAAAGTTGGACCTCGAGGTCGAGTCCGCGCCCATTCTTAAGCGATGGGATGGCGGTGGTCGGCCTTGCATGACATATACCGGGCTCAATAGGCGGGTATGTTCGACCATAATTCTATAAAATAAAATCAAAACCGAATAGATGTGTACTAACTTGGAAATTTATTTTAGGACCCTGAACTTTGGTTCCCTGACGGAGATACCCTCGTATATCTGTCCGACAAGTTCTCAAAGTCCAAGGAGGACCAGCCATTCAGACAGCCATCGTTCAGAATACGATCGTCTGTTCTGCGTGCCACGAACTCTCCATTCCTCATTGGGTCCCTCTATGACTATGACGACCTCCCACAGTCCCCAACAAGCATATCATCCTCCTTGATGTCTGCAGAGCAAGAAATCCAACCCGTTCCATCTCACGGAAGCCGAGAACTGGAAGGAATTGCACACGAACTCCACTTCCCCGCTCCCAGGTCAAACGATAGGGCAGCGATTTATCGTCACCATGCCACAACCCGCAACTTCTTCGCGATCCTCTTCAATCGCTCCCTGGTTGGTTCGAGTTTCGGACAGACTCTTCTCGACTTAGCAGAACGTATGGAGTTATACATGCCTCCGGGCCACGACAATATTGGAGATCTTTTGAGATATCTTACACGGAAGGAGTTTGACGATGTTAGGAATATGCCTGACCTTGCCGCTGGGATCTTGATGTTCGCGGAAAGATACCGTCTGACAGACTTATATCGAGAAAGTTTCGTTCATTGCGTCGGAATGATGAATCGGCTCGAACTTCTAAGTGACTATCAGGTAAGATCCCACCATTCCCAATTTTGAGATTACGTTAAGTGTAATTAATTAACTTTAATTTCGATGAATATAGCAAATCTCAGATATCACCCGAATTCTCATCGACCGTGCAAGTCTTCACATCCAAGTCAGGTCCGAAAACTGTGACAACCTGCTAGTCCACGGCCAATTCTCGTTCCCAGAGATGTGGCCACACATGTCAGCCGGATACCCGCCAGCCCGCCACGCCTTCGACCGATTTCAAAAGTTTTTGGCAAAGCATTACCAAGGCCGATTCGGTTCATGGCCTCCCGGTGGCGAGAAATACGGCCGACTGCTATATCAGCAATTGCAGCGTGATTTCAATGCTCTATACGACTTTCTCGTCGACAGGGATGTCATGTGGGAACCTATGCCTCCACATTCGTCTTCCGCATCCACAAGTTCTAGCAATAGAGCCGCTGGTGCTCAGAAGTTGATCAATCCGTACAAGCAAGATTTCCGTGCAGACGACGCCTCCCTCCAGTTCACCGACATCATTATTTCTTTCGACCGAAACAGCAAGAATAAATACCCACACATTCCACATCCTTACCCACTGGTCCCGGACGTCAAAACCACAACTGCAATCCGAACGAACAAGCAAAGCAACTTCTTCGGAAAACGCAATGCGAACGCGGATAAGACGATCGAGAAGGAAAATGCATTGGCCTTGATTCAGGCTACAAACTTGGATGCCTTGTACACATCTCCGAACAACAGCCTCGTTGCAGCCTACCAAATGATGGAAAAGAGCGACCGTACAATTGAGATCGATCCCCACGATGCAAGAAAGGGTAGATGGCTATTAATTTACGCTGTCCTTCAAACCCTCGCCACTATAACTGTAGACGCACCGGGCCTCAAATACACCGACAATGTTGACTACTTCCTCTGCGCACCCTTCGGGCGCCCATCATGGGAACAGCAGCCACAATCCTCCCGCGGCGGGGAAGAGGAAGACTACTGCCAATACCGTGCACACTGCTGGACCGTTCCATATCAATGGAACTCCCAAGCATCAGCCAAAACCCTCGGAGACATAAGGACTCAAGAACACCATGTCCCCCGCGCACCGGTGACGGATGATGACATCTTCCCGGAAAGAGCAGAATTGGCAGCCTCTCCAACTCCTACAGACCACCACGACTACCTAGACGGCAGACCACCCAAGCGCAGGACTCCGGTGACAAGCTACGCATCCAGCAGCTACGTCCCAATCAACCTTGGAAGGACTAGCTTGCAAAGCCGAAATAGCAGAACAAGTCTACACAGCACGCACAGTCACAACACCCCTTACCGCAGCGGTCTAGAAGATCTCGGAATCGGCCCTGGAATTCTGGAAAAGGACGACTTCGACCCAGCAGCCTTCGAATCCCTCAACGTCCTCGCAATGAACAATCCATCAGGCACAATCCTGAGCAGCGTAACACCAGCGATCGCCTCTAGCACCGCGGGCCCCTCTCAGGCTACTACTGCAACCAGCAGTGCCAGCAACCATCACCACAACAGTGTCGCCTCAATCCCCAACGTTCAATACGAAGTTGACGGCAGCAGCAGCGATGCAGACGATGAAGACGATGATGTAGAGATGGATGAGGAACACGATCCAGGTGCATTCCTGAGCGCAGCGAATCCGAGAAGTAGCAATATCTCGAATATGAGTAGGGGTAGCCGGGAAAGTGGTGCAGCCGGCATGTATGCTCCATGGGGCGGAGTCGATACTACCAGAAGGTGAAATTGATTTTATATTCGGGAGGAGGTCTTTTTTTTTTTTTTTTTTTTTGTCAAAAGGTTAACCGGTTATACCACTTAAAAGTTCATGCTTTTTTTGATATTTCTTTGGATTCTTCGTCTTCAAATCTCTTGAGTTCTTCAACCCCACCTACAGACACCTCTCCTTTGTCCCCAGCCCCCTTGATACATTTAGCATGCATCTACCCCCAACTCTTTTCATATTTCCTTTCCCTTTTCCTTACTATATCCACCTGGGCAACTTATATCCAAATCCGTTGGCGTTATATAACATCTTATCTGGCTTTTCCCCTTGTTCCAATTGTTCGTAATTTGTCATAGCATGCATGCGCATACTCCCCGCCCAATGCAAATTCCTTTTGTCAATTTATTTTACTTCTCAAAGACCCCCAGCTTCGCACAGGCCGACAAGTCGGGGGTGAACAATACTCGTGTATTTTTTTCCTCGTTGATTCCTTTTTTTTTTTTTTTTTTTGCAGTCTTTGTACTCATACACCTTCAGCTTTCTGCCTTTTGCATATCAGCGGCATTTGATAGCTATAGCGAACTGTATTTATACTAGTTACTACTTTAGTTACTACTGGTTTTGGAGTTCGAAATTGCAAGAAACCCTAAAGTTCTAAACGACCTTTTTATGAATCGCCATTTAATTGATATATCTAGTGCTAGTGTGGTGGTGTAGTCAACCACCCAGACCCGCGAAAAGAAAAGCGGGGAAAAATTATAAACTGATAAGGACCTTTCAAAGTTACGAGACCAGCCTCAAGTAGGTAGCCACAAGGAAGATACAATCCTAGAACAAAAATCAGAAAAAAAGAAAGGAAAGAGAAAAAAAACATCTAAGCCTTCCTTGACTTCTTCCTAATGCTTCCCTTTCCAGATGAAGGCGCATACGCCTTCGATCCACCATCCGTCAACACTGCAGTCTCCATGCTGACTTCAGCTTCACCCTTAGACCTAGTTCTCGCGGGAGTTTGAGGCGTCTTGGTATCAGGGATAGCCTTCAAGGACTTCTTAGTCCTCTTCTTGCCCTTAGATGATGTAGAAGAGTTCCAGTAGTAGATCATCTGTGCCGTCAAGACAGCGTTGAGAATCGCGCCACCGAGGTAACCCCACAGAATTAACGGATCGTCAACCTAAAGATTTCGCCAATCGCGCACTCTTTGTCAGCACTTGTAATCAAAAACGCAAAGGCAAACAAGACATATGCGTGCTCAAGGCAGGCAATCAGGATTTCTTACCTCCTGCAAGGTAGTGAACACTCTGGCCAAACTACCTGCCAAAAAGTTGAACACAGCGAAGGCGCTAAGCTGGCCGGTTCCACCTTGCTGCCAGACGGTATAGATCTGTGGAATCTTGCTGGCGAGAGAGATAGGTATCGTCGACGCCTGCAGAACTGTCATGGTCTTATCGCCAATGACATTAGGGGTGAACAGCGCGTAGGCAGCAGCCGCAAAGCCAGCGATAAGGACACCAGCATAAGCGCCACGACCCGTGAAATGCAAGATGAGAACGGCGATAACGAGGTTCTGGACCACGATCAATGCGGTCTCACCAAAAGTGCTGAATGGGAAGCCATTACGGAAATTATAGGCGATAGAGATGGCGTAGGCATCTGTTTCGAGAAGGGTGGAGAGGAGCGAGAGGCCCGCTGCGGAGTTGGAGCTTATGATTTTAAGGATCTGTGGGACTTTTACTATGGAGGAGGCGGCGATGATGCCGATGCCGAGACCCTTGGAGATACCGAGCTTGATGCAGGCAGTGTCGCTGATGTCTATGTTCTCGATCAGGGAGGCGTAGCAATGGTCGCCGATAAGGGAGATGCCCAAGTTCTTGATTGGAGCGGGCAGGGAAGTTGTTATAGGCTGGAGAAGGGGGCGGATGGCATCCATGATGTTGGATGTTGTTGTTTTAGTGGTATTTCGAAGGAGGACGTTTGGTGGTTGACGATGGAGGAAGGGACTCGATACTTGGTGGAACTCGGTTGCTCTCGAAAGCCTGTCGCCGCGACAATGATGATGACGTGGGGTTATCGCAACACAACAACACAACAACACGCCAGATCCTGCTCTTGGCGGTGCTGACTAATCACAACCCAAGCTCTCATACCATACCAGCTCGACTATGCATTTTGCCCGTATAGCTGTCGGATCCCAAATGTCCGTTATATTCAACGGTGATACACTTGAAAGCATTCGGTGCACTGGCCTGAATGCGAGCCGCAAGGTGTAAAAGAATACGGTTTCTAGGCCCACTGTATTCACGCCGTACCAATTCCTGGAATAACGAATAATTGACTTCCTAGTGGATTCATAGACGCTTTATCAGATGACAATTAGGCGGAACGGCGGAGTTGAGGGTTTCAGGAGGTAAATCTAGATACGGCATGCCGATTCTTTGCTGCCCTCCTAACGGTCGATACCTACGAGGTTCATCCAGCCTGATTCACAGCCGTCGTGCTTAGTTAGCCTAATTTAGAATTCTAGAGAGTCTAGAGATATCTACTTAAGGGTCCTTACCTTTCCTCAATCGGATAGACGTGCCCAAGTTGCTCCAAAGGCGCATAGTGAGGCCACTTGTAAGCTATCACTGTCTCTCCAGCACGCAAAGGTGGTTGAAAGAAAATTGACAAAACCAAGCGTGAACGGCACAACTATCGAGAAAATATTAATTCCGGATAAGGCGGGTAATTAACGCTTCAGCGTGTATCCGCCGATAAAACTCTAAGTAATGAAAAGTCCTGGCAAGGAAGTCGAAGCTGGCACGGTGGTGGTAAATCGTAACCAGTGGGGCTTAAGAATACGTCAGAGCCATCGGGGGTGTTCGATGTATCGATATCGGGGCTTTCCGTATTAACAGCAGCGGTAGAAACTGGAGGCCCCATGACGAGCACGTATTTGTAGATTTGGTCCCGGATTTCACGCGGGAGAGAAAAGAAGTCGGGCTACAGAATTGCTCGCTATTGGGATTTTACCCTGACTGAGAGTAAACTAGAAACAGGAGTTCGAGGTCGTAGTTCTGAGAGCCCCCAGTAAGATATATACAATGTGGGCACGAAACCGGAGATACGTAGATATTAGGTTTAGAGCACCCAAATCTCAGGCTTCTCGAACAATTTCCAAGCTCTCATAACTCGGTATATCCATGCTCTTCTCTGGACCATGTAGAAGTATATACGCTTAATATCGTTTGATTCGGACGGATCGCATTCGTCGAGTTGGTCCAAGAGGTCTTCGAAGTGCAGGTTGTATATGTGCCATAGCTCTTCCCCAGGGACCTTGAAACAGCGGGGCATTTCTTAGTTGATGGTGATAAGATAGGTGCTGGCCTCCGAGTTGACGCCCGAGAATCTAGTCTCTTAGTATACCCGAGGATTGGTGATAGCGTGGGATTTAGCAGACGTTGACAACCTCGAGAATTGCGGTTGAGTTCATGGGTAAGTGGAGTGGAGGTTGGTGGAGTAGACACATGCATGCAAGTAACCTAAAACAGGTGGGCACAAACTCTCTCTATCTACATCTTATCACCGAAGGCGATAAACGCTGTAAACTCGTAATGTAATATAAATTACATTCTATTCGTATTTCAGTACTGCTCTTGATCGAGGTCGAGATCTTTTAACTTGATGTCTTCAAAATCCCTGTAGTATAAGCTAATTTAAATTCTTGTTTTTGTTCACCGAGATGATTTGAGTATGGTTTTTCCGACGCTACTGAGTTAGCTCATAAACAACTTCGCAACTAAGTCAAAAATTCACATGGGATTGATATCGATATCAATCGTAGACACGTTTGCGACCCCTGAAGCTTGTGCTAATGCGATCCTGTCGTCGACGCCGCTGCCTCGTAAACAAAAAGGTCATGGGAATCACTAGAAATTCCTGGCGTCGACGTCGTCAAATGCAAACGTGAATCGACGAAAACATCGAGATGGCCAACGCTAGCTATCCCGCGTGTGAACAGATGACCTCGATTTTTCCCCAGATAAAAATTCTCGAGATGGTGGAGGTATTTAAATAATTAATTTGGTACTGGATGCACCGTCAAGTATCGGAAAAACTGTACCTAGTAATCAGATCGCATGTGAAATTCCCAAGAGTTCGGATTGTAGATTCCGATCCGAGACCGTCGATATCATGATACCAAAAACCGGATCAGCCTCTGGTGGTATAAATCTGACTATGTAGCGGAATCTTGAGATCATGCACGCATGCACATTGCTGGTTGGCAACTGACTCTAAGCAAGGTGCTTAAGTCCTGAACTAGCTCCCCCGCACTTGCATAGCGGTTAGTATGGTCTTGCCCCCGTGTGCGGGATACCCCAAACCAAGTTGCCCACCTCACCCCGCAGATGAAAATAAAAATCTCGAACCCCATCAAGGGCCCCATGTTAGTCGGAGGGCTAGCAGACACACTTGGACTTTTTCCGAGCTATCGAATTTCCAGATTTGGGACGTGAAAAGTTTGGCGAGCTCTCCGAAACCAAAGATCGTGTCGGCTACAATTACAAGGTGGTCGTAGACAATAGCTTCGGCGAACTAATTTAACTTCGACCTAAAAAACTTTAGTAGATATCTGGGACCGGAAGCTCTAGATGTGGCCGTACGCACGTATCATGGAAGTATCTTTTTCAAAGGAATGGATGTTGCATTATTGTGTAACGGAGTATCATATCCGATATCAATCAGGCTCAAGTTTCTCGGGAAGAGCGAAGGGACCCGAGTGGCTATTCGAATGCAATGCTTCCGCTGCAGGGCCCAGGCATGATCTTGCAAGACATGAAGAATGTCCAAACGGAAGAATGCAAATACTATATACTATGCTGTACTAGTTGCTTTCTTGGTAAATGCTGAAGGGTCAGAAGTCGAGGTATATCGTACGATGCACGGAGGGGTGTACATTACATACATACGCCCATACAGACAAGGACATACATTACATCTGTCCAGGAAGACTAGGAAGCAAGACGATGTCATGGATCTTTCCCTGAACAAGAGCCTGCTCACTTGACCCATTCCTTAGCTCCATGTCTGTTTGGCCTTGTCGAACGAGTCGTCCTCGCCGCCGCCGTCGCTCGAAAAGTAAAAAGTAGAAGTAACAGTAAAAGTAAAAATAAACTAAAGCTGACCCTCGAGATGCTCCACGTGTGCACATTTCCATAAGATGATATTCTCCTGCCGGAAGCTGCTGTGGTTGACGTATCGAGAGGAGAGGAGTTGTAATTGCCAGACCGAAGGCCCCTGGTCAAGCCTTTAAGCCTTTTCCCCAGAACACCGAAACCTTAGTTACTTTAAAGACCCGCCGCTTCCCAGAATCAGAATCGAAGCTTTTGCTTTTAACTTGGAAGACTTAATTTAACATTTCCCAACATTTTATATAACTAACCGCCAGACGACTCCTGATAACTACCAGCTCCAGCTCGTAGTCTTTTCTTTCTAAGATCGTGTTCCTGATCAAACGCAGTCGGGATTCCCTGCCAGCAGTACAGCCAGTTCCTGGCATCTCAACAACATCGGACGAAACCCTTCATCTTCTGCGCCGGGAAAACGCTGCCTCGTGCGACTCGCCGAAGGATGCCCAGCCCCCAGGCTGCATCTTCATCCTCGAGTCTCCTGAACCTCTTCAACCTCTTGTAGCTTCTATCTTTCTATTCATATCGACATCTATCCAGCTATCCGTCATGTCCTTTCTTCGGCAGCAGCCTTTGATTCTGCCCGGCTCCGGTACATGCGGCCCAACACAAAAGAACTCCAAAGCCCCATCGCCCTCGACGTCACCGCCAAAATCTATCCTCAATCCCTTACTCAACTTTGTAAAACACCCTGGAGATGCAATCCGCGATTTCACCATCGACGAGGCAGGCAAGCAGCGGCTGGTCCTTCAAGCTCGCCTGAAGAATGTGAGTTGTTCCTTTTTTTTTTTTTTTTTTTTGCTTTCCTTGTCCCGTCCGTCGCATTCCTCGTCTTTCTCCCCTCCCATCCAGCATGCGAATGCTGCATTTTTCTTGGCATACATGTGGTGGTGATGTGGGTTCCTCGGTTGATACCTCTGACCCACTTTCACACAGGCAAAAACTCATTCAGAATGGATCGAAGCTGCGACTTTACTGGACGAATTGGACGGGAACAATCGGTGGAAATCGGAGTCGGAATCTTCGGAATATGATGCGAACCAAGTCAAGGCCCGGTTGGACCAGTTGGAGGAGGCTAGGATCAGTGGAGATATCGGAAGAATGTTGTTCCTGATTCGCACGACGCTTACAAGACACCTCGGTGGCATGGGAAATGTTGAGGTACGGAAAAGAAGCTTCTCAATTCTTGCACCTGCAGTGCTATGTGCAAGCTTTGAGATAAGGCTGCATGATGTGGGTGGAAACAAGGCTAACAGCAAGGATAGCTTTATCGTCATTCCTACACAGGCACAAAGTACCTGATCGAATCATACATCGAAACCGCCCTGGCAACACTCGATGCGCTGGTCAATGCTCCTTCGATAGACCCACAGCTTTCGCCGAAGAAAATCCTGGAATCTCTTGTCGCTACACGTCAGTCTTTCGGCAGGACAGCGTTGTTACTCTCCGGTGGTGCGACGTTTGGAATGAACCATATCGGTGTGCTGAAAGCTCTCTGGGAAGCCGATCTTCTGCCACGAATTATCTCGGGCGCTTCGGCGGGTGCCATTGTCGCTGCTGTTCTCTCAGTCAGAACTGACAATGAAATCGCTCACACCCTCGAGAATTTCCCGTATGGCGAACTCGATGTCTTTGAACACGCTACGGGACCCGAAGGGATAATGGCGAGAGTTAAGAGGATGATCAAGATGGGAGCTTGGATGGACATTGCGAACCTGACTAGGGTGATGAGGAGCATGTTGGGAGATATCACATTCCAGGAAGCATACAATCGCACACGCAGGATTTTGAACATCTGTGTCTCTCCCGCTAGTGTCTACGAACTGCCACAGCTGCTAAATTACCTGACTGCTCCCAACGTGCTGATTTGGTCTGCAGTGTAAGTATTAGTACTTGGAGTTTTCTTTTTCTTTACTCGACAGTAACGCTTTTGCTAACAATAGTTTAGGGCTGCTTCTTGTTCACTACCCCTCCTCTTTACACCTGCCTCGGTTCTTGCGAAGAACCCAAAGACTGGCATCGCAGAGCCCTGGAATGCATCTCCTCAGAAATGGATTGATGGTTCCGTAGATAACGACTTGCCGATGACGAGGCTCGCTGAAATGTTCAACGTCAACCACTTCATCGTTTCCCAGGTCAATCCACACGTCGTCCCGTTCTTGGAAAAGGAACCATCAAAGCCTATCAATCCTCAGGAAAATGGTTCTAGCGAATCACGGGGTGGTTACGAGGCTTGGAAGTCAACCTTTGTTTCATTGGCTATGGGAGAGGCACTACACCGTATCAACCTGTTGACCGAAATGGGCATCTTTCCTACGTCCTTGACTAAAGCCAAGTCCATCCTATCGCAAAAATACGCTGGCGACATTACGATCTTCCCTGAAGTACCGTTGGTCGACCTGCAAAAGCTTATCAAGAATCCTACTCCGGAATTTATGATCGAAGCTGGATTGCGAGGCGAGAGGGCGACCTGGCCAAGATTGAGCAGGATTAAAAATTGCTGCGCAATCGAGCTTGCATTGGATAGATGCATTCACCAACTACGGACGAGGGTGGTCTTTAGTGGCTCTCAGGTCGACCTTCGGCTCAATAATCTCAGCACTGAGAAGAACGAAGAATCACAGAACACATCCAATATATCACGGAAACGGCCTGTCACCGGTGATCCAGCGGAACTTGCGAGTTTTGTGCCACCGCCTCCGCGACTGGCGCTTCCTACGATATCAATCGACGGGCAATCGCAGAACAGACTTAGCTATCCACCCGCAACGACACGCTGTAGGTCAAACAGTACAGGACTACCGCAGCTCCCTCAATTCTCTCCACTGATCACCCGAACTCTCGCTTCCGGAAAGAGTTACTTTGAGAATCCTGTTCACGGCTCCCCTAGTGCTTCCAGAACTTTGCATAGCATGAATTCCGCGAAACTTGTCGCTCCCAAATCGCCAAAGCCTTCCTCGATCCCGTCTAACTCAAAAAGAAATGGCGCCAACCTGAATAGCCCGTCCACTACGAAACAAATGCCAGACGAGGGAACGGGGTTTGCTTTGAGGCGAACAGGTAGTCGGTTCCGCTTGGTCAGACAAACCCCCTCCTCAGAGCTCGACCCAGCGGATGCAGAGGACGAGTCCGCTGCCATCGCAGGGAGTAGTGAAGACGAGGACCCTTTCCAACTCCCCGAATCACTAGATGACCATGAAGTCGACGATCCGGAACAATCCCACAGCTCCTCCTCATCTTCATCTTTCGTATGTCTCCCATCGTCCGGCGAGACCAGCCAAGCCCCCACTACCACCACCAACCAACCACTATCCCTCCAGCGGCGACCCTTCACCAGCAGAAGCACCACCGCCCTACCCTTGTACAATACATACCTCCCCAACGACGACGCATACGCGTCTAGAATAATAATGACTACCAGCCCCGCGAGTTCGACGGTACCATCGCCAGTTGGCAGCTTGTACAGATCCACTTCTTCATCAGGGTATAATCGACCAGCAGTACCCAGCGATTCAAGACAGGATAATGAGAGTTGACTAGCTTTGGTTGACTTGTCGTTCTTTTGACGAAGACACTCCTTTCCCCCACCCTCGGCTTTTATCGTTAGCGGTTGTAATATTAGCGTGTGTGTTCGTTTGTATATTTTTTCCTACCTCCGACTATGGTTTTTATTGGCGTTTTTTTCGATGCCTGCGGAGAAGTTCCAGAGTACATATATATACGATAACAAGGATTGCATGGAGAGTAGAAGGACATTTCTTTTGTCTCAGAATAGAAGGAATTGCAATTAGAGGGAAATGCATATGATAGATGAGAGTTTACATACAAGTTTTCTTTAGTTGGCTATTTATAATAACCCTTGTAATCAATCCCTTTTCCTTTTCAAATCTTCAAACGAGAGGTACATGGTAGCTTATCCAAATTTCTAATCCCGACTTATGGAAGACAGATTTAAGTGGTTTCCCTCTGTAGATATAGATATTTGACCACATTAAAGAATTCAACACTCGTGCTCATCAGTCCAAGAACATCTCGAAGCGCGCAGCCGGCGCAAAATGCGGCGGATAGAGATTGCACCGAAGAATCATAACGTTGACACGGTGTTCCATCGGGTCCACGTTGCCTCTAGAGCCGCAGCCCGGATCATTTCTATCGCTTCTTACCATTTCTCTGATAATTTGCAATGCACCGTCCATAAGTTGGCGGATAGTTGTCTTCGGCCCAACATCCACAACTCCTCTCGAATAGGGACATTGAGATAGAGGCCATCCTATCCCGTGAGAGTAAGATATATTTTTAACCTTCCCTTCTTGAATATTTGAGAAAACGGGGTCGTTTAGGAAAGAGTGGGAGGTGGGGACGGTGAGTTTGTAAAATCTGTTTTCGGGGACGGATGCTGTTGGCCTTTCTAACCAGAGGTCAAAGAAGGGCTTAAGCTTTAAGTCTTCGGGGTCGATGAGTAGATAGAAACGAATGTGGTGGGAGGGTTCGGCGGTATCGAGAGTGCTCATAATCTGGTGTTCGAACCAGCTTGTAGTAGTGATATCTTGGTCGTTATCTATACGTTCATACATATCCGCGTATGCGGAGTGCGCTGAGTTAGCTAGAGAACGGGCGACTAGAGATATACTACTGCCTCGTGAAAAGCAAAGTATCTTCTTTTTTAAAAACCATAGCCTTTATATCTTTTCGTAGAGGGGTGCCGTTTATATTACGCACAAAAGTTCCAATCACAAGCACTACATGGCGAGTCGCAGGAATAGCTGGCCATATTAGCACATATAAACTTGTGGACTTGTAATTCCTTGGCGTCAAGATTGAGTGCTTTGCGCTGGCGGTACTGGTCTAGTAGGACATAGTGAGATTTTTGATAGGCCGGCGATGAAAGAATAGACGCCCATAGAGTGCACACTTGAACTGCGCATATTTGATCTTCGAAGGGGAGGTGGGACAAGATTTCCGCAAGTATTTCGTATGGGAGGGCATCGAAATATCTAGATGTAGCTACAGACCCGGATGCCGTTCCCAAGAAATTCGAAAATGCCGCGCGTACTAGTTGACAATTGAGATAGGATTTTAGCCTTGCAACTCTTAAGATCTTGATTGGGCCGTACTCCGTAATCTATAATCGATCCAGTAAATTATATACGGAAGTCAAAATCAAGAGGTCAACAGCGCGCAGCGAGTAAGCTGATACATATAATTTGTCCTCAAAATACAACAGAGTCAACGCATTTTCATCCGCCCTCTAGTGTATGTCAAGCCCCAATATAAATTCTAAACTCAGTCTAGTAGTAATATCAACAGTGGTGTTCGTACAAGATAAAAATCAACCAAAAACGACTTCGAAAGACCAGGGCAAGTTTAGTGTATAGCTATAGACCGTATTGTATCTCATTAATGTGACGTCAGCAAATCACTGTTTTGCTACCTGCAAAAAGTACCAACATCGGGCTAGTAAAAGACCTAGACATCAAACGTCAACATTAAACCTAAAGAACGAAACTCTACCGGAAAGATAGCCTAAAGCAATTACATTGCCGCAGACAACCGAAGAGTATACCTGTTCGGGACACCAAATGAGTTTTTCTTTACCCCGAACTAGCCATCTGCCCTCAATCCCAACCACTCTACGTAGGCCCCCCTCACAAGGGCCTGGAGGGGCGATACTTGCCAAGCAAGCAAAGGACTGTTCGTCCGTGTTAAGGTATCGACCGTCAGGGGAGAAAGACAATAAATATGACTCGCGGGATATGGCGATCGTTTGAAGAGGTGTGCCAGTCGCTACATCCCATAGCTTTAGCGAAAGACCGATTGTCTTGTCTTCGATCACCGATGCTAGAAACTTATCATTTCGAGAAAACGCTATAGAGTATATATCAGCATAGTCACCCAGTGTCTGCAGCGATACCCCAGTAGCGATATCCCATATCTTGACCTCCTGCCATGACGCCGATGCCAGAAGCTTGCTATCAGAAGAAAACACAAGTGCTCGAACATTATAATTATGCCCCCCAAGTGTCTGGAACATGGGTGCTAACGTGGCGCCGGTAATATTCCACAGTCTAATTGTCGAGTTATCTGACCCCAACGCTAGGAAATTGCAGTCGGGAGAAAATTTTACAATCGAAACTGCATCCACGCGGCTATTTATTGTCTGCAATGGTCTCGTGTTGGTCTGTAGTAGCTTTCCGGCGGCAGCATCCCACAACTCGACCACATGGCTTTGCAGCGACGACAGCACCAACGCCAGAAGCCTACCATTGGGGGATATTGCCACCTCCACAAGTCTAGGTTGTCCATTCGCTTTCATGACGTCTGGCTGCAGCGTCAGCCGCAACTTCCCGGTAAGCACGTTCCACAGTTTGGCGGTATTATCCAACGGGCCCCGGCCCGTTACTAGAGATTCGCCATTGGAAGAGAATGATATCCGAATACCAGAACCCCGATTCATACACGGGCCCTCCAATTTCCTTAAAGCCATTCCAGAAACGGCATCCCATAGTATACCCGTGCCATCAAGTGATACTGACAACAAAAGCTTGCCGTCAGGAGATAACTCCATCCACTTAACTGGAGCTCTGTGTTCTTCTTGATTTGAGGATGGGGACGATGCTCTAACAGTGATGTCCCACAGCTTGATATCGCTATCAGCTGACCCCGACGCTAGGTGTTTGCCGTTGGGGGAGAATGCTACAGCGGCAACCCAATGTATGTGTCCCTCGAGCGTTTGTAGCACTGTTCCGGTGCCTGTATCCAGCAATAGAACACTATTTCCTTTTGACCCTAACGCTAGATATTTGCTGTCGGGAGAGATTGCCATAGCTGCAACTCCATCCTGGCACTCGAACATCTTCAGGGGCGCCCAAATAACGGCGTCCCACATTATAACCGTGCACGTGGAGGCAGTCGGCGAGGATAGCGATATCAAAAGGTTGCCGTCAGGAGAAAATGCTATAGCGTCAACTTTGTTATTATGCCCTTCTAGCGTTCGGAGAGGCATCCAAGTAATGGCATCCCATAGTATAATCGTCTTATCAGACGATGATGATGCTAGAACTTTACCATCGGATGAAAACACTATAGAGTTAACCGTGTCAGTATGCCCCTTCAAGATTTGCAGTGGCATCCCAGTGGCCGCATTCCACACTCCGACTGTCTCGTCATGTGACGCCGATACCAAAAACTCGCCATTAGAAGAGAATGTTATCGCGGTAACGCAACCTGTATGCCCCTCCAGTACCTGCAGCGGTGCTCCAGTGACCTCCCATAGTCGCACTGTCGCATCGTGTGATCCTGATGCCAGCGACTTAGAATCAGGGGAAAATGCGAGTGCTGCAACCCCATGTTCATGTGCCTCTAATGTCTGTAGCGGTGATCCAGCAGCGTCCCACAGCCTAATAGTTCCATCGCATGATGCTGATGCTAGAAGTTTGCCGTCAGAGGAAAACGCTATAGCAGAAACGTCATCGTCATGCCCCTTCAACGTTTCTAGGCAAGCATCCCATTCACTATCAACTTTAGGCAGATCACAAACTTGCTTAAGCATCTTATCCGGGTTGAAAATATGTCTAAGAAGACTGTTGGTTGGTAGAAAGACGACAGCTGAATAATATATTTGCAGAGGTGCTTTGTCGATTATATATCGATTCCGAAGGATGAACCGTCTTATATCATACAGCAATTCACTCATATTCTTGCCGTTCTCTGTCGAAGGTCCGGGAACGAGACAATCGCTCTCTTCCTAAACAGCCGTTGTTAGAATTTTCTAATGCTAATCGATGAAGCGGTGAGAATTAGGAAGTACATACGTCTATGGCAGAAATTAAACTATCAACCATACTCAGAGTTTCAAACATGTAGCCAAGTAGACTCATCGCTTCGAGCCAATGCAGTAGATACCCGCGAAGGAATTTAAGCGCCTGGTCATTATCGATCAAACGTCCACCTTGCGTTATATGAGACACCCAATAGCGGCAAGCATATCGAAGCTCTGACGGTATATGGCTTTCTATAATTTCTTTACCAACTCCGGCTCTTAGCGTCCCAGGCGACTTTAAAGAGCAGATGTCCCTTCTAAGACCGCGAGGGCCGGACATGAGTTCGATACACTTGCTAGCGACCATTTGATGTGATATCTTTTCGTCAATCCAAAACTGGCTCTTTTCCTTGAGAGTATGATCGAGAAGAAAATCGCGGAAGGACGCATGGAATGCTCTGACCGGTGTATGGCGATCATTGGGTACGTTGAGAACAGAGTGTAGAGTTTTCAGTCTACACTCTATTGTAATTTCAGAAACGGATAATAGCCCTGCTAGAGATGAGATGGATAACGGATTTGCCAAATTGACAATTGCACCAACTATCTCCTGAAATTCCTTGATTAATGTGTCTATTTCGGCAGCATCTCTACCGACAATTAGCTGGTCCAGGATCGGGAGATACGTCTTGTGTATCTGCGATGACTTCCAACCGGTTCGCGAGTTAGCACCTCGCCAAGGCTGACTCATGAGGTCAGTTTGATATTCAAGAACCGTCTTTATTGGTTCGTTGGGGTCACCATCTCCGATAAAACGGCAGAGCGTTGCAGCATAGATGAATAGGGGTACTGCCATCTCTGCCAGCCTGTGAAGTTTCTCGTCATTTGGCCACTCCAGTGAAAATTGGCATTCCTCCCGTATCTTGGACATTTCATGCCCGAGAAAAAGCAGGATGTCGTGTTTGATGTTCGAGATCGAAACTTCGTGTAAGATAAACTCCTTATAATTATCTTCTCGTAATCTTTTGAATGCCGGCCGAATGGGGATTTCCGGCCTGCTGGTCAGAAACACTCGCACATCTATCGTTTTTATCTCTCTCAAACGGGCAAGTAGATTAACGATGATATTTGTATCTGACCTCTGCTCGCACTCATCTAGCGCATCAATTACGATAATTGATCTTAGCTTAGGAGAGGTCGACGTATGAAAGCTGGTTGGGTTGTTAAAAAGCGGCTTTATCTCGGAAAGAGGTCGAAATATGAGTTTTTCGAACTGTTCTCGTAAAGCCTTTTTGGGGATGCTAGGATCCGCCTCGATTGCCGTTTGGATACTTGGTATCATGCCGCGGAAGCGGTTCGCCAGCTGAATAGCTATCGTGGTAAATAGAAGTGCGCCATTAGCACGCTCAGCTTCACCTCTCTTGAAGAAGAAGCTAGCCCCAAGCTGGCCGTTTTCCTGAAATGATCTGGCCACCGTTCGCGAGATTGTAGATTTTCCTGTTCCAGCTCTTCCAACCAGCCAAAACATGCACCTTTGAGAGCCATCCGCCCATTGTATTATGTCGTTGAGAAGGTCTATTCTGGTTCCAGGAAGGCATTCTGGTTCATTCTGATCCGCATAGGCCCCGAACACTGCCTCCTCAGCAGTTGGTAGAGACAACTCAACCCTCAAACTCGGACGGCTTTTGACATTGGCTATTAATTATCCGCGTTAGAACGGTTGATTTTGTTATGGTAATTGCAGCAAGACAATAAAGCATGGCATAGACACTCCCACCTCTAAACGGGAGTTGAAGCAGGAGCTCCCTTGCAAATGCTGCAGCGGATAGTGCGGCGTATGGTTGCCATTCCTTATTTTTATGGCTATCGGCGTAATCACAAATCCCTCGAATGACCAGCGACGGCAACTCATCTAACCCTGCTGCTTCCATCTCGAAGCATAAGACCCCCCTTTCCCGACTTAATTTATCTCTCGTCATACCATGTTTCATGACTTGGTTGCCAGACGCGATTAATCCGTAATGTACATACGGCCAATCTTGTGATAAGCGGGTGGGCCTTTCAACCAGCATTCCATGATCACATACGACGCAAGATGCATTCTCGAGAGGATGCTCGTAGTGTGGTTGGAAAAGTTGATCGATGGATGGGCGGGCGAACTCTTGAGGGACAGCCCCATTTTCCAGAACATTTGTTATAATCTTAGCAATGCTATCAGGCTCATATTCCGCTTTGAGCTTAGTTAGAGCCTTAAGGAAGATGTTTGGCGGTTTATTGAGAACACCGGTGTGAACGAATTGGCCTTCTTGAATAGTTTTCCCAAAATCATACTGTAGAATGCCTGGAAACCCAGCGACTGGTTCGCTTACTACCACATCACCAAGCCTGATATCTCGTAAAGGTAATACTGGTGCTCCACCTCCGATTCCCACCATCAAACCGACCGTTATAGAAGGAAAACTTTGGCGTAGCAGAGTAGCAACATTTGTTGCAGATGTTAATCCGTATACACCGGAAGGGAGGCACGCGATAACGATATTATAACAGCCAACCCGGCCAAAAGCGTACGAGTTGTCGTCGAGCTCTTGTGGTAACGGTGGGTGGCGTTCATCTAGGATGGCGAGTGCTGCTTTAAACTCTACAGCTAATGCGCAGATCCAGCCGATGGTGTAGTCTTCGCTTTCGAGCCGCTGGTCCATTTTTTAGAAAGGGATGATTCAGTGTGAGAGGCATGTGAAGAGACGATCAAATAGAGGCTCTAGCAAACGACGCGATCTAAAGTGTTTTTTAAACTATAGCCTGGCAAGGCTGCACAATTTGAAGTCATAACAGTTGTAGTTAACAGCGCATGAGACGGACAGTGCATAATAGGTGCACCGTATTTAGGACAGCTCAAAGTGACAGGCCCCAGGTGTTTGAATTGAAAGACAGATACTAGAGCGTGTTCGTTGCCTTGGGGGACCTGAACCTTTAATTGATAGAGACCCTAGATTAATTAGAGAGCAATGTGGCAGCAGGATAGTGTCTGCTGTGTTGTACTTTGAAGGTTTTGTCAACAAGCGGGGTTCGAGTTCAAGGATTCTCACAGCTCCAAATTGCAATTGATTGTAATTGATACTATCGTACAAATCTAAAAGACAGACCTTCTCATTCCTGGATCAATTGTGGTAGATAATCCCCCGCCTCCCAAGCCAAGTCATCCTCCACCATCTCATCATAATCCTCGCGTGAACGAAGGCTAAATATCCTATCGATCAACTCATAATCGAAGTTTTGTTCCCGACAAGCGAACGGGAAAGGGAGGTAGGCAGATAACCAGTCTCCGCAATAGCGTCGGGTTTGAGCCGTGCTGAGAGTCAATGCATCCCGGCGGTCCCAGCCGTGGCGGAGAAAGTAGCTGACGGCCGGAGAGTCTTCGGGGTGAGGTGTTAGCGTTATCTGGTCGGGGAGATAAGGTGCGGCGCACGGCATTTTTTTTGGAGATGTTAAAATATATCGATCAAGAGTTACTTGGCTTGAAAGGAGAAGATTAGACGAATGTATGGGATTGAAATGGAGAAGAATTTATGTGGTTTTGGCGCACAGCGCAGTTTGGAATTCCTAAAAATGCGAAAGTGGAACTGTCCGGCCTTGTTTGCAGGCACCTTCCCCTCCATAGATCTCGAACCCAGATCTTTAGGTATAACGTTATAATCATCGGAGTTGAAGTTAACTGAACTTGTTTCGAAGGCTTTCCGGAAGCCTTTTAAATTTTTTCAGTCCTGCCAAATGTAAAGCTATTGCCAAATCAATTTCGTATATCCAGAGCCTACGCAGGCTCACCCGGCGCAGATTTGCTCGATGTCGCTAAATCCTCCAGTGCATTGCTCAACTCCGCAAACCTCGTCGAATCCTCATTCTCCCCATTGGTAATAAGCTCCGTAGCAACACCAGCCAAATGCGTCACTGTCTCCGCCATAGCCGTGAATCTCCGTATCTGGGCTTCAATATCCAATTGATCCGATTGACTTAAAAACTCTTGTTCCCGACATACAAAAGGTCGGATCTCGTAGGCCCTGAGCCAGTTTCCATAGTTGAAGGGGTTTCTGGCGAGACGGGATGCTACCCAGCGGGGCCAGCCGTGACGGAGGAAGTATTTGGTCTCTGCACGCTCATTGGCGTTTGATAGGTAGATTTCATCGGGGAGATATGGGCCGGCGCATGGCATTTTTAATCTATTTCATATATATATCGTGATCCGATTCTGGAGGAAGGCCTGGTGAACCGGCTAAGCTAAGATGGCTAATGTACGATGTGTATTGTGTAAATTATAAAGCATGAAGTCTACCGATCGTGTGATTGATTGTTCGGACTAATGCGAGAGAGCAAGTACATGCAAGCCCCCCATTGGCATGCGCAAACCTTCAACGGCATCCCCATCGACCTAGTATACAAGTAGTAACGGTATCTGCAATGCGAAAGAGAGCTCCAAGGGTACAGATTTCGTAGCTAAAAAACAAAAAGGAAAACGGCCATTACAACACCTCGTGGGTGGCCTTTATATAGCGCTTACTTTTTTTTCCGCCTCATCCCAGTCAAGCTCTAAAAATTCGAAGTTCTGGAAAAATTCAAAAATCGCGAAAGAACAAAAAAGCTAAGAGACAAAAGAGAAGGCACAAAGATATAAACCGCATAACTCCCCTTGACCTTGATATGCGATAGTAATGCCGCTGTACCGTCGGTCAGCGCGTTAAGCTACCGTGCCCAAAAATGTACCAAGCAAACCCGGATCATGGAGTCGGTAAGTCGCACCACCGCCCAACTGTTACCCCTCCATGCAGACGCTCGCTCCCCCAACTCATCTTATGTAATTTTTTTTTCTTTTCTAACTTTTCGAATAGAAGACCAAGAACCGCAAACTCCAATCTCAGAACCACAAACCCCGATCTCAGACTCCCCTCAAAAGCTAGCCATCATCGTGATTTCCAACCAAACAGATCGGAAGCTGCAGACTTTAATGGCTGGGCCGGGAGTGCGCGGAAACGGCCTGTGCAGCCCCGCTTCGATCGGTGATATCCACCCTTACGAATCGGCGCGGTGGACGGTCGTAGTTAAAGACCCGGAGTATCCTCACGGGTATCTAAAAACGCAAATGGGGTGGTTGATCACCGATCCAGCGTTGAGAATACAAGATTGTCCGACCGTGGGGTTTGAATGGGATTGCGCTGAGGATGGGGAGCAGGAGGTAGAAGGGGAGGTCAATGATATTGACGAAGATGCGTATGAGGGCGATGTTGAAGAGACTTTTGATGAGAGGGGTATTCCGAAATACATATTTACAGTACGAAGGAAAGACCAACAGTGATACATGGATCTCGCTTCCAGATCCGCTTCTTTCTAAGCTTTATCTTGAATCAAATCGTACGCATCATACTGCCAATTGTAATTCCGAGGCTTCCCCGAATAACCGTAAAGATTCTCGCGGAAAAGGTTTAATTAAGAGTTTATATCGCAAAAATCGGTATATACAACCACGAGAGCACTAACTGGCTACAAACGAGTGAACGCTTCGAACAAAGAAAATCTAAAATCACCAACCAATACAACCAACAAACAGATACACCGAAAACACTCCCCTGCAAATCCCCTAACTGACACCAACGTTGCAACATGAGAGAAACCCCTTTAGTAATATAACTTTACACCACATACTTCCCATACTTTGTAAACTCCGGATCATCCTTTAACCTCTCCATATCCTCCTCCCTCAAACACAACGCCAGTACAATCTCCCCATCTGCCTTCTTAGGCATCAAATACATCAAACTCTCAACCGGCGTAAACTGCGGCCGTCTAACAGCTCTGGGTTTTCCAATCCCAAGCCCAAAATCCAATTCATAAGTATTCAGTTTAGCCCACGAACTCAACATTATATCTTTCGACAAATCCAAAGTTGCGGTTAAGTTGATCGAGGTTTTATCCTCAGAGCGGTGTAGGTATGTCGCGAACGCTTTAGTCATGTGTGTTAAATTTGAAGTTTTGGGATCAATCTCCGCGCGAAGGTTTGTAGAGATGCTGCCTAAGTCGTGGCTAGTGAGTTGTTCGGTAGTGGAATTGTGGTAGGTCATATTTGTTACGACACCAGGGTAATTCGGCGGGAGACTCAAGAAAGGTCGAACATTGATGGCTCGGGCAAGAGTGACTTTGTCAGATGGTCGTAGACGTGGGAGACGTGCTCGGGTGACAGATTTCCAGATCAATGCCGTCAGACAGTCATCAGTCGAAATATACCCCGATGTAAGTGATTCTGTCGCTGACGCCTTCAACTCCGCCAACGCCTCCCCGCTAAAGATGAAATACGCCCAAAAGAACTTGGGAGGCCTCGATGGTTTCGCACCCTTTGGTATTGGTGGGGGTAGAGGTGGTGTGGAAGGCAAAGCGAAGAGCTGGTGAGTTAACTCTGAGGCAACTTCGACATCATCGTCCAACAACGGAACAATGTCTTTCCGAGGGGCATTGCCAATCATAAGTTCATCGTCTGTAAACTGTTCCTTGCGACAAGCCTTATTCAGGAGCTTCATCATAATTCCTTCGCCAATGCCGTCCATGACAGCATGGTGGGCAAGGAAGGAAAATATTAGGCCTCCTTCGATAAATGTTGCTTGGACAAGACAGACAGGTTGTGGCTCAGTCCGAGGAAGTATCAGGGTATTCTGAGGACAGATGACAGACTCATCCAACAGTCGAAACGGGAAATTTCCCCGCCGCAGATCTTCCATAGTGGGGGCCTCCGAATCGCCTCGGAGGTCTTTCACTGTCAGGCGGGGAACCTCGTCAAGATATTTGACCTTATAAACACCCGAGTTCCCAACCGCAATATATTCGTTGCAAACCTGACCGGCGACCCAGGGAAAACTGGTGGAAAGACGTTCAAGTCCAGCTTGAAGGATTTCTATGATACTTGTGTACCATATTGGCGACTCGTCGGGGAGGGTGTATATCAGGCATATCTGAGTGTAGATTGGTGTACCTTGTTGGCCAAAGATATCTAGGGCAAAGTCGTCCAGGTATTCGCTGTCAGCCATTTCAAAAATTGGCTCAGGAGCAACTGGCTGAAGCATTGTTAATGATGATAACAGGAAATAAACTCAAAAAGTGGGAGCGGAGTGGTCAAGAATCTTCAATAGCGGAGGTTGGGTAAAGCAAAATAAATTCTCATGTGTTGTGCGCAGAAAAATGCAACGTCTGAAGTTCTAGCAGACGCCTTTTTTGCTTGCTGACTGAGATCAGGGGGAATCGAAAGGCGCTAGAGGGAAGGGATTGGGCCAGCGAATCGCATCAAAAAACTGACCTCAGCGGGAGTATTAATAAACGGCGAGAATACCGTGTCGAAAATATTCCGGAACATGGTTACTATAGGGCTTCAAGCAGGTTTACTATCGAATGATTTGGATGCAGATGACATCAAATCCGTCTTGGGTCGGAAGCGTGATCATGAATCATGGCTTGGCTTTGACAGTTTTGGGAATTCCAGAAGCCTGCGAAAAGGGGATAGTTCGATTTCGAGATCAGGGTCCGGATTGGGTGGGCATGCGGATGCACAACATGTTAATGGTGATTCAAGATGGAAACATCATGAATCGTTTAAATCAACAATCTTAATTAGCTGGTCTCGTACCCAGTAATTAGCCTAAGTGATAGGGATTGGCCAGTGTATCGGGTTTCGCCGCCGACAGTCTCATCAGAAGAGAGAATATGCGCCTCAACTTGTCTCGTGCCCAGACCTTCGACCGCCTCAACCGAGAAACACGTTACCAACACGTTCGTGCTGGTGATTCATGAATCACGAAAGAAAATTCGAAAGGAAGGGATGATGAATTGTCGCACTGAGGTAGTGCTACTAACTAATGTGCACTCACTTTTAGATCATCAAAGCCGATTCGAAGAATAATAACCGGTCAGAGCCGCCTATAAAATAACCTTATCACTACGTAAACATATATTAAATCCTTTGGCCGGCAGGCATTTAATTGCAAGTATAAGAATCCTGCGCGAGATGTTTACGAGCTTCCACAGCTCTAGCCAAAAAAAAAAAAAAAAAAAAAAAAAAAAAACGAATTACTCCTACTTTAAGTTTATAGAATGCTTTCTATAACTCCGACCTTAGGGTAACCCTTTGGCCTGAAGAACCCTCAACGGGGGTTTGCAGCTGTTCCCTCTGCTACATGGCCATGCCTTCTTATAAATTGATTTTGATAACATAAAATAACAATAAGACGTCCTTCTTCCTCCATATTTTAACGTTTTTGACCTGATTCGCGCGTGCTCCAAGAAGCAAATTAGGTATGTAAGATGCACCCGAACCTTTTTTTATCGCCGGCAGACGACCCATACAAACCCAACAACGCCTAACTAGTCCGCATTGAAACCCATACACTGTTCTAATAAAAGATTAGTTGTGAGGCTTTACTGTTTTCCAACTCAAGAGTTTGGGTTTTTTTTGGGGGGGGAATTGTGAGTGCTGACTGAGAGTTGCGTAGATGTGTTAGTGCTGAGGGCATCCAGTGCTCAGCGAATAGATCTATAGAGCTTTGTTTACACCCAATCAATTGATAGTCAAGCATAACAACGATTGATTATATAACTGATTCTAACAAATATATAAGCAAAAGATATATCGCTGTCTCAGTCCACCCATATCTACATCGAAAGTCCAACCCTAAATATGGAAACCCTTACCCCCCAAAACCGCGTTGCACGACTGCAAAATACCACACGGGCCCATGACTCCGAGCTCACGATTTTTTCCTTTGACTCAACAGCGGTCCCAGCACACCGGCTAGCACATATAAAGCCGCCAGAGTGCCCTGGACTTCCCCTTTAGAAAACCTCCACTTTTTATCATTCCCCCTTCACGCAACCATGTAGAAAAAAAAAAAGTTAAACCACCCAGAGATAGTTAAAGCCTTTTTTCTAGTTGTGTTCGAAAGAAACAACAAATTTTTTGTCGCCCACGATGCTTTTCCCTACATTATTAACCGCTACCACTGCTGCTGCTGCTGCTGCCGACGTCGACGCTGTTGCTACCGCTGCCGCTACTGCTACTGCTTGCGAAAACCAAAAACGCACTTAAGGCCTTCCTCTTCCTTTACGAAATCGTAAAGTCATAAAAAAACAGTTTTATATCCATTTTCATCCGAATAAAAATCCACAATGCCCCGGTGCAATAAACTCCCAACGGCGGAAATTCAGGCTAGCGTGAGCACGCTATGCCTCGACGCCTTCAACCGGTACAAAGTCGCCAAAGCGGCTGGAATACTGAGCGCGGCGGAACTGGAGATCCTGTACAACGAGTTCATGACGCTCAGCAGCGAGATGAACATGTTGACTCTGCAGGTTTCTGGGTTACGGTCGAAAAGCCTGAATAGGGAGCGGCCGAAGGCTCAGTTGTGGCTTGTGTGATCCTGGATCCTATTGCGTACACGAAGGTTTTGGCCTGGAAAGGTAGGTTCTCATATTGGGTCAAATTGAAAGATTGAGGAAATATTGAAACTAATGAATTTGTTCTTATGCTTTAGATATTACCGAACCTACTATATATCTCGAGTCAAACTCTCGATACCGTTCCACGATATAATCGATACCTCATACCATCTCGATCGACGCAAAAAATTCCTTTATTGGTTGTCCTTCTAGAACGCTTAGACGTGGCAATACGGAAGCTAGAATAGCTAGGTGGAAGTTGCCGGATTCGGACCGGTTCGGTTGTCTCACTCGATACCCACTTTCCTTTATAATGTCTCATTTGCAATACTGGGTCTGGAGTTTTTGGTGTTACCAAGAAGATAAGGAACGGTCATCTAGCCTCATTTCATAGACTTACTTCACATTTCGAGCAAGCTATCATATATAGAGGGAGCTATCTTATATTTTCAACCTTTTTTGTTATTTTGTAGCGTTAGCTGTTTTATAATCAATATAACAAACATGCATATAAAAATACATAAGCCTTCGATCCCTCTATAATGGCCTGGATTCGAGGCTACCTCCATAACACCATATCCTTCAATCATAGAACCATAACATGAAAAGAATCCCAAAACCCAAGAAACCCATAATCTACCAAACACCATCCAGTATAGTACCCATGCATATTATACACCCGCTCTCTCAAGCAATATAAACTCTTCAACCAAGTAATTCATCATCCCTCTCCAAATTCCTAGCCCCATAATCATCGATATGCTCCCCGTACTTGACATACCATAACATCGTCACTTCCGTATCACCCCGCTCGCCCACGTTGTAAGCCGGACAATTCATAGCAGCGGTATCGAAATTCCCCAACGCCATTCCCCTTTCCTTCTCTTCCTCTTCCTTTTCGTTATTCTCCTCCTCCTCCTGTTCCTCCTCATCCTCCTCATCCTCATCCTCATCTTCACTATCGCCACCAATGATCTCAGGCCATTCAGTACGATCATAAAAGCTTTCCCTCCTATCCTCCTGCTCCTCTATCTCCTGCCCAGAACTCCACCCAGTCTCATATGTATTGACACTAACGTGATCATCATCATCATCACTACCGATCTTAAAATTCTCCAAAGCCATCTGAAACTCCTCAATTTCAGCTTCCTCCTCTTCCTCCTCTTCCTCTTCTTCCTCCTCTTCTTCCTCCATTTCTTCCTCCTCCTCTTCCTCGTCGAACGAGACGTCCCTCCCCCCTTCCAAAAACCTCTGAAGCACCAATAACCTCTTCCTAAGATCTCCAGCATCCAACACAAACATCCCACACTCCAAAATACTCTCAGGAGGCGACGATATAATCACACATCTCGACGCCCCCCTCTTCATAATCCCAAACAACTTTTTAAGATATTTAACCCCCTTGCGGTTGATACAACGGTGGAGGGAGTGGGGTTTCCCCGTTAGTTTGGTTTTATAAGATGAGAGGAGTTGGGCGAATTTGTAGTATTTGATGAGGTCGAGGGGGACTGGTGGTTCAACTGCGCAGCTGCGGGTGAAGCGTGGCATGATGGTGATTATGATGATAGCTTGTTGGGTATATAAGAGAGGTGGTAAGAATGATCCGAAATGGATGGTAATTAAGTAGGGTATTTGATATTTGAATAGAAGGTTCAAAATATCAATGAAAGACTCTCTCTCGAAGATTTGACAATAAGAACTTGTAAGTCTGAGTGTTCGATTTAATACGTGGTGGTAGCTATCAGTTAATCGTTGAAGCAAGTAACAAAGAAAGAAAGAAAAGAGAAACCAAAAACCAGACAGACAGGCGGGCGAATTTATACTCCCCTCCAAAGTATTTTCCAAAAGATCGTCTATCTGGAAAATAAACAATCGACACAGTTTGAAAAATGTCTATACTTACATCCCTTCGAGGGTTTTCAAGGTGATCTCGAAATACTTCAACCCATCCAGATCGTCAGCATGTTGCATTTTGTGCACAAAACGTGTTGACCACCGCCAATCCATACAATTTCCAGCCTCAATCTGAACATCTGGAATAACCAATTCGACGATGAAGACACGCATCTCGCAGATTAAAATATTAAACTACGAAGATCTCGAAATTAATTATTCTACAGCACTTTACATCACTATTCTAAACTCCTACACTACACCGTCTTAAGAGGAATAAGATGTCAAGTTATTGTATACGAAGGTTAGTATATACACCGCATTCACGATATATCGATATGTATGTACAAAAGGCTTCACGTTTTTTCACCATCCTCCAAAAGTATTCCGCAGAGATTCTACCCAATGCCCCTACGACCTGAAAGAACCTACCTCGCAGTCCCAGCAACCAACGAAACCTCCCCCCTCCCCTCCCCATAATCCCCATCCCCACTCTTCCCCTTCCCGGCTTCATAATAATCATACCCCTCATCACCATCATCTTCAAACCCTTCATCATCCTCCACCCCCCTCCCACTAACCCACCTCCAAACCCCCTCCCAAAGCCCCTTCTTATGCGCCATAGCCAAAACAAGCAGTCCCGGTAAATGCCACACACTCGCCCAAAACAACCTCTTGCCCGTTCCATACTCCCCCACATTTCTCCAAAACCTAATAGCCTCATAAGTAATCCACCCATTCAACAAACTACTATCAACCGCAAACCCCCAGTCTGTAATCCCACAGTAACTTAACCCGATACAAACGGGGAAAAATGCGATACTATACCTAACCGCAACTCTACCGTTCATAGCAGGGTTTACGGATGCAAGCATTTTATACCCCGCAGCTGCGTATTCATGTCTAATCCCGTGGCTAAGACTGTTAAAATGCGGGAATTGCCAACAGTATAATAGTCCAGCGATTAACCATCCACCCGGGTGTGATAGAACTTCATAAACGCTATCGGTGGTCGCAAACTCTCCGGCTGCGGCCGCCCATCCCATTAACGGCGGTATAGCACCGACAACAGCGCCTACCCATGTATTGATAACATGTCTCTGCTTCAAAGGCGTGTATATCCCAGCGTAGAGTATAATATTCGATAATCCGAGTGCAGCGACAGTAGGATTCGTGCCATAAAGGAGACAAGTGACACCGGATACACCGGCAAAGATGGCGAAGAGAAGGGCATTCCGAGGTTGAATAGTACCCCGAACGAGTGGTCGGTTCCGAGTCCGAGTCATCTGAGCGTCGAGATGGGGCTCGGCTAACATGTTGAGGGTATTCGCAGAGGCGGAACAAAGTGCTGTGCCAACTGTGAGGAACAGTAAAGTCATAGCGCTTAAGGTAGTGCTCGGAGTTATGTCGGAGGAAGTTATAAGACTTGAAGCCGGGTATAGTGAATAAGAAGCCATGGAAGTCAGGACAACGAGGAAAGTAAGGTGTGGTTTCGTCAGAGTCAGGTAGGCCTTAAACGTTCGTCGCATAGCGGTACGTCGGGAGACAGTCTTTCCCAGGGCATCAACAGATTGAGATGATGAAGGAGCGGAGGAGAGCGAAGACAACGATGAAGCGGATTGATTCCGTCCAAGAAACCGTGGAAGTCTAAACCGTCGTGGTGAAGATGCCGAATTGGTACCAGGATTCCTGGAAAGAGCCTCATTGTTCAAGAAGTATCGGATATCATTCACAATTCCCTTCCCGACCGTCTTGGGCTCCACGGAGATGTTTACGGCGGATCCGGAGGCATTTCGTCGGGGGACAATTGGTGTCGTGAGCCGTGCGACGCGGGACCGTTGGATAGCAATCCCGAAGCGGGTTGCGGTCGACCGGTGACTTAGACCGCGAAAGAGGCCTTGGACAACCAAACCCGATGGTTTGGATACGATGAAAGGAATAGACATCGTTCGTTCGTTCGAATTGGTCGAATTTTGGTCGCCTACATGCCGTTTATATGGCGGTGATGGTGGATTCCGAAGTCGGGATTTCCATGGTGGGGCAGACTGGTGTTGAGTTTGAGAGAGGTCGAAGTTGAGGCCAATCCGAAACGCAGCGTTGGAAATTGGGATGCGGATGGCTTGGCGTCTACAAATATCACCTACGACGTCAATAAATACTTCATCAAAAAACTACTACATAACATCATGTTGGCCGAATAGCGGGTATATCTGCATTTTTAGTTCGAGCGAATCGATCAAGTATGTATACGAAGAGCCGCACAAGGGAATACAGAAAACGGCCACAACTTCAAACCCGACGCTTGCAAATGAAATGTTTTAACGAACAACAAAAATGCTGACAAAAAGTGGTAAAAGTAAAAAGACGAAAGGAAAAAGGAAGGACTACCATCTGAGAAGATAAAAGTAAAAAGAAGAAGGAGAAGAAGGAAGTAATAGAAAAGAACGATGAAGGAAATCATCAGATTGGAAGGTCAGAGCCTTAGCCGGTATATCGATATCAGACACAAGCCCGCCCATCCTCCCACCCGTCGCGACTTGCTCATTTTATAGACCACCACGCACGAAGATATAAGCACCTCTTCGTCATCCTGACAGATATGCTTTATTTCCCCTTTGAACCGCCCTTTTATTGCTCACCAATTCGCAAACTGCCCCGAAAGCCGGTGCCGAGTCTTCACCGGTCGCCAAATCCGACCTTGCCATTCCGTCGAGCCCGACTAGAACTTGACGCCATAGACACCCTTCCCTCCACAGCAACCGATCCATTCGCCAGCATTCTTCCCGGCTTCACCGCCCATCAGTGCCATCCCGTTGCCTAGACTTGGAGCCCAGCTCAAGTTGTTAACTTCATACTCGCTCCTCCAATGGGCAACAGGGTTCCTCCATGTAGGCTCCTGGTTATGTCCATGCCTTTCGTCTCGTGTAGGACGGTGAGGGTTTCCAACCGATGCATCGTTCATCATATCCCAGATCAGAACCAGCGAATCGTCAGTACCACCTGCGATCATTCCACGGCGGTACGGGCACCAATCAATACAATTAATGTTCCCGCCCGATCCGCGAAGTTCCACCAACGCCTGTCCGGGCTGACGAACATCAAGAATCCGAACAATGTTCGATTGGTCTGCAAACGTCGCAAGAAGATGGCCTTCGTGAGGTGATGCTGTTGCAAATATTAGCGTCAAAACCCTAGAATCAAGAAGTAGGGAATTCCAGCTTACCTGCTAGTTTCAACAGAGGAGGAGGACCCTGGAGCGTACTACCGACTCCACCGGTCCCTCCAATGGGGTTTACACCACCAGGACTAGGAGTAACTCCTCCATCGGCCTTCACCGTAGGCTCATAGATAATTGTACTATGGTCCAAACTCCTCAGATCGAACATACGAACACTACCGTCAGCACCGCAACTCGCAAACACATCCACCGACCCACTCATAAACCGTACATCGAAGACCTCCTTGTCGTGAGCGATCAATTGAGTCTTCGCGGTCAAACTGGGGATATCCCAGATCGTACAGGTGGTATCTATCGAGCTAGTGATGATGAGGGAAGGGCTGATTGGATTCCAATCAAGACTTGTCAACGGTGCGGTAAAATCTGTGCTTTTGGAGTTGGAGAGTAACGCCAGCTGTGATAGTTTCTTAGTAGGGAGGTCAGAACTCGACTGGTTTGACCGTGAGGTAATGGAACTCGTAGGCGTTGAAATAGCTGCTGGCGCCGCATTTGGTAGAGACCACAGCCGTAGATGGTCGCCGGCCGTAGCAATCAGATCAGTGAGCGGTTTAGATTGTGTTGGAGGCTCCCAAAGAATCCTTGTTATCGGATAGGTCAAGGTAGCTTCCGCGAATTTTGTGATCTCGAGGGTCGATTCTCCCCGTGGATGTGAATCCGTATTTATTACTTTTGTGGCCGTGTTCAAGATGGATATCTGTGTGTAACAATAGGTTAGCTTCAAGCCCTCAGGGTCACCATAGCACTTGAGAACCTACGTAGTTATGCCCATCTTCACTGTAGCTACCCAGTGCAATCCGCCCGACTCCACTCTGTCCAGCATAGCCACTAGCAGAAGGACTTCCGTAGATAGGCCATTTACACCAATCAATAGCGTAGCTAGGCCACTGTGTATAGTAGTGACTACCCCTCTGCACCTCCTTCGGCGGTGCCTCCGTTATGGGGCCCTGCCTCGACTGCACATCCAGAGCAAACCCGCCTGCGATACCAAGGTCTTGCCCTCTCATACTCCCTCCCGGTGCGTATTTCCCGTAGTTTGAGGACTGCGAAGGGTCCGGTAGATTCGAGGCTGAAGATGACTGCATATGGGTGATTGGTAAGTACTTAGTATTCGCATCGCCGTATAGGGCATTGGCGTCCGGCTCTCCCGCCGGTGGATGAGCAGAAGCTAAAGTGTTTGATCTCGACAGACTTGCGCTTGTGGTATGTGATCTGGAGGCCGCAGCACCTGGGTATGCCTGGTAGCCCTGTTGTTGCTGAGGAGGCAGGGGCTGTTGGGGTTGGTGGATGTGAATGGGGGAAGCATAGTCGTTATATTGAGGCTGGGGAGGTGCTCTTTGGGAATGCTGTTGGGGTTGTAGTGGTGGACCATGGCCCTCGTGCGTCCTGAAGGAATTCTGTCTTTGGAAATCCTGCTGTTGCTGCTGCTGCTGTTGGTCGCTGTAAGGCGGTTGAGCCTGCATTACAGAGCCTGGGTGAGGGCTCGTGGAGGAGTAGTTCCCGCCACCGTATCCTCCGTACCCTCCCGGGTTGAGCTGTGGATTCTGATGGTAAGACATTGGAGATTGGGCGCTAGACGCCCCGGACGGAGGTTGAGGCGGGGAAGTGGGGTGTTGGTGGTGGTGAAGTTGCGCCTGTTGGTGGTGCGCGACAAGATTTGGGCCTGGAACGGCCGGATGGTAGGTGGAAGGCTTCCCGATGGAAGAGAGCGTCTGAGCAGCTTGGAGGAGAGCTCCAGACGTGTGAAGCTGTTCAGGTCCCTGCGAGGAACCGTCGTGGTCTTGTCTGGAGTGAGAGCGATGGTGGCCGAACGGCATCTAGTTATTACGAGCTAAGCAGTAGCGAGCAGGGAGTGAGTTTTCTGTAATTCCGAGTTGGTGAATCCTCCAGCAAGAAGGCAGCAGAGCAACCTCAGTCAGCAGTGGTCTGGCGGTACCGGGAGCTGAAGCCGAAGCTGGAGAGAAGTGGCGATGGTGATGGTGGAGATGAGTGAAGTCGACTCGACTGGCTGGTGGTTTGGAGTCGTCCCAGCTGTGTCGGCTGCGTGTTGGTCGATAACAGTTAGTCAATAAACTACTACACTGCATGAATGAGGTTGCACATGTCGACAACACAAATATTATCGTCGTAGTCTCGAGACCCTGGAATCTACAACTTATCACTCAGGATATCAAGAAGAAGAAGAAGGAGAAGAAGAGTTCCTCGTCACAATCATTCCATTCATTAAGAGTAAGTACTACCACTATCAACATCCAAACGCTAATAATTATAATCCACAGACTAGCTTTCAATTCCAAACAATCCAAAAACATGATATCGTCAATGCAATGCAAACGGAACCATGACCACCAGTGCCATATTCCACCTCCCCAAAGTTCTTCCTTCCCCAAATTAATTAAGTCGTGAATCTGAATGACAAAGGAAAAGAAGGTATCTCTGCTTGCTAGAGAATGAGAGAGAGAAGGGTATGTTCCTTTCGAACATTCATAGCAACAACGCTAAAGGATGGGTGTGTATGCATATGTCTTTGATAGACTTTCGCACTTTTGAAAACTCGATTCTGCTTTAATGCTTGTATCCGCGGCTGTAAAACAACAAATGATAGCAAGAGGTAAACACGGGGGGTTACAATTAGCTTCTATCTTTTCTTCCCAGAAGATGATATCAAATAATATAAAAACAAATAAATATTCTTTTGTCAACGGTTTAAAACCGTGCCACCAGATTAACCCTATCGGCTTCCGAGAGAAGAAGCTCTATAAGGGAGTATAGTAAAGGGAGGAGAATTTAGACACGAGCGTGTCTGTGGTGACGACGGGAGGAGTAAGTGCTGGTGCTGCCGCTCCTGCGTCCTCCGGTATAGTCTTTATGGACGTGTCTAGTATCGTACCTGTAGGAGCGGTAGAGGGTCCAGCTCAGCAAGCAAGTGACAAAGAAGAGAACGCATTCGATGATGGAGAGGATCTATATTCACACTTCTATTAGAATCTAATCCCACCTCAAATATATAATCTTATGGAGATATATATCAACTTACCCAGCTAGCCTTAAACATAGCACAGGGCCTATTGACCGAAGCACTCCAGCTGTCTCCAGCAGAATAGTTGTTATCACCGACCCTGATTCCAATGGGTGCATTGAAGTTCGAGCAGTCGGCATCAGAGATACCCCTGTTGAGGTAGATACCAGCAATCCATGCGCCCACAAAGCCAATATCGACGACAGCGATGAATGGGCCGGACATGCTGCGGTATCTGTGGAACTGGAACAGTGTAACCAACGCCCAAGCGCAGGCGAGGATGGAGACGATGAAGAGAGTGAGAAGTCCATCTGGTGGTGTCTGGTTGTTATCGACATATGGGTCGACAAACCAACCTAGCATACCAATGATGGGTATGGCGATGATGACCTCGAGGATCCGGACGCCGGTGAAGAGGGCGGATGAGAGCATTTTGAAGGAATTTGGTGTTTTATGTGCACGCTATTACCCAGCGAGTGTGTATGGTCTGTTGAACGATGGGGGGAGGTGGAAGCTTAAGCTTAAGCTGGCTAGCTAGATACTTGCTTGAAGTGCTGTGCTACTTGACGAGCCGAATACCGATATCGATAGCTGGATAGCGAGAGAAGTTGGAATGAAGTTGTTCAATGATATGGGAAGTCTTGTGGCTTTATACACAAAGTCTTCATATTTCATCAAAAGTACCAGCGCCTTCTCCAAGAATGCTCATGCATGGCACACACTCTTTTTCTTCAAAGCAAAAAGTAGCCGTAAAACATGGCCACTGTGCAATAGAATCCATGGCTGGAAAACAAACCAGCCTTCTCACAGAAGAAAAAGAATCACCAGCCAGTCAACGTTGTCGCGTAAACATGACGCTGTTGCGCAGTTCGAATCGCAGCTGCATGACATAGCACTCCAGTGGACCTCTCAAGCATCGGTTTCTGTGACGTAACAGCGAATACCTCCCAATAGATCCCTTTTGCATGGAAAGATGTTGAGCTGACATAAGGACAAGAAACCGACAAGAAACTAATAAGCTAAGAAAAAGGAAACAAGGGGGAAACCCAGGTCCTATGACACGTTAGTAAACAGGCCTCTTTGGTCCTTTGAAGTCTTTTCTGTGGTGTGTGTGAATTCGAAATGTGCTTCGCAGGTTGCAAACTTGCAGGCCGTGGGAGGTTACGTCAAATGGGAATCGGGTCCGAAGCGCTTGGTACTCCGTGTTTGTGAAGTATCCAAGCGTCCAAGCCAGTGCGGTGTCGAGTACCAGGGACTTTTGTTCATGCAGGGCAATGGAGCCAATGAATCGAAGCATGCTAGCAAAGGATGAAGTTCTCGATATGGCTGGGGTTTAACCCATATTGGCCATAGACAGGGGTATTCAGCATGGCTGGCAGCACTCGACGTCATAATCGTCAACACTTCATGAATCCCTGTTCCCCAAACCACACCACAGACAACGCACTTCCTTGCCAAAAGCAGGATTTCCTTCACCTCGAATCGAATTCCCACCACGGTCCAAATACCGTTTTCTCGAATTTTTCACTATGGTAAAATTTTAAACCGCCCATGTATTTGTATTTACTGTGGCGTGTATCCATGATTTCGATGCTGCAGCCCCAAGTTTCTCCGGAATTAAAACCGTTGAAAGAGGGTGCAGACCAGGTTGATCAAGAACAAAACTCCCATGTCCACGGCTACGATCCGCGATACCATGCGCATGCAACATGGTTGGTCGACGTCACACTAGCCTTGGCAGGAAAGGCTCTGACCTCGTATTCACTGCTCCGATGGGTAATTTGGATCGAGATTCTATCACTAAATCTAACAAATGCACTTGACCAGACCGTACATCTGCATCGGTATGCAGCCACACATCTCAAAGAGGTGTTCCGTCCGAGAAGGGTAACGGAAACTAGTCGGAAAACTCGGATCTGGGTCTCACAGCTTCTAGGGCTCTGAGGCCTTTGAATCCATACACCCTGAACTGTCAGTATATCGGTTTTGGAGTGCTTACAAATAATCGAGACGAGTGTCGAAATATATATGGGAATTAGTCCTGCGAATGTATAACGGCAAGGACGTGCCCTTCTGCTAAGATTCATCATACAAAAATGTCATCTCGGTAATCCCACGTGATGAGAATGGCGTCCAAAATATAACTAAATTTCACGGGATCTCAATACAAGCAAGTTCTAAGTACTTACTTAATGTAATTAGGTGCCCTTTTATATAGTCTCGTAGTACCTCCTATATGTATATCGTAGGCAGCCAGGCTAGGCTATAGCAGGGCGAGTGCTCGGGTTCACAAGCTAACCACGATATTGAATAAAATCACATGACTATTTTCATATCCAAAATAAAAAGGTAAAAATGCTATTTCCGTACCCCCTTTTGACTATTTCAGTAGCCTCGCTATTTCAGTAACCCCAAACGTGGTAAAATGAGTGCCCACCTGGCATTATGAGAGTGAAAACAGTCACATGATCATATTCTTGAGCTGTATCATAACTACTGCAGTGGTAGGTACATTTGCTTGTAATAGATATATTTGTTATGACTAGCAGTATACCAAACTTCGTACAGCTTTTTCGACCTCCGTCACGGGCTACTATAGCCAGGAGAATAACCTGTCGGAACCGTGTCAAGAAGTTTAATGCAATCTACTCGTCACAGAGCCCTAGAGTTTTCCAAAATAATCATACATTCTATAATATTTCCCAAAAACTAACAAACATGACCCAAAAAATATCCCCTCCCAGTAAACAAAGGCATCCAATAAAGAACACCTCCGTTACAAAGAAACCAACCAACTAACTAATTAAAACTAAGTTACTAATTAAGAGTTAAGCTCGCACTAGTTAAGCTGCACGCCTTTTTTAAGGTAAAGGTCCGTCCGTCTATATAAAAACTTATAACCAACCAACCGTAAAGAAGGGCTGCACACGCCTCTATGCCAGAAACTCCAAACGCCGGAATATTATATAAAACCCCACCATATATACGCCCCCAATTGAACATGATATCATAAAAAAACCACCCCCCTCATAGGTACCTATCGTATCAAACCCTCACTCGTAAAACCACAATATCAGAATCACTCAACTTCTTCCCCTTCCCCTTCCCCTTCTTCACCACGGGCACACCCGGATACTCAACTTTAACAACCCTAACCCCCCTCGTCAAAAACCTATTAATATCCCCCCCTTTCCCTTCAACGAGCACCTTAACATCATCCAATCCACTCTCCTCCTTCAAAGTTCCATAAGCTTTAACTCTTTCTTTACCATCTTGATCGTCCGCGTAATGTACGCTTTCCAATATGGGTCCCATGTTTAAATCCCCGCCGAGGATGACAGCGGAGGCTCGGAAGGAGTTTTGTGCGATGAATTGTCCGAGTTGGACGGATTGTGCGTGGCGGGCTTTGTGCTCTCCGCGACTGTTTCCGGCCTGCATGTGTGTGTTGTAGATATCGATTGTTTTTGGCGGGAATCTTTGTTCCTCTTCCTCTTCTTCATCATCAGATTCCGTATCGGTATAAGAACCTTCCTCATCACCGTTCAACATAGGTCTCTGCGCCACCGACGATCGCTGATCATTCGATCTCTCGGGTTTATACCGTCGACTAAGATCGATTCTAACCCCAATACTCCCCTTCCCAGCAAAAAAATCCCACCGTCTCCGTTTTCCAAACCTGGTCTTTTGAACTTCAAGAATGGCGTATCGTGATAACACTACTAATCCGGAATCGAATATTGGCCATAACCAGCATCTTCGGGGTAAGGTGGCCACATAGGGGTGTGAAGAGCGTAAGGCATCGATTATTAGGGATTTATGAGTGAAGGCTTCATTTAGGAGGATGATATCGTGGGATACGATGTGTAGAGGGATCTCGGAGGCACGGTTGTGGGTGTTGTTGTCTGAGAGGGGCCCCGGAAGGAGCCAAGTGTTCCAAAGGAGCTACGATTGAAGAAATATATTAGCTTAAAGGTCTAGTGATGTAACGATTTGGTAATTTGATTGGGGAGGAGGAGGAGAGATGAGATGAGATGAGATGAGATGAGGTAGCTGTAGGTATCGACATACAATTGAAATTTCCCGATGTTGACTACCCGAGACTTGAACGGCGCGTGTTCGATCCATAGCTGCTGCTTCCGTTGAGTGTATAAATTCTGACCAACAATGGCGGTGGTAACGTAGAGAGATGAATACGTCGATACATTTAGAAAAGAAAAGAAAATTTCCCTCTTTAAAAACGTGCCAATGGGGATGAGATGGGGATTCCCTTTTTATATACTTGTGATTCGAAGAGGAAAACCCTTCAAGGGAGCTAGCCAGCACGGAGAACTAAGCTGCAGCGCGCTGGCCTGGGGGGTGTGGGAGATGGGCTAGGGAATGCACATGGGAAATGCTTATGACGGGTGACCAGCCGACCACCCGCGAGGGAAAAAAAAAAAAAAAAAGAAGTATCAATGCATTCTGGCGTTCCAGGTGCGCCTCTCTCTTATACTGACAGCCGAAGTTCAGGATACTCGGGAACACTGACTGAAGCTGGAAGGGAGGCGAGCGAAGACGGGAGTAAGTCGTGACATTTGTTCATTGGCTAGTTTAAGGCCGAGTCTCAGTCTAAGGCTCCAGCACATCCTTGCAGTTGATGTATGTGTTGGCCGCAGACCAGGCAGGCTACTGCCCGCCAGTCACAGCTAGCTAGGTACCTAAGTAGCTAGCGGAGTGGAGTGGGGCCGAATAGTTTAAACCGAGCTCGGGAGTGTCAGTGGTATACAGTGCATAGTCTCGAGGCTAAGTCAGCCAGTCGAGCAGTCAGTCGTCCTTCGGCGAGGACCTTTGTGGATAAACTCATTGTGGGGATGCGGTGCGACGTGGACCTGCAGTGCATAATCGGAGTCATGTTATCAACCGTTGAAAGGTGCATAATGAATGCACTTCTGATCAAAGAACCGAAGAATTCGAATGGGATAATAATATTAAGAATCATGAATAAAAAGAATAAGAACTCGCTCGCTGAACGATCCAATCCAATCCAATCCAATCGGTGCAATCCAATCCAAGCCAAATCAAGCTTAAGAAAACAAAACAAAGAAAGAGTACAATCGCTGGCAAGTCCGATAGCGCCATCCCGTGTCTTATCCAATCCAATGCATATCGATATCGTATAGTCCCGTGTCATGCCAGCTGCCATCATATCAGTGGTGCTGGCGCTGATGGAGGAGGAGGTTGCTCTCCACTATCCCGTCTCTCCAAGAAGGCTCCATGTATATCGTCGTCCTCACCACCTTTGCCGTTGTCACCAGCCTTCTGTACCCTCTTGACACCCTCTCCGACAACGGTGCTTCTCCCGCTTCCCCTCCCACTTCCTGTTCCACCAGTCGTAGGTGTCGTTGCATTCAAACTGTCATCTCGTAGATTCAAGCTTGCAAAGGCAGCGTACTCTAGTTCATCCTCCTCTGCACTCATTGCCCTCAACCTTCTCATTCTCGGGCTCGCCCTCGCCCTCAATTCAGGACTACTATCTCCAGCATTTTCAGCACCGAACAGTGCCGCTGGATCATCAATCTCACTTTCACTCTCAGAGTTCCAGTGATTATTATGATGACTGTCCGCCTCGTGCGAGGAACCGACTTGCCCGTCAAATCCATGTCCACTCCCCATCCCTAGTCCGTTCAGACTTTCGTTTAAAGCATCATCACTCGGACTCGCCAATCCGTTGCTCCTCATCTTTTCTTTTCCCTTGCCCTTCGCTTTTGAAACTGTCTCAGTTGTGGTACTTGTATCGACCAATCCACCAACCAGAGGCACAAGCGTTGCTCTGGCTTCCTTGTAACTTTCCATCTCCGCACCGAGCACGCATACAAGCAATGTCCATCCCTTCTGTTCTGCAAGTGTCAGACGACTGTTGAGCTGCGAGATGACATTATCAATCCCCGCAACGAGTCTTGCGGCAGTCGCTTCCGGGATCTTTGGCTCAGTTTTGGGGGTGGCGGTGGATCCTGCCGGTGTGGCTGTAGCCGGTGTACCGCTGCCTCCAGCCTTGAATGTTTCCGTCGAACTTGATAGGCTGCCGTTTCTGCTGTGGCCCAATCCAGCTCTATTTCTGTTTCGATTCGCGAAAACCGACACTGGTGTATTGCGACCGCTGCTGGCGCTCGAAGAACCGGGTCTTCCGTCTTCGAGCTTGCCAAACACCGATGTTCGGATTTTAGGAGATCTGGATCGTTCCAGTTTTCTCCTTTCCGCTTCCATAACTTCTGCCCTTCTTTTGGCTTCCCTTTGTGCCTCTCTTTGAGCTTCTATCAGCTCCCTGGCCATCATATCCTCAAAATCAGCGATAAGGCCGACAGTCTCCTGCCATATAACCACTCCATCCTTCAAAGCATCAAGCTCGCGGCTCGTTTCCTTTTTCTTCTCATCAAGCACCCCCCTCTCGTCTCGCCAGTAATCGATAGCTTGTTCCGGGGTAAAAGGTAACGTAGCTTTCGTATCAGGCGTAGGTAATAAGGCGTTAGGTGATTTAAGAAACTCCGTCATATCCTTCGACATCTTCTGTATCGACGTCGTATACGATGATAACCGTGATGATAGTGTAGATTGTAAATCGGATATTTTGGCCAGCATACCCCCTTGCTCCGCCTTCAACCGCTTTAACTCTGCTTCGTGAACTCGTATTTGTTCCTAACACCCCCCATTTAATAAATAAATAATTCGTAGACATCAAAACCAAGTCATAGTTGAAATCATGAGAACTCACCTCTACACCTTCTAATCTCTCCCTAATCCTATCCATCTCCTTACCCTCACTGCCAGCCTCCACCCTCTCAGCCTCCTTCTCCAATCTCCCTCTCTTCCTCACCCACTTCTCAACCATATCCACCAGTTCAACCCTAGCACTCGTCTCCCCAGCATACCAATCCTCCTCGACGGCCTTAACATCCGCCAACCCAACCATAGCATCCAAAATCCCCCTTCTAACCTCTTTAATCCCCATCTTCCTCCTCCCATTCCCACTTCTAGAACTCTGCAAACTCCCCGTCGGCGATCTAATACCAGTAGCCTTCCCCTCACTCACAATCCCCAAAGCCACCTCCTGCGCCGATACCAACTTCTTCAACTCCTCTTCAAATACCCCAGCGTCCCTCTTAACCCTTCTCAAAACAGCCTCTCTCCCCTTCCCACTAGTATCAACCGCCCCCTCTGATTTCCCAGAGATATACCTAGGATTCACACTCTGAGTTCCAAACCCCAAAGTCGTAGACAACATCCCATAGACACTCTCCCCTCCTCCTCCTCCAAACACGCTCCCACTCCCACCACCACCAGCCTGCGTATAAGCAGAATAATAACTCGAATCAATAGGCGCATAAACCCCCCTCTTCCCACTCCTCCCACCACCACCACCACCAGATGACAACGGCGAACCCGGTGAACCCGCCAACATGGTAGTAGCCGCCAAGGGGTTCAAAGTCTCATACATACTCATCCCCATCCCAATAGTCGATAATTCCACATCGGAAGGATTATAACTATAATTATACGGATTTCCAGGCGTACCCGCCGAATGATGGAAACTGGGTACGCCGTACGGCATACCTACTCCTACTCCTACTCCTGTTCCTCCTATAACCTGTGGTCGACGGGGTACATTCGATGTCGATGACGAATACCTAACGCCGCTGCCACCGGTCGCAGATTGTGAACGTGAATGGTGACGGGAGTATGAATTCGACCGTGGATGCGATGATACGGTGGGAGGTGATGAAGACGGTATTAACGGCTCTTCAGGTTCAGGTTCAGGTTCAAGCTGTTGTAGGTAATGGTTTCCGGGCGCGTTATCGAACGTGGAACTCGGAGACGACGAAAGTGTCGAGTGGTTGCGGAGTAAAGGCGGTGGTATCGGCTGCGGAGATGCAGGCGGCATGGCTAACCAAGCAGGCACCCCTTCAGTTTAGTCCTCCCCTTTTCCCTTTTTTCTGCCCTGGATGTTTTCCGGTGAGTCTGGTGGAGAGAACAAGATTGGATTTTGTCACACGACGTGGGGAGGTTGCTTCTTTGCTGTGCCCGCGAGAGCTTTGCCTGCTAACTATTTCGGTGTTGCGTGTCGTCCGTTCGGGCTGACCTCGTCATAAGAGCTGCGCATCCTCTGCTAGCGCCGCCCCGACAGAGCCGCACGGCATTCACAACATTACTACCATACGACTAACTTGTAGACGGCACGGTACGGTATGGTATTGTATCGTATGATAGTATTTCAAGGGTAAAACGAAACCATCACAGTCCATGCATAAATGCCATGGAATGCGGAAGAGCCAAATATTATTATTCTAATACGGCCTATACACATGCTCCACTACACAGGAGTTATCGATCAAGAATCATGCTTCCATACGCACAAAAGTCCTTCTAAGTTCAAAGCTAATAAGTAGTAGGATTTTTAAAATGATAAAACACTTTACTGCCCCTCGCCATCGGAATAGTAGTCAAACGCTGATGGAACAGGTGCCTCCTCCTCGTCGTCCTCCTGCATAAGCACTGCGGCAGCGGCAGCAGCTCCACCGCCTCCAACAGCCTCGGCAGCCGGAGCCGCTGTAGTTGCAGCTGTACTTGTAGTAGCGGTGCCTGACGGTGCTGTAGGCTTCACAGACTTCAATTCTAACAGCTTAGCTGGCTCCTCTGGCTGGGTATCGACAAGAAGCAGGACGCCACCAGTAACCTATCAGACGACACCGTTAGTTTAAATTCTTCGATTAATAGGCAGTGTAAAGATGATGAACTAACCTTCTTGACGGGTTGATATTTGCCTTCGAGGAACTCGATGTGCCTCAGTTGGGCAGGAAGAACTCTGCTCATGTTGTCGATCTTGTACCCAACAGTTTCCTTCGGCTGCGACTTCTTAGTCGACTTCTTCTTGCCAGTCTCCTCTTCCTTGATCTCTCCATTCGCCTCGCCAGCTGTAGTCGCGATCGGTGTCTCTGGTGGTGGATCAATAATCATCGAATCCGTAACAGATCCCTCACGTTCCCGTCTCTCCTTCTCCGTCCGTTTAGCACGCTGCCTAGCCTTCGCAGTCGTCGATAGCACTGCAGTTGCAATCTTTTCCACCGCCTTTTCAGTAGATTCCTCTGCCTTTGGCGGATAGTCGAATTGGGATGGCTTCGTTTTACTCCACATCTGGAAATCTGGTACTTCAAGGTCGATATTCAAACCGATAATACCAGTGGGTCGGAATCCCAATGACAGGAAATGGGCAAGCGGGAACCAGTACCAGTACTGTGTGAAGCAGGCCATACCGACAACGGCAGCCATATCAACACTTCCAGTAGCAGTTTGAAGTCCGATAGTGCAGTTTCTTCCACCAGCGTCAAGGAGACCCAACGCAACAGCAGCACCGAACTTCGAAAGAACGTCCTCGGTCTTATCGCTCAATATCCTTTCAAAAGTCTTTCGGAATTCGGCAACCTTAGGGTTCATCGCTTCGTTGTGCTGGGCAAGGATCATGCCTATTGAGATTAAGGCACCCTGTTTGACGAATTCAACCGTATCCTTGATCATAGGCTGTAAGAGATCCAGAGCCTCATCAAGGCCTGTACCCGCACAAGCGATGCCAAGCGCCAATGCGGAGCCATATCGGACATGGGGGTTATAAGACTCAGCCAACAGCTCCACCATTCTCGGGACAGACTCGTGTTTTCGGAATAAAATGAATCCCAAGCTGAAAACAGCGACTCTTCGGACATCATCATTGACGTCCGAAACCGCGACATGGAGAACCTTTCGAATGGCGCTGTTGGATCCGGTTCCGCAGTAGGCTAAAGCGATGGTAAGAACACCACCATATCGCAGGATAGGATCCATGTCGGCGAGAAGGTTATCAATGAGCTCGTCCGCTAGCTCCTGCTTGCTGTAGTACACCAGGGCCATACCGAGGGCAAGACCTCGCTTAACCTTTTCACGTTGTGTTTCGTGGGCATAGGACCTCATATCCTCGATCGCCTGCGGATTTGCAGTACCCAACATGATGAGACCCATAGCCAATCCAACAGCTTCACCGGAGATTGCAGATTCCGTCCACAAAACATTCTTCAAATCTTGGTAGATATCTAGGTTACCAGTGGCCATACCAGCAACACCAAGTCCGAGGGCACCACCATGCTGGACGATTTCGTCTTGAGTCTCCTTGAACTGTTGGCGGAGGTAAGGCAGGACATCTTCACCGTGGTTCGCGTAGATAAGACCAAGACCGTATAAACTACCACCTTGAGAGTATGGGCTACCGGTACCGGATGATGGATTTGGCAGATAAGGCTGTAGGAGCTTCATTCCCTGGCTCAAATTTCCTCGGTGGATAACACCCAGAGCTGCAGTCGCGGTGAATTTAGACCAATTGACGGCCTTGCCCAACCAATCCAAGTTGGCACGCAAGAATCCATCTGCAAGAGTACCAGCATTCATAAACCCGTTGGCAAAAGTAAGGGCGTTATGCAACAAGCTGGTTCTGGCTTCCAGGCAATCTCTGATCTTGTTGAGGATAGACATTTCGGTGTGGTTGTTTCGGAAAAGGAATTCCAGGTTGAGCTCGATCGTTTTAGTTCCCTTGAGGATAGTGCGGATGGATTTGTAGTGCTTCGCAGATTTCTCGTTCATCTCAGCTGCTGCTTTCGACACCAATTCGGACGAGGTTCCAGGCAATAACTTGGCGGTTTCTTCCACAATATCATCATCGTCCTCCGGGAGATCGGTCTTCTCGCCAGCTGAGATTTCGCCATCTGGGAGGTTGCTAGTGACATTTTTCAGGAATTCCTGAGTTGCAGAAGAATCGAGATCGAAAGCAATCTGGTAGGCAGTAAGAAGCGATTTGTTGTCTCCTTTGGATACAAGATCCCGTAGAAGCTTTGCGGCTAGGCCGTAGTCATTTAGCTGGACGACACACTTGCTAACTGAGAAGTAGTCTGGGGAGGGTTGTTCGAGGTGCAGGTCGACAAGAAGTCGAAGAAGCTAAAGCAGACAAGCAAGCTGTTAGAAATTGCTGATTCAAAGTGCCTCCACTGGGCGCCAGAATTACCTTCTCTCGTAGGTCAATCTCCTGAACAACGTTCATCGCAAGCTCCAAGACAAACTCCATTAGCTCCGCAGCCTTATCGACCGCGTCGCCATTTGCGTTTAATTTAGCCTTGCTGCTGCGCTGCCTTTCACCGGCAAGCCTAATCCCCTGTTCAACAATGTCCAATCGATGGCCTTCGATAGCAACACCTAGAGCAGGTTTGTAGTCTTCGTTATCATAGCACTTTTGAAACATGCGTTCGACGACTTCCGTTAACCGCGGATCAGCCTTCTCAGGAGGAGAAGGAGGTAGATCTTTCGGAGGAGGAGGGGGGTTGGCGATGGATATGTACTTGTCGATGCATTTGGCTAGTTATCAAGCAAGTTATCAGTATAAAAACCAGGATTAGAGGCGTGAGATTCCCAACGTATTGCGTACATATTATTGTATCGATGAATTCGGATTTTCCAGAGATATCGAAGAGATTTCCAGCTCCCAAAGCATACATCATGGAGTCCTCAAAAGCCCCTAGATGGTAGTAAACCTTTGATGCCACCAACGCGGCAAGCTGTCGATGTGGGAACTTCGGGTCCTCGTATAAGGATTCACTGCCATTATAAAGAATTTCCATCAGTTTATCGCTCAAAAAGAACCCTTATACGCGTCCCAAGCTGCCATCGGAGCTGAAGATGATGATTCCACCCTCTTATCCACGTACATTTTTGATATGGAGTCGGCAATCTCGGACCAGAACTCGTCGACCAGGATATCGAGCTGTTCCAACGCAGAGCTCTGAAGATGGACATCCTCCTCCTCCAGTAGGCCCAGAAAGCCGGCGGCATTATTGGCGGGGCCCAGCATGATTGTCGATGGGTACTGGCGACGGGAGCGATGGAGCTGTTCGAGGTGTTTCTGTAGTTAGAAAGTTAACGTCACCTCGCGTGTCGTCCCTTTCCTTCCCTTTGAGTTGAAGGTGGGGCTTCTGAAGGTAAGGGAAGAAGAGGTGGGATAGCGGTATGGAGATGGTGGTATGGAGAAGACGCAAAGAAACGAGATAGTGATGAAGGAGATGAAGGAAGAGGGCGTTCGGATAGAGGTAGAGGATGGTGGTGGTAGAGTGGTGATGCGTAACCAGGTGTGAATTCTCGTGGGTTGGTTGGTAAGGCAAGCTCATTAGCACAGACAGCACAGGCCGACGCCACAATCGGGGCTGAATGGCGGAGCTGGATCGCACCAGCCACATCGGATTTCCCCAGTTCTCAGAAATACGCCACCCAACGCAGTCTCCAGACCGCTTCAGAATGCAACAATCTCAACCCATATTCAGTATCGGATGGCAGTCTGCCAGATGGCTAGGTAAAGGCTTGCAATGCAATACAGAACACATGTAATGATATCTTCACAAGGTTCTGTACAACCTGTACAAAATTCCGATATAGAATTCACGATGCTTATACCGAGAAATTTAAGCTCCTAGCTTAGTCTAGCTTAGGTTTCTGCCAGAGGTCCCGTAACTTTTTACTAGCACTCTATTGTGATTACCGTACTACACCGATGCTCATGAGCTCAGAGGAGGTCCGAGAGTATGTCACAATATACATGCATACAGGTAAGTTACGCCGAAACGGTTGTAATTTAGGCCTTGGTACTTATAGGAACTCCGGCAAACTCATACCACTACTTCCAGACAAGCTTATGGCCATATAGCCTAATCCCGTGCAACCTAGGGCCACGTCACAGAGCAGCCAACGTAAATTTAGTGTGCAAGAAAGTAACTTGCCTAATAGCTGCTAGAGGTGCCCATGCCTGATCCAGTTACCGTAACATATCCAGGTCCCCGGGCTTATGGGAGCTACTGTGTCCATTGTCTCAGAGAATTATAATCAATCAGCTAACAGGCTCTATTAGCTTTGAAACAGGGGGTAAGATTGGGCAAGATTATAAACATAAAAAAATCAATAGAAACAGAAAACAAGGGTATCAAGTACAAGAATGTAGATACAAAATGTATAACAGCGTATGAAAATATACAAAGAAAAAAAGAGATTCGTGAAACCTTCAAAATAAATGCTTGTAATCCCGCTCGCTAGTATCCTGACCGCTCATCTTCAGATACAGAAACAATGCTCAAAATACTACAACTCCCAAAAGTCAACGATTTCTTGGAAAACACGATCCCACTGATAGACCACGATCTCGTGCCCTCCACCCTCGACAACCACCGCCTTAACATGTTCTTGCCCAACGCACTCTCTAATCCTGTCCAGCAGCATTGGAGGCGTCAAGTCATCTTCCGAGCCATACATCGCCAGTATTTGCGCAGGCTTTTTTTCGTCCCATCTTGGATCGGCGAACCTGTTGCTCTTAAGTATTCTCCCAACTTCTGTCCACTCCTCAACACGATCAAAGATCGGGCCGTTCCTCATACTACTAACATAGCCGCTCATGAAACCCTTTTGATGTCTATTCTGCCAGCGAATGACCGAGAACACATCGACGGGTTCAATACCTACAACTCGCGCAGTAGCAGTGGTATGAACAGCTTCATCAATTGAGACTTCGAGCGGAGACTCTTCTTCTCCCTTAAGTTTTGTGGTAAGAAGTTTATCTGCAAGCCATACTGGAATCCAAGGGATCAGGCTGCATTTCATACCCAACGGTGCAAATGAATAGGGTAAAAGACCCGCTGATGATACAACCGCAATTGAAGATACTAGGTGTGGGAATTGGGATGCGAAAGAAACAGTGATTCCACCACCGAGGGAGTACCCAATTATGTTAAACGGGAAGAATCCATTCGGGGCAGTTGAGGAGGTTGTAACCATCAGAATGAGAGCGGAGTACAGCCTCATATCTTGAGGTGTTACCCGGCAGCATTCGGAATATCCTCTTCCAGGTAAATCTAAGAAATCGGTCAGGTTAGCTTAACCTTGTGCTGGTTGAGTAAAGGCGACGACTCAGAGAGGAAGGCACACCAAAAACCATCACACGACAACCCTTCGCAGCCAGGTTTGTAAGCAAATCTCGAGCAACTATACTAGGAGTCGATATGCCATGAACGAATAGCACTCTCTTGCCATCTTCAGGCCCAAATTCGTAGACTCGGATCCGTCCAGTAGGAGTTTGTAGCCACCTTCCACCTGGAAGCGAGTCGGGATGATACGCTAAACTAGCTTGTTCATGCTGCGATAAGCTAGGGAGCAGTGTCCTTTCTGGCGATGGTATTATAGGAGAAGCCGTCGACTTAAATCGTAGATAATTGAGAACCATCTCCGCAGATACCATGCGGGCCGGCCAGTTCCAAAAGTAGCTCTGTGTTGTAGCAGATGTAGTCGTCGGGGTCGCAGGAGGAGTTAAAACAGAGATTCGTGCCTTATTGAGCCATCGCAGGCGGCAAAGGGAAAGGAAACCGGTGATCAAGACAGCGGTGGACAAAAGAGTATAGGAAAGGACACAATTGAACGACTCATGGTCGGTGAAGTCCATATATGGGAGCAGAACCGCCATGCTCGTGCTTGCTGGGGGCGAGATGTATTATTAATTATCACCTGGGGGCAACCCGGCTCATGAAGTCGCTACTGGGCTTCGATAGCACTAGCAAGTTCGGTTAGCTGAGTGCCGGAACCCTATGTCAGAAAATGACGGATTCAAAGCGTTGTTTTGGGATTTGATGCTAGCCGCGGGTATGAACCTTAATGGTGGGTGAAGAGGAGAAGGAAAGGTAAAAGGTTGATATCGAGGGAGCAAACGGTCTTCGAAAGCCCATTGATATATGTCGGTCAAAACTTAACCCGATTGCCTGATTGCGATTACTGAGTATGCTGGCGAAAGAGCTCGCACAACAGTAATATTCGGGCCCTCGAAGTTGGAATCCCTATTTGGACTCCACAATCGCAATCTTTAAACCCAGATACCACGGAGTATTAGATATTTTGGGTCCATTCATGGAGTAATACTCAATTCTCAACGAAATTGTTTTAGTTGATAGGTCTGGGGGTTCTGCTTGGCCTTAGCTCCTCCTGGCCGCTTCGCAATTTTTTCTTCTGGGAAACCCGGGGTTTATGTGTCGCAGCTCCATCCGAACTGGTGTAAAATGCGAAAAAAAAATTTAGGCCGATTGCAAAAGAAGCATTCACGCCACAGGACAGACCAGCAAGGCTATGCCACTGCTCATTTCAAGCATCGTATCTAGTCCGCTTCAAGGCCATCAACACGCGATCGATGTGTACTTGTACCGCTATGTCGAGATTAATGCGATTAGCAAAATTGCATACACCATACTAGGAAGTCGCCGTACGTCAAGCGGCATTCATTGATCTCAATGCGGGGCTCACGAACAATGGTATGAGGTCTACAATTCGCACCTTCGCACTTAAGCTCGCATTTGTCCCCAAATTTTCTTCAAATGTGGGAAAACACGAGGTGGCAATGGGATAATCCGACCCAACAGAGGAGAACAAGTGCGCGTGTGTAGCTTCGGGGGAACATTCGAACAAGCATCCGATATTCATGTAACACGACCCGTCCCGAATGAGATATATTACTATCAAGCGGGGTAGGTCCCGGAGACCATGGCCTAGGAAAAGGTCCAGAGTAGATACCTGCCGAGGGAATAGACGGTTTAGATTGCCTCCCGGTGAGGCGCTGTGCGACAGGTTTGAGAACGTGGAGATGTCAATTGAAAAATTGCGAAAAAAGGAAGTTCATGTTCCACCCCAGGCCGTTGTTCCTCCTTGGCGCCCAAAGCTAAGTTTCCCATTGTTCTGGAGCGTCCAACGGCCCACCAGAGACTTTTAATTAACCGTTTCCCAATGAACGTTCCGTTATCAAAAACGATTAGAATCCTTAACAGACCGACATGATGCATCATGCAGCGTGGCATGCGACATATGTATGCATGTCTTGCAACTCCCTCTCCAAGCATAACGTGAGGCTGCGGATCCAGGGCTTCCCAAAATTCTTCTACAACGTCCAATTCTGACAATTGGCGCCAACACTGAAAATGCAACATTTCGCACCGAGGTACGGCTGCCCAGGGTGGTAGAAAAGGACCTTTAGAAGCAGCAACTGCACGAGCGGCCGGCCAATGACACAGCCCCTTACAGCATAGGGGGTGCCATTGTGTCTTCTTCTTGTCATACCATGCACGCCTCCTAGATATCCTAGAACTTATGGGGCCTATGGCTTAGCCGTGGATATATAGCCTGGTATTTCCGTATAAGTAGGTATATTGCGCGTGCGTGTGCGGGTAATTCAGTACCCTCACTCGCAGCAGGTAGCCTCTGGACGAATGTATAGACCTATTAGAGAGCTCACGAAGAGACAAGCTCGATTTTAACAACCAGGTGCTCCCTAAAGATCTAAACCATATTATTCACCAAATGCAAAATTGGCGATGATTGGGTTGGACTGCCCACTTACATGTGCATCTAGTCATATTTTGTTTTCGAGTCTAGTGTTTGACCACTTTCTTTCTAAACTCCTGGTTTCCCTGTTTGTATTTGTATAAGAATACCAGCAAATTGTATTTCGTAAATTGTAGATGTCGTAGACCCCAGGATAGTACAGCCTTAGTACCAAACTATAACTCCAGGAGCTATAGGAAGTTAATGGCTACTAGCCAGAAGAGAGGTGAAAGAGTATGGAAGCTCCGAGTTTCGAACCCAGGCGGGAAGTATCTAGAATCTAACGTGTTGATGCCCACGGATCCCTCGTAGTTTCAAAGTGTCTTCTAGTTTAGCTCCTCCCATTCTTCACAAATGTCTTCTCTCTCACTACCATCGCCCTCTTCTTCATCGATTGCATCGCCACCATAGGGTCGGACATACAAGATAGGACTCCGCGACCTCGTAAGTTACCGTTGTTATCTCGACCGTTTTATTGCTAACCAGAGAGCTCTAGAGCTCGGTGATACAAGCCAAAAAATCCGTACCCATTCAACCTAACCAGTAGCTAAGCAACATACTTTTTCTCCATCACGAAGTTGATCCGCAATGTTCGGCATTCTCAGGAAGTTTCTTTCGAGGCTCCTACCTACTATTCTGCCCCCATTCCACTCGATTTTGGGAGCTATCGAATTCAGCTTGTCCCGGTACAAGGCATTTTGGTGGAACGTCAAAGTGCCGAAGTTCCCCAGTATCACAGGAATACGCAGCAACGTCCGGTTCCAGCATGGCAATGTCTGCACCTTTCAACAGCTCATATTATCTTCACAAATTGCATCTTTGAATCAAGAGGAGCTCATCCGCCCTATCGAAGTAAACCATGACAAGCTACGGTTTTCACCATTATCCTAGCGACACTCACCGTGATGTTGGGCCTTGTGACTTCTATTCTAGCAGGAGTGAACGCAGTTCGGGAACAAGCAATTACATTAGAAAAAGCGCACGTAAGTTTCTCGCCCTTCACAAGTATTAAAATTATTTTGTGCTCTTGAATTTTTCTAATACATAACGTATGCCCAAATGGGTGGGATAATTGAAATAGACGGAGCTTGAAAAGGCGTTAGTCGCTGTTGCCACTGTACTACACTCACCGATGCCAACCAACGTGGGTGCTTATGAGGAGGACATGCGCCTAATGAGTACTTTAAGAACTATTTTGTCCCATCTTTCCTCTAAAACAACAACGAGCTACGCCCCGGAGGAAACGCTAGTCGCTGATATAAACCTTCATGTGAAGTTCGTATTCCTTCATACCAGATGTGGATTATAGCCGCCCTAACCACTTTCTCTCGAACCCAGGACCCATGAAATTGCTATCACGAAAGCGAATGCAGTTCCATTAGTCGGTGTTTTCGGTGCAGCAGTAGCTTGTCACTTTTCGTGGGACTGTGTTACTAGAAGCTTGGAAATGAAACTGAAAGAGGTTAGGTAGAATTTAACGACTAGGGTAAAGCTCTCCTTCGATACACCAAGCACGATCATTCTCAGCTACTACCATATAGATGACTTTTACCATAAGCCACTCTGTGGCGTGGCCCAGTCGATTTTTTTGTTTTATCTTTTTTATTATTATCATTTTGTGGAACTAGGGATTCCGGGCGGTTAACTGTGGGTGATTCTGGACAGAAAACCGGCTTTGAGCTTCTAATGAGAATAGAGTAGGAGGAGGTAGTAAGAACGCGGCTCGAGAGAAGTATGCAAAAGAAGCATTACAAAATGAGAATACACAAAGGGGTCAGGATATCTACGACGCAGTCATCCTAACTTATCAGAGGGTAAACGGCCTACGCCAGGAGCTACACCGTGATACCTAGTTCTCCCTCACCGTGTGGCAGATCTCACTGCAATCCTTTTTTATTATAGCAATACATAGAAAATGCTACGGCTTCTCCATGCGCAAAATAGTTCCGCTTGTAACGCAACCTTGACTTCCATGTGGGAAGGTAAACCCCCTTTTTAATATCGTCGATATAGAGAATCGGGATTGTTGAGTAACCAAGTCTGCACCCACGAAGAAACTCACAAATCGCACGAGCGAGTCCGCCATGGTCCCCCAGCTTTCTCTCATAAACCGGCCGCCAAGCCACATCCTCTTCAGATATATCTTTGAAATGCGTCATATCGACAGGCTTAGCCTTTCTGAAGCAGAACTGGACAAAATCTCTTTTAGTGTCTACAAACACACCGGTATTCGGATTGTATAATCCGAGAGCGTCACGAAAAGTACCGTCGACGAATATAGTTGAGGTGATGAATTTATCGAGATCAGAGGCGAAGGGGGAGACGAAGAGACGGATTGTTCGGCAAGATGCGGGTCCTTCTTTGCGGGCAAAGTTATAATGTCTAATGTTGCAAGTGCGGCTAGCTCTGATCCCGACGACTTGGATTGTAATACTTTTCCTGGGTAGACGGCCGAAACAATCTCCAGTGGGATTTTCCTGTTTGATAACCATAGTTAAACTCTGTCGGAACGTTTGTTGGGGTTAATTTTCGCAATGACGAAATCGTGGTCAAGTTTGGAGACAGACGTCTAGATGTCAACTGAAAGGTCCGTAACTAGCTAGTGGCCTTAAGTCTTGAACGCAGTGGTTAAATCTTAACTCTCGCCTACAACCTAGCCAGTAGCACGTATATTTTTAGGTTGGAGATTGAGCTCGATATTTCGCGATATCAGAGATCATCTGCCTGTCCTTATATATGGCACGTGCGCACATGCATAGTGAACACTTAGGCACTCAAAATAGGCAGCCTGGGTAATCCCCATATGTTCATCTACGCACTCGCCATCTTCGCGAATTTCCCGATGAGATAAATTTCGGTAGCCTGACAATTTCAAAATCAAGGTTTTCCTTTGAACCGTGAACCGACCAACCGAGAATTTAAAACATTAACAACCGAACTCGCAAGAGGCCGACGTATCGGAAGGCTGCACTGCCCAGATCCCCGCCTAGTTCGATCTACAATTCGTCTCCACGTGTACGGATCGAACGGTGTAGAGCCCTTTCGGTTGAACTCATGGTCGCGGCTCTAGTTGGAATACCATTTATAGACACCCCAAGGAAGGCAATGCAGCGCTTGGCGGGGAGCCTTGGTCGCTCAACTGCGTTTGTGTGCATAATGTGGGTATCTTAGACTTGCAGGTTTTCCCCCATCGAACTGTAAAAAGGCTATAGCGGTGCTATTGGTATTCGATTCGAACGTTCGAGTGTTCCCGGATTTCGGAACTAAACCTTTCCCATCGAGTTTGGCCATGGCAAAGTATGAATGGCGTGTCTACCGTGTCGTGCGAGGCCAAGAGATTCGAGCATCGCGATGTCTTGGTCCCCGCGACTATTATAAAAGACCCATCGAGGGCGCTGGACCATGGGTTTGGCCTTGAACCTTGTTCCGTTGAAGCTTGATTCTTCAACATCTACAACACATTTTATCATTGCAGGTGCAATATTCATTGGCTGGGCCTAAGATAGATATCGACATCGGCCTTTACATTACATAATGTCGGGAAGCAACCAGAAGTTTAATGAGTTTGTCCCGTCTGAGGCGGGCCCGTCCACCGCTAGCGCCCTACCGCCAGCGGAAATTGAGAGCGTTGGCGTTGATCTCGAAGCCCCAAAGGAAGAGAAGGTCTCGCCTTTCAAGGATTCCGACGCCCAGATAGCCGCCCAATTTGAGAGTTCTGAAGAGCTACCTTCTTACGGAGACCTCGTGCGCACTGGTGAAGTCCGTAATCCGGAGGATGGCTTGGTCAATCTCTCATATCTCAGCGTCGATATTCAACTCGCCAAGTTCTGTGGTGAGATCGCGATCAAGAAATTCAATGAACTCAAGGCGCAGCGAATCAACCTCCCAATTGCCGGCTTTGTCGATCAAGCTTTGAATATGGTCAAGATTTTGGCGGTTATCAGGGTTATACTGGTAGAATTGAGGTTATCTGAAGATACTTATATCTATCTCCAGACGGCTGCGGAGTATCTTGGATGCCAGATGCTAGTTCGATACGCGATCTTAAAGAAGAATCCACTCTACTTCAGAGATGATGAGGGAACTTGGCAGGCTATTAGACTGGCCCAGAACAGTTATATAAAGCTATGGCTTAAGTTAGCTACAATGCTAACAAACCCAGACTTCACCAAGTAAGGACACCAACGAGGTTACTTCCAACTTTTGAACACTACTGACGATGTTGATCTAGGTTGTCAAACGAGGCAAAAGCAGCCAAAATTGACATAACCAACGGAGAATTCCATTTACTTCTGTTCAAATTGATTGACCCAGATTATTCTTACCACGCTGGGAGGAGGATCTCCAGGTTCGTTGACAAGATGTTCGGAACGCCCAAGAAGAAGGAATGCACCAGCGGACTCTGCAATTTGAGCCCTGAAGCGCAACAGGCGATAAAATACTTTTGCACTTGTGAGGTATCCAAATACCAAAAGAAGAAGGCGGAGCGGGCAGCTGGACGAGATGAGCCGCCGGCTTTCACATTGGATCCTCCAAGCGTGAGGGTATCATAACTGCCAGAAAGGCATGACAAAAAGTGTATATAATGCACAGTTGCAGTTGCGCAGGGCGCGAATGGTACTAGCTTAGGAATCAGAATGTCTAAGACACACTTCTCTAATAACAAAGCTGGTAATCCTAGATGATTCGATATGGCCACTAAAGCCTATCGCAAATAACTATTAGGTATAACTGTACTATCTACAGAAATAAATATCTAATGGGACGAGACGCTCCCAAAGCTAAAGATGATCGAAATATTTTTTAGAGAAGAAGAGGAAAAAGGAAAGGCCTGATTTGGGCAACTAAGGAGGGTATCTTTTGAAAAAGGAACAAATGAAAACAGGTATTGGGAAGACAATAGAACAGTAAATGTTACTTAAGGATTGGATTAGTTCAGATAACCTTCTTTTTTAGGAATAAACGCCATTATGCAAAACCCATACGCCAAATGAGTGACATCAAGTTATCGATCCACCGCCCCGCATTTCTCGACTATCGACTGTATGGCTCGTAGTCCCCCTCGTCTGCGTGTCCGCAGATGTTGTAGCAGTCCCCGCCCTTGTGCTTGGGGCCCCTGCGCTTGCGGACCCTTCGCCACCGTTGGCACTAACGCTGCCTGTCCTCTCCGATGCCGATTTTATAATCATACTGGGAGTCGCTTTTCTACTAGCTCCGGATATAGATCCCTTGTGACGATTTTCGTCATGAATATCTATTTCTCTGACTTCCATACGTCTTCGGTACGTCGACTTCTTGAAAATCTTCCATTTGCCCTTAGGCATAGTGTGTGGCGAGGCTGTTGACCGACTCGACGGTACGGGACTTGGGGTTGGTTGCCTTGATTTTCTATTTTCGGCCTTCTTCTGTTCTGCCTTCGTTTTCTGTTTTTGGTCGATTCGCGCTTGTTCGCTGGGACTAGGCTTCCGTAGAATCGATTGACGATTATCGCGCTCAACAGGTATTGACATTGTCGAGTATCGTCTTGATGGCACTTGTCTGGAATGAGAAGTCGAAGGCGCACCGTGGTACGACATCCTCATTGACTGATGATGTGAGTATTGCGAATGCGGCATAGATAAACGATGATGTTGGTAGGACGAAATAGTCGAAGCGCGAGATCTTTGATCTATGGGCCCCATATTCGCCGAGAAACGCCTGTTTGGAATCGTGGTCGTTGTTGGTGAAACGTATGATATGGGTCGTTGCACAAGCATGGATGAGTGACGTTGGAGGCCGGATTGGCCAGACCCAGCCACGGAAGGTCGAGTGATGCTATATGCGTATGCTATCTGAGGACTGGAGTCCACCCGCAGAGCTTCTAAATCAATCATCTGCGCGTCTCCGTCGACGTCACGGTACACATGGCGGTCCGACCGGGGAGAAGCTTCCTTGCCCCGCGCCGCCCGCTGTCTTCTGCGCTCCCGCTCCAGATAGGCCGTCCGTCTTTCCGCCCGCTCTTTCCGCTGACGTTTCTTGGTAACGACGCACCATGCGATTATTGCTGCGACACCGATAAGAAGGATGCCCACACCCGCGACCGCGATATAACCGCTGGTGGACAGCCCATCGGAACCCTTGGCTGCTGAATTTGGGGCAGGGGTGTTGGGGGTGTATTGCGGGTCGGCTCCATTGGTTACCCCAGGAAGACCAGCAGAAGTCGTGGAAAACCTTGGAGACGGCAAGTCTTGCGTAGGCGGGGTCAAAGGTACCTGCGTAAGAGGTACTTTTGATGCCGCGGCCTTGAAAGTGCTGATAGTGTCAGAGTTCGGCCTATAATCAATCGAGACAATCGTCCGAAGGTCAGCAGGGCATGTTGCAATTTGTAATTAGCCAGAACGGGTACAATATATGCAATATCAGGTACCAAGGCAAAGCTACTCTTTACAAACGGCCGAAACTTTATTCGCCTAAGCTCACAATGGCTGGGGGGAAACAAAAGGGGTGCTCGAAAGGCGAGCTATATTCTGCCGTGTTTGTAGGCGAAGATGCATGTACGACGAGCAGGGGGACCGGCGCAAAAAATGGAATCCGGAAGGGCGTGCAGCTTAAGTACTTACGGGTTGATTATTCCCACCATGCCGCTCTGACAATGCCTTCCTTGCGCGCAGTAAAAATAGATGGGTTCTGCAGAAGAGATATTGATAGTAAATGTCGGGATTTGCTGGTCGACGCTCTTGACAAAATTGAAGCCGGAGAAAAATCCAGCTTTCGATTGTTCTCCTCCTAGTGGCGTACAAGGACTGTCAAGGGAGGATTGCGCGACTGAATGGTTCTGTGGATAGAATTGGAATCGGACTTGCTGTCCGACCTCTTGATATACAACTTCGGGTGTGAAGACGAGCTGTGAGCTTCCCTCTCGGAGACCTACGAGTATATCGATTATCTCGGCGCGACAAATCTGTATGTTAAGGATCAGGAAAATTGTCGCGAAGAGTGTGAGACTTTTCGTAAAAGAATTTCGACGTTTATGATGCGGGCGGAAGGTAAGGTTAGAGATATAGAAGAAAAGGAAAGTCAGAGAGTCGCGGAGCCATCCTGCTAAAGCCTCAACAGGACGGCCCGCGGGCGCTCTGCTGTCATAAATCTGGATCCATGATGTTGGAATCTTCGACCGCCGCCATTTGCCTGCACCCTCCCATACAGTCGTCATTCATGAGTTTTCCTCGATATCGATAGTTTTACCCCAAACTGAGCGAAATTTTTTTTTCGAATTCTTCTAATGAAGGGGGAGCTTGATAAGCTATTGCTGTTCTGGGGTCCTGGCTTCGACCCCCAAAATCTCTCGTCGTTTGTTTCAAGAAGAAAGAAAAGCTGGGGTCTAGTTCTTCGTAGCTCGATTTATCGGATTTTCCAAGGAAGCAAAAGAAAAGGCCAGGATGACCAGTACTATGTTTATATGGTTGGATTGCAAGCAGTACCACTGAAGCCGCCTGGGGTATATGCTTTGTTGGTATACGTTATCGTTATACTCTAGTCGTTCAAATCGTCGCTGTCCCTGTAGGGTGTTCCAACTCGCACTATTAATGGGCCGGTCAACCTCCTGTTGATATTGGATGTTGGATGTCGTCGTAATGAATAAATGGGCGCAGGCATCCCCCAGAGTTACCACCGTTACGTTGTCGTTCGAGTCGATGTTAAAAACGGGATTTGGCGAGTCTCCCGACTGGATTGTCCACCGTCTATTCGACCCGATGTCGCTATTAATATTTCCGAAGCGGCAATTATAGGTTTCGAATCTGGCAAAGAAGAGTGATCGAGACCGTGAAACTCCTGAAGGAAGGAAGGATCACAGGTTATAGAGGTGCAATAATGGACAAAAAAAGGACGAACAGGGCCAAGGGTGGGAGGGCAGTGGGATAACTAAAGGTAAGCCAAGTGAGGAGCCGCAGCTGAAGCAGGTTCGAGTTACACAGGCAAGCACAGCCAGCGACAGTAGTGAGAATCAACCATCGAACATGTCAACTGATGCGAGCATTGAAATGGAAGAAAGAAAAATAATAAAAAATAAAAAATAAAAAAAAGTTAGGGTGGAGTGACCTCTTGCATATGTAAGGAGTTCGAAGCACAAACATTAATTGTGAGCATGAGGCGGCCTGGATTAATATCTTGATGGAAGAGACGCCCTTGTGCCTCTGCTCTGTCTGCCTGCACTGCACCGTCGCGGCCACGCCATATCAGCCGGGTTCCGCTTGTCAAGGATATGCAGTATCCAGGAACAGGCCTAGCGGCGAGCTACTGTGGAGCTTTGGCGAGTCCACACTAGCCGTCACCACGGCACTAACTATCAAGTTTGTGGTGAACACTATCGAGAAATTGCAATAAAACGCCGTGCTAATATAACGAAGGACTAACCGCACAGTTATCACAGGCAATCATCCCGTTGTTTTCCTATTCGACATGTCTATAAACTGTGGCGGGAAATCCTCAGTGGGCGATCAGTGCTAACGACAATAGAGGCCTCTACTAAGGGTCTGGAGCTGGAGGTCTACCTATTCCATAAGTGTGCTGGCCATCCTTTTGCAATCTTTGAATGCCCCTGCATCAAGGCAAAGAGATTGGTTTCCCTGCACGCCCGCCGCTAAAAAAGTTTGGGCAGGATTTTGCGGTCGCGGCAAGGGCAGGGAAGGGCGCACTGTGCCCTTGTGATGCTTCAGATGCTTCCAAAAAGGGAGGGCGTTGGCAGTCTACGGAACAGGCCGACTATTTTTGTCATTGTTTGCCTCTGAAGCCCAGAAACTTGGACCCCTGAGAAGCATCTAAGTCCTCGGACCCTCGTCAGCTGTGTGCAATTGTGCACAACCGCAAGCTTCGCGGCGGCCGGGCCATTATCCTAAAAAAGCTCCGATGGTCTAGGCACGAACCTAATTGTAGAATTCTTCTCAACTTCGTCTTCTGGAGGAAAAAGTATATGGCTATCCAATGTGGATTGAGGAATCATGCGAAGAGGTGATGCGGCGATAGGGCTTAATTGTGATGACAGTCGTTCAAAAAACGCCAAATGTCATTGCGCAGCCTAAGCCGATTGGCTCCTTACTGAGGGGTTTCAGCCTCAAGGCATAGGTTTCAGCGACCTGTCTCGACACCTTGCCATCAAAGGCAAAATGGGTTTTTACCTGCTCGGCACGTGGCAATTTTAAACGTACTGTCCTCACTCGGCAGGCACATTTGTAGGTTGAATGGTCAGTCCGGCGCTGTGAGACATACGTACTCTTTTTGCATCGATTCGCGACAAATGAAAACTCGACTTCAAATACAGAATACAGTAGTTGAAATTTCCATTGCTTCCTTTCAAAGTTTACATAAGGATTCAGGTGATGTCACACTCCAGTCCTCCGCAGCCCCGACGCCACCTAACTACTACTCCACCGGAATGACATATTAATGCATTTGCTGACCAAAAGTTTGTGATATCCCAATCCTTTTGATTAGCATGGGATATCCCCGACATTAACAGTTGTCTCTCCATCTCCGGATCTCCACAGAATCTTGCATTTCAAAATGTTTTATCCCCTTTATCCAATATCCGATGCCTATTATATAAACATTATTCAACTGATATTCTGCTATATACTAAGGTGTGTACGCGTACGTGTCTTCATATAGCCATAGCGCCTGGGGGCGCTTTGATCTCCGAGATATTCTCGTATTCGCCCCGTTCTTTGGGGGTCACTGGTCCACAAGAGCGAATGACTATCAAGGCAGTTTTTCCCCATCTTACGATTTTCGTTAATATTCCATCAAATATACTGGAAATGGCATTATTTCATGCGTAAGCTAACTTTGTAAAGTTTAGACGACTCAGCTTGCCTGTCATATATGCATGCATGTGCATGTCGCTCAACATGCGGAGCAAGTATATTATATAAGACGAGGAGGGGTGGTCGAAAATACTACGGATGGGCCCGGATATTACTTGGTGTTAATATAGAGAAATTTCTGTTTCCATTTATATGGCTAATCTATTTTATATTCCTTAAAAGTAGGGAATTTCGTCGGATAACCTGGTTTATATGGTATCGTAACCAGGTTTATGTGACGCTTAGCTCGGTTTTTGAGGATTCCAAACCTGACGATCTTAATCCTCAGGGCAGTTCAGACGAGACCCCGAGTTCGAACTCACCTAAGTTTCGTGCTCGGATCTTGGTATCAGACGGTTCTCCATAAATTCTCTACGATATACTTCGTTTTTGAAAAGAAAAAAAAAATAAAAATTTCAAATTTTTATGGATGTGACTGATTGCTGATAAAAATGGGATGATTGGAACCCCGCGCGGACAGGGTCGAGATAGCGCCAAGATCGATCAAGGGTCGTCCATCTGTTTCTTTACAAGTTTCGCAAGGGATTCCCTGTTGATAAAGATGCTTGCTATCACGAACCACCCGACCGCTTGAGCGTTGCCCCTTTCCTTGGGTCAACGGCCTAACGTTATGGAATCCAAACAACCTGTCGCGATGTCGCCGTTTTTTTGCCACGCAATGACTGGCCATTGCATGATGCAAGCTCAAGCCACCCCGTCGCTGGTAGTTCCATCACGGCTGCGACAGCGTCCGGCGCCATAGTAACATCGTTACTCCGATTTCAATATTTCAAAGGCGACATATACATATCGTTTGCGAAAATCCCCAAAGATGCGCGCAACGAGGCTTATTTCGCTAGCGCTTCTATTATTCGCACCCTTTGCGAACGCCCGCAGAAAAAGTGGAGGGGGCGATGATGGGGATGGAGGAGGGGGCAGTGGAGATGGTGGAAGTGGGACTTCTGGTGGTAGTAGCGATACTACTGACAAGTGCTTCGATAGCCGAGTAAATCAACAGGAAGAACTCTACATTGGCCCGATATTTTCAGGATATTACAATGGTCGGCTCACTTTCAAATACCGTCTCTCGAAATCCTCAGTTGAGGCGACAGCCTACTCAACCTGCGTAACTGCAGATAATCAGTATCATACATTTACTTATGATGCGATCATGAACATTGGAGCGACAGCCACAAACGGTATTCTGGACCTTCTCGTCTGGGAACTTCGGGCTTTCGCACCCTGGGACCGAGGATACTCCGGAGATATCGCTCCTCTTCGAGAAGTTTTCCGTTTATCAAGTTTAGGCTACCCAGATGTCCGCATCACACATCCCAATGGCACGGTCGAAAACCACGCCACCAGCCGAGAGATATCCTGGACGACCGATATCCTACCTGTACGGAATGCAACAGGGAATATCACGAGTGTGAATATCAATACGGACTTTGTATACACTCCTCCAAATGACTATGGAGCGCCGGCGACGAACAACTGGATTCCTCTAGAAGATGTCTGCACGACCGGTTTCCACTTTGAGAATTCTCTCTACGACAGCGTAATCTTCTATCCTCGAGGTCGGAATGAAACGGCCGGCGGCGCACTGTTAAACGTCTGGCTACAACCAAATGTATCGAACATGAGCGCAAATATCACAGGCGTGGGAACGGATACAGTCAACTTCAACCTCATGAACGGAAAATTCCAAAACTTAGTTGGCGGCGCCCAGCCAGAATGGCCTTGCTATCTCTCTGGTGGCAATATCTTCAATGACCCCCCGGCAGGCTGGGAACCCTTCATAATGGGCAAGTCAAGTTTCACGAGGGAGGCATATTGGAACGCAAGTGGTGACTTTCAAGTGACCTTCCAGGGAGCACTGAATGTTAGCGCCAGCGTGCCAATTACCGGATACAATGAGTCTGCGGATGCTCTGCCCCAATGGAAGTCTGCTGCCGGAAGCCTACGTGCTCTCGAACCGGTGGCCGCTGGGACTGGACTGCTCTGTCTTCTTGCCTCTACCATGTTCCTCCTGATATAAGATAATGATTCGATTCCTCCAAGACCTATCCCTTCATAATGATGTTCAGCCCACGATTGTGTAGTTATATGATACCCACACCAATGTATTATACTTCAACGAGTACTCCATATCTCCTTCTAGATTTCTCCCCACAAATTCCACAACCTCTGCCTGTCGTCGGGGCCCTCTTGGGCGCCATGGCGATACAACAGAGTCAACACGAAGTGCTCTGATCATATCTGGCACGACAACGTCTATGGATAGCTCGCCGAGGCTCCAGCAACCTTGAATAAGTCCCTCCTGGGATTGAGGGCCATCTCGAAACCTCCTCCTGCTCTTCTCCACCACCATCATCACCTCTTTCATCTACCATCTACAGACCTCACCGGCTACTTGTACCCTTCCTCCACATCAGTAGCTCCCCTGAAACTCTGTCTTCCTTCTTCCTATCAAATCATACCCTCTAAGTCTTTCTCTCTTGCTCTATTCTTACTCTGCAAACATGGCTCAAGAAATAAAGGACCAAGTACCATTTCGTCGTTGCGTATCCGAGCCGATCCGGTACCCTCTGCAGCAACGCCTTGGACCACCAGTTCCCTCTCCTGGTAAGGATTCAGAGGGTGAAGGTGATTGTACCAAGTCCTCAATGGATGATTCTCGTCCCTTCCTTGGGGTCTCAGAAATCGGAGCGCGCGCAATGCAGCGCATTCCATATATCATGAATGATAGTGACTTGAACCTCCAACTTGGATCTTTGTTCGCTCCTCCTAAGGGCACCACCAATGCTTTGCAAGATCAACGTCCGTAAGTATATACATGCTCCTATTATTTCTCTCATGCAATTCTCGGTTTTTTTGAGAACAGATACTAAGCATTTTTTTCATATTTTCCTAGATTGATGATTGCTGTCCCTGGGAATGCGAAACCGTTCCTGGCTATCTTCAGTGAGGAGCTCAATATCTCACTTATCACAGAGTCCTTCTATGATGAGTACTTTGCCCCCACTGCCAAATCCACCCGCCGCAGTGTTCCTACTGAGTTCGGAATCCTGGACTATGACCATCGTTCGATTGTCAAGTTCAATAAGGATTCCCCCCTCTACATTCAAGAGAGTTTCACCCAAAACAAGCTCTTCAATATCAACCAGGAAGGGAGCATGCAAGCAATTGGTTTGACAATGATCCCCTTCTGTTTGCCTCATGACATCAAGAAGACTCATTGGGTCCAAGCGCTTGTCGTTAAGGAGTTGTTCCCGTGGAACAAAGATGTCCAAGACGACGTTATGGCGGTTCTTGTACCCCAGGACTTTGCGGCTGGAATAACCTACGCCAATGGTACTAGGGCTATTCCAATTCTCCACGAGAATCCGATTGGATTGTATCTCCAAGAGGGATCACTTCAAGTTTGGGTCTCCTCTCAGTACTACACCCCTCTGGAGGAAACTAAACCCGCTCCAACCGACAGTTCCAGAATCACTCCGCCAATTCCGAAACGACACTTTGGAGTCGGTGTCTATTTCAGTGACAATAGTGCCTTCAACTTGAGCAAGCACTGGTACTGGGAATGCGAAAGCTGCCTACGCAACGAACCTCTTGGTGATATCATCGCTGTCATTACCCTCTTCCGCCAACTCAAGGCTATGACCGAACTCCGTGGAGTCATGCGAAAGGTCAAGGGAGTCACCATCCATCTGACCCACACGGTCGCTCTTGGGTTGTTGGAAGCTGTTCGTCAAAACAGCGGCGTCAACCGACCTGAATTCCAAGAGCTTTGGTCTCGAGTTCTGAGGAAATTCTTCAAAGAATTTGAGGCTATCGGATGGCCAGCTCGACTGAAGTGGGTTGAAGCTCATAACAACGGGAAGGCTAAGGAATTGGCTACTATGGCTACGCAGGGTGTTACCTATTACTTGAAATACAGCAAATACGAAGAGATCCAAGCTGCCTGTGACAAACTCGCGGAGACCGGAACGTTCGACACTAAGGGAATCGAACACGATGAGAACACCCCAATCACTAAAGTCCATGATGCCGACTGGGAGAACATGAGAGTCCCACCCTTCCTATCTATTCGATACGAAGAGCCGTTCGAGTCTCTTATGCGACAACTAGAAATCGCCGAGGCTGAACACGATCCTCACTATAACAATGAGGCTACTCCCGAGGAGGATATCTTCAATCCGGCAAATTATCCTGGGTGAATCGGTCTCATAGGTGAATGATGGTGTGCACTGTTGCCTGCTCATCCTTTTTTGACAAAGATTTCCTTGATTATTTGTTTTCTAAAGCATGGATATTGGGATTTCTTTATTTCTTACACACGCAACCTGTTCAAACTGTTATTTCGTACTTGATGTTTTTCTCTTTTTTGGAGGTATGGGGTTTTTGTTTCTCCTTCTTGTTTAACTGTTATATGATTCGACTTCACGAGCTTGCGTCTTCCTAGAGTGTTGGCTTTAACCTAGATTTCAATGCTAGGCTTAGGACAACGTTCATACCACTGAACTAACACTGAAACATGCTTTCGCGGCAGGCAAAACACGTATTGGCCTGGTTTCGAAGTGAGCGTGTACATAGTCAGTGCTAGTGGAGACCCAAACTTGTGATAGTATTACTAGCATGGGAGCAATGTAATACAAATGGATATTTTGAAACGTCTCATATCGCCAGTGATGCTAGCTTGTGCGTAGAGGGCGATGGCTTCGTGTAAACTGGGGATATTTATAAGCGGTCGAATCGCGCCTTCGTAGACTCTCACCTCTACCCCACATCCAAGACTCGCGGCCTAGTCACTAGCTCTAGATCTAAAGCTCAACCCTTTAATTCATCGCCCGTTTACATCGTCCTTAAAAGCCAAAATTAGCAATCATAGTAGGAAAAAAAAATGGTAACCCTCGAATTAACCCCGAAGAATCACACCCACTGTCTCCACTATTCAATTAACGTTGATATAGTCGAACCGGAGGGCACTTACTTTACTCCCATGGATTTTACACCCGCAAGTCATGCTCTCATAGATAATAATAAACCCTCCGATTTTTCATCATTTAAAAGCAAGGTTAAGTCTTTAATAGAACCCTCGTTGAAAGGAATCGTGGATGTCGGTAAGGCCATATTGAAAGAAACAGATAATAAAGATATACCTCCCCCATATCCCATCGTATTCGAAAATAAGAAGCTACAGGCAGCGCTGGAAAGGCAACTTCTAAAGGTTGGGGCGGATGTAGAGAGAAACCTATGTCCGTATTGTATTAAACTGAGGAAAAGAAGGCGGGTTAGTAATTTACGGGAGCATAGTAGGGCAGCGAAGAGTACAGAGTTTAGGAATGAAAAAGAGGAATAGGAAAGCTATAGCTATTTGAGTAAAGAAAGGCTTGTCGCCTAAACATGTAGGGTTTCCTGATACAGGAGTTGTTGGAATCGATTTCCAACTGCATATGATGAAACCGAACCCCATATCGTATCGCTATACAAACCTATTTTTTTTGAATGCCCACCATACATGGTACCACGTAGACCTGATCAAAACGCTGTATTCTCGCAAGTTCTCGGAACAGCATCATCCAACCTCTTTCTCATCTTCCCAATTTCCATAAACGGTGGCCAACCCCTAAGTTTCCAGTCCGCTTCCGTGACCTGGTGTACTCCCCTTTTACACTCTTCCCAGCGAGTAAGTCCCTCCAGTTCCTTCAATAATCTCTTCCCGGGGTCTTGTCCGTGGCCAGCCCACTTGAAACCCTTTTGTTCCGCTGCCAGGCATCGACTCCAAACCTCGACAGCATCGTATACCATATCCTTATTCAACTTCTTCTCTCCTTTGGTAGCAAACGCAATAACCTCGGCCAATTGTTCCCATTTCGCTATATCCAAGAATTCCGTTTCAATCTTATACCTCAATCTTTTCAAAAACTCAATTACTGCCAACCAACTCCACCCGTGCTTAGCTGGGATCGCCTTTTGTGGCTCAAGCCTCGTTACTATTTCGACAACCGCGCGTGATGGTATGGCCATGTTGACACCGGTGACGGCGACACCCATCTCCGTGAACATTGCTGCAACTTTCTCGAGTCCGAAAGTCAATGCGACCATTTGAACAATATCTTCATTCGCGGTTAGCATATGGTATTGTGGGTCTTTAAAGTCAATCTCGACAGTAGTTCCGTGATTAAAGGCACTTCCTCTCCCAAACCAAACAGCTGTTCCAACCTTTCCGATGCAAGTATCTTTATCGAACTCTTTCATGACGCCGATAGCGATAACTTCGATCATCCCTCGGTTGTTGAGATGAACTCGATGTCTTCCCCTTTCAACGACTGGCAAGGGACCCCAGGGATGCGGCCAGAACGCACCTGTCGCAAACCCTTCAATGTCGATAACAATATCTATATCCTCTGACGTGGGTCCACCAAAGGGGAAAATATCTTCCACGATGAGAAATTGTTGCGTAAAAACGGCGCTATGGTCCATCGGGAGAACCACGGGGAGTAAACAGACTCCAATAACCACAAGAGGCAACGGAACCAAGGATTCTTCGAGATCTTCGTATGCTTGGTTATCTTGGCAGCTCTTGAGTTCTGGAGAGAAGTAGAAGTAGTCGGTTGGATACTCTCTCGCGACCTGGTAAGGTAGAATGGAGGCTGGGTTATATTTGAACCAGCCGTATGTGGTCGGGATGTAGAGGTCGTTCCCTTGGGCAACTGAGGGAGGGCCTGGTTCGACGGGACCCATATAGTGCTTTATGAAAGCAGATTCGCGGATGAGAGAACAGCATGTAATATCCGAGAAGATAGCTTTTATCGGATCTGATTTTGTAGGCGACGGTATGCTCATTCTTATTGAAGAGACCTTGAGTCAGCTTCCTAGTAGTCAATTGAGCAGGGATTAGATGGTATGTACCGCTTTATAGACTGTAAGCCATTTTGACCTTCCGAGCCCCAGGTTACCCCGAATACGATCTTTTCGTGTTCTTTCGGGCCGCATGTTCTATACGTCTGGATAGGGTAAGGAAGAGGCGGGAGGAAAGGGTCGTCGTGAGTTCCCTTTATAACGGTTCCGCTGGGAGTCCTCTTGGAGTAGTCTCGAGGATTCTCCTTATCATGTTTGCGAAGAGGTATATCCCTAGCAGAGAGGGAGATACGGCTAGCTTTACCACGAATATTCATCGTTAAGGTCGAAGGCAGGATTGTTAGTTAGTCGGTAGGTCGTTCAGAAAGAGGAAGCTATCGAAGTGGTTTGATCGATGAAGAAGAATCTTTCGACCACCATGATTTCGAGTAGGCCTTTTAAACATCAATTGCGTTCATGGACGTTCTGATCGTCGGGTTACGTCCGTTATTGACTGTGATTCTGTGCGTTCTTCGATGGCTCAGAACGTCCGTCAATTGCGCAGAGATCACCCGCCGCAACACTAGAAAATGTTGCATTTTATGGTTGTAGTGCCTGGCGACACTTGGCACTGGCTCGAATGACTGGAGAAATGATACTGGAAGCTGAATGGCCACAGTTGTAGTTAGGATATGGTTATCGAGGGGAATGCCTAGGATGATGGCTATATGGTGTGTAATTCAATAGAATGGGATGGCCGAGATACCGGCCATATAGACTAGAGTCATACAACGCCTAACTAACCTCACAAACCATTTGACATTCATAAGGGCCGAGTATACCCTAGTATCATATACAAATAAAAGGCCTCGTAGTTCAATTGGTAGAACACTCGCATAGAATGTGTACTGGCTCCGCGTTGGGCACCGCGTGTGACCGAGAGAGTCGTGTGGTCCGCGGCTGCGCCTTCTGTCTAGCCAGCAGAGGGTATTCCTTCGATGGGGCGAGCTCCCGGTACACTCTAGAGTGAGAGAAGTATGTTCGAATCATACCGAGGCCGTTACCTCCTCTTTTTCTTTTCTATATATGATATCTTTTTGTCACTTTATTTCTATTTATTATTTTTTTTTTATTTAATTTGTTGACAAAATCTAACAATAAAGAAAGACAAATGGGGCCCTATAATGTCTAGTCTATGGATCTAAGTGGTTATTGATAACGAATGAGAAGGGTGAATGGGTAGTATGCTCAGAGAGAGTCGCCAGAATCTGCTAGGAAACCAATGGAAAGTTACTCGGAATATCTTCTATTCGATTCTAGAATAAACCATCTGACAAGTAGAAAGATAAGATACAAGCTTCTAATCTACATCCCCTATAGAAGACTGGTTCCCTTCGCCATCTTAACCGTCCTATCACTGACAGGGCATTCGTGGAACCAAAAATACCACACAGTTGTCGTGTTGGTGAAAACATTCCGGGTTAGCCTGCCAAGTCCTGCATGGATCATTGCATCTCGAGATGGGACGGCGGACCTTCCCAGCTATGACGCTTCCCAAACTTTCTCCTCAATCTCACCTCCAAAGGAAAAAAAAAACTCAGATCATGAACAGGACCAACTTCAACCTAGTGTATACCGTAACGCGATAACACCACCACCATGGCGGACCCATTTTCCATTGCGACGGGGGCACTAGGCCTCATCGGCATGGCTGCAGGTCTTACCAAGTCCCTCCACCAGTTCTCAACATCGGTCAAGACGTCTTCTGAAACGTTGCTTCAGATCCGGACTAACACCGATATCTTGTCGCATATGTTAACTGATCTTTCTCCTGTCTTGAGCGATGCTTCCGTTAGCGCGCATGAGAAGGAGGTCATTGAAATGTGTGTCAACAATTGTAAAGGGAACTTTGAACGGATAGAGAAGCTTGTTCGACCGTTTATGGTAGATGCGGTGGAGCCGGTATCCAAAATTGAAGGAGAAGCAGATGCGGAAAGCGAAGTTGTGGATCGAAGCTTAGGTTCTTCACCAAAGAATCGAGATATTGGCGATACCAAAAGCAAATTTCGAACAAAACTCCGAAGACTCGGCTGGCCATTTCGAGAGAAGGAAACCAAGGAGCTATTGGATATAATCGACAGGACAATACAGCACTTGGGGTTGGCGCTGGATACGGTACACTCGTACGCTTTACTTAGTGAGTTTGGATTACGTTTGATTAAGGTATATTTCGGACTTGCTAACGGACCCGCCCGCTTGTGAACTAATAGTAAAACTTCGCTGAAAGTTCTCTCTCTTGCGGAATATCAAAAGCAAGCTCTAAAAGACACGCATGCTGTTGCGACAACCATCGAGTCACATACAGTCGAGATTGAAGCCATTGTTAGGAGCAATTCCGACACTCTAAAAAATCTAGAGACGCATGCTAGGAGTACATCGGATGCGATAGAGGTCCGGCTACAGCGACTAGAGGATACACAGAGAGCCAGGGAGCAGGAAACACAGAAGCTATTACTTCAGCTCTTAGATCGGGTTGAGTCTTCCGGGTCGCTCGCCAATATCGGGACCTCAGAAATTACCCACGCAGTAGATCCGTTAGCGAGACAGATAATGCGAAAGACTTTGAATCGAGATTTCTCGATGAAAAACGCCTATGCAGATGTACCGGACGCCGCTAACGATCCTCCTCCGGCTTACTCCGTCACGGATCAGAACAAGCAAGAAAGCTACAATACAACGACGAAAGACTGGGCTTGGGAGACACCGTTTGGTCGGATCTCGATATTTTCAACGCATCATCAGCGGGATCAAGAGAATTCGGGAATGATCGTTTCGAAGGACAAATCTGCTAGTCGATACAAGCTGATGTTCACACCCGCTCCGTGGCTGTATAGCCAGGCGGCGACATTTGCATTTATTAAACGAGTAGATGGGTTTGGGATGCAGTTTACCACACCTGCTATCTTCAAATCGGATGAGCCTGCGTTGAAATATCTGAGACGAGGAGAGTTCGAGAAGTTACGAAATACTTTGGCTGCGAATGCGTTTCTGCTGAACGCTGTCCACGAAATAAGCGGAAGAACGTTACTGGCGGTAAGATGAACCCTCCCATTCCATGGTAATGGTGGGCTAATCGCGGAATAGGAAGCGGTTCGATGTCGCCGCTACGATGCTTGTCGGTACTTGTTAGACCTAGGAGCGGACCCGGAAGCCGAAGACCACCGTGGAAGTACCCTCTTCAACCTACTTTTCAACCTTAACGTCAAATCATACCAGGTCAACACCTGCCTCAAAATATTTTCCTTGCTAATAAACACCCGAGCCGACCTGTTCCGTGGTAAGGCTACTGTGATGCATTCTGCGGTGACAACCCAATACATAAACCTTGATCCACGTTTGACACAGAGGGTTCTCAAGACCGTATACTCATCTGTATCTGGTCTTACTTCGATCGATGACCCGGATATCACGGGAAGTTCGCCTTTGGTATCAGCCTGTACTTACGGACACGACAACCCAGTGGTTATCAATTTTCTGTTACAAAATGGTGCAGCTAGGGAACCTGTCCCGGAGAAATACCTTCCAAAGCCGTTAGGAAAGATACCTACCTCCGTGACCTCAGCATATCCGGCGTTTTATGCTACGGCTAGGGCAGGTTATATAGCTTCCATGCGTCGTCTTATCGAATCCAAGGTCCCGGGTGATCCGAATCTTCGAACAGACTACGGTCGCACGATCCTCCATAATAATATTCGCCGTTCCGTCAAATATAACACTCCTCGGAAATCATCAAACTCCAAGGTGTCGCAGTTTCAACAAAAGCATGATATCTGGAAGGCAAACTTCGAGTACCTGGTATCGCACGGCGCTGATATCAATGCGGTTGATCCGCAGGGGTGGACGGTTCTGCACTGTGCTGCACTCGGCCCGTTCTGTGACGAGGAGATGCTTATGGTTCTAGTTGACTGCGGCGTTGATGTTGATATTACGGATAAAGATGGGTGCACGGCTTGGGAACTAGCGGTGAAATATGATAGGGTAAAGCTCAAGGCGTGGAGATGGTTTGGCGTTGAAATGTTTAAGCGTGGCAAGTTGGCTGAAAGGGACTTAAAGGGCCATATAGCAAAGCATCTCTATCTAAAAGATAATTGGTGGAAAGATGGTTCGGGTGGGCAGAACAGGGACGAAGAAGACGAAGAGGAGGATCGAAAGGAAGTTGAACCTCAGGATATGCCTATTCCACGGCTTCCTGACGACGACGAGTGGTTGTTTATGAACTCTATGCATCCGTTTGAGAGCGAACAAGTCTTCGGTGAGGATAGGAAGCTTGATCCGGAGGCAGCTGGAGTGAAATACAGGTTCCCGATTGATGAATTTTGGATGCGGAGGGATGTAGAACGAATGATAAAAGCACCACCTCGAGGCAAGAAGGCCAAAGAACAACCAGACCCCGAAAGCAGTGGGAGAACTTGGATGGGCACTGTTGGGAATGTACTGGCCGCCTTTGTAGGTTAATGTGCATACCAGCCTGGACTTCCAACAGATACATGCATCCATGATATCCAACAATGTGGATTTTACACCTTTGATTAATACCTCAATTGCTCAACGACAACATCCAACAAATAAGCATAAGTACTTGCAAATTTAAATGTAATGGCCGTTGGAGAAGATGTATTCTCAACTGAGGTTCTGGACAAACCGGATCCGGTAGCTAGTTTTCAATCTTCGAGGTGGCAACCGTTACACAGCTACAGAGTACACACCCAAGATTCGACGCTGTAGGATTCGTGATCGGCATCAGACTCAGCTTCCCCGACGACGGTTGTGTTGCTGATAGGCGGTCGCACAAGGACAAATTACCACAATCCAACACGCTGGGAACTGGAATGAATCCAATGAAGGCCCCGTCCGCACGTGGTACTTTGTACGTGGTGATATCATGCAAACCCCGTTTGACTTCAGATGCCAAAAACAAGACACCCCCCGTTTTCAGCCGAACCGAGGCCTCGTCAACCTAAATAACCGTGTAGACGCTTCCCCCACAGATCAATACTAGTATACTGTGGGGCGAACTCAATGCTGACAATTGTTATACTTTTTCAATGCAGTGAATTGCCGAGTCATTTGGTACTTCTAAAAGCAAAAGGGCGCGCTGCCGTGGCTTTTGGCGGAAAGGAAAAGAAATGGTCGGGGTCGGCGCATACGAGTGCGGGATCCGGAAAGGGCCCCAGACTCAAAAAAGCTGGGGAAATGCCTTTAGCTTATCCTCCAAGAACCCCAGACGGTCTCGGGCGAACGCTGTTGAGTTTCCTTATTTACCAACCGGCCACCTGCTCTGCTTTCCCTTTTCCTTTGTACTCCCCTCCTTCTCCTCCATGTAGCTCTGGATTTCTGTCAGGTTCCGTTGGTAGCTATAGCTCGTATTCGGATCTCGATAATCAATCAATCTTCGCCCGTGTCCAAAGGCATACCTTCGCTCCGTAGTTTTTAAGGTTTCGCGAATTCGCCCAGGTCACAAGGAGCCTGGTCCTACCGCATTCCAGCCCGTATTTCACCCCTCGCCCGCTTAAAACCCAAAGACGCAAAAGCATTCCGGGAAATACAACAGAAGACAACGCAAGATGGCCGCCGCAGCTGCAGGTAGGTATAGTTTATTTCTAGAAAACCCAAGTTTTCTGCGATCTAGATGACTGATTGAGGCCGTTAGCTCTCGCTCTTACCGTACCGGTAGTTGCCGGGTATCTGGATGCTAAATACCAACTTATGTCCGACCTCCACCTGATCTCCACCCTTACATTCTGTCGTATTCAAGCCCTTCTCCGCGAGAAGCGTGACCGCTTAAACCCGTTCTATACCCTCGAGGAAAACGCGCAAAAGTTCCCGGAACGGACTTGGATATGGTTCCAAGGCCGTGAGTATACCTATAAACAGGGATATGAAGCCGTAATTCGCCATGGGAACTGGTTTAGAGACGAGCAGGGGGTTAAGAAGGGAGATATCGTTGCAATCGATTTTATGAACTGTCCGGAGATGATTTTCATCTGGATTGGTTTGTGGTCTGTGGGTGGGATTCCTGCCTTTTATAATTACAATTTGACAGGGGATGCTTTGGTCCACGTAGTTAAGGTCAGCACTGCGAAGCTGGCAATTGTGGGGCACAGGGTTGAGCAGACCGTCGGTGTTAAAAAGCAAATCAACGATGCGCTGCCGGAAGTAAAAGTTGTCATATTCGACGAGGATTTGGAGAATAAAGTAAACGGTTGGAGATTGGATCGGCCTGAGGATGAGCTTTTGAGTGGGGCGAAGCTAGCTGATATGGCAGCTCTCGTGTACACAAGGTTCGCCCTCCAATGCCCCAAATGCGGATCTATTAATTGTATATGTACTAACGAGTACTCTAATAATCTAGCGGAACTACCGGCCTGCCAAAACCCGCAATCGTATCCTGGTGGAAGAATACCGGCGCTTCCAAGTTTGTGGCCCTCTGGCTCAAACTAAACCCCGGCAAGGATAGATACTACACTGCTATGCCTGTCTACCACTCCTCTGCCGCCCTTTTCAACGTCATGGCCTGCCTTCAGATCGGCGCAACCTCCTGTCTTGGCGAGAAATTCTCGAATAGGACTTTCTGGCCTGAAGTTCGCGCAAGCGGGTCGACGGTTATCCAATACGTTGGAGAAACCTGCCGGTACCTTCTTACCGCACCGCCAAGCCCCGATGACAAAAACCACAATGTCACAAAGGCGTTCGGGAATGGGCTTAGAGGCGATGTCTGGAAAGAGTTCAGAGAGAGATTCGGAATTCGGGCGATTGGAGAGTTTTACGCCGCAACTGAGGGTATGAGTGGTACCTGGAACATGAATACCGGAGACTGGGGTGTCGGCGCTGTTGGTGTTGCCGGTGCTCTAATCAACTTACTTCAAGGTAGTAAGACGGCGATTGTTGATATTGATTATGAAACCGAAGAGATCTGGAGAGATCCCGCCACTGGTTTCTGCAAGAAGGTACCTAACGGCGAGAGAGGAGAGATGATCTTCAAACTTGACGAGAACGATATCGGCGCGAGCTATAAGGGTTACTATCGGAATGAGAAGGCCAGTATGAGCAAACTTCTGAGGGACGTCTTCAAGAAGGGCGATGCCTGGTTTCGAACTGGTGATGTCCTAACTGTTACGGACGATGGTCTCATTTACTTTGTAAGTTATACCTTCTACTCCTATGCTCTCTGCCTTTTCAAGCGTGACGTCTGCTGACATCTACCGTCTATCTAGAACGACAGAATCGGTGACACATACCGCTGGAAATCCGAGAACGTATCAACAATGGAAGTATCAAATGCCATCAACTCTCACCCACGGAAGATCGTCCTAGATTCGGCTGTCTTTGGCGTCCCGCTTCCAAACCACGACGGAAACGCCGGTGTCGCTTGTGTGGTCTTACACCCAGAAGTAAAAGAAGACGAAGCAACTTTCGACGAACTACTCTCATACCTACAGAAGAGTCTGCCGAGATATGCAACACCTTTATTCATCAGAGTCATTGGCGAAGTCGAGAGAACAGGAAATAATAAGGTTGTGAAGGGAGGCCTACGAAAGCAAGGTGTTGACCCCGAAAAGACCGCTGGACAGGCTGGTGGAGTTTGGTGGTTGAAGGATGGAAAGTATCAAAAGTTCACTGACGATGACTGGCGGGAGATTAAAGCGGGTAGAGTTAAGTTGTAAATCTAACTCTTGGTCACGATCATATTGATAGCATTCCTTGTACGAATATCGATGTCCCTGCAGACACAACAGAAATAGGTGTTTTCAAATGCATGTATCCATAATATCAACAGCATCTATATACTAAGCCTAGTAGTTATATACCACTTCCCTAGCTACAGGACGTATAATGAACAAGTCACCCACATATCACTAGAACATTGTTATATGTATGGCCCATCGTGCGGGACTTTCACCGTCGTCGCTTCGATCGGAATTTTATAAATAAAGATAAATAAAAAAATCAAAAAATTATAACCTTGGTACGATTCGAACGTACGACCTCTCTCTATAATCGACACGTCCCCTACGCTTCCCTTTGTACCTCACGCTACGTCTCACCTCACCTGCCCCTATCAGCCAACCCCTCGAGGATGTGAGCCACGCGAGGAGGCGAAGAAGGATATATATCATATTGAGAGTGCTCTACCACTGAGCTACAAGGTCCGGGTTTTATTGCAATCAGATCAAATTCGAGGTATATAAAGGAGTACCGTGGGTTACGTCCTTAAGATGGTGCTTATAACGGCTCTTTGGGAATGCTTTAGGGATATCTAGGTCGGGCGCGAGTCTATGATACAAGACTTGAACACACCCTCAGCTGAAAGCTCTACCGATATGCCATACATTGTAAATGAAGGGTTAAGATAGCTATAGTGAATACTAGAAAGAAGGACATTTAATTATGCAAGGATAGACAAAGCAAAACAGACATAGACAATCCTGCAGTACGGAATCAAATCTAGACGTAAAAATATATATAAAATCGTACAAGTGGGTTGGAATACACGGTGCGTTCGGTTCGGCTACGCCACATTGGTGAAAGGCCGCTTAGCAAATGGATCAGGATCCGTATCGACCATCTTGTAGAGAGCAATCTTTTGGGTTGCGTCTGTTGCAAATTCGGTCATGGTATCAATCGGCAAGGTTAGGAAGGCGGGAGAATGACGTTGTGCCGTCATAAAAGCGTTGAGGCGGGTTGCAACCTGTGCCTTATTAGTAGCCAAGATGGCGGTATTCGAAAGATCTGCCCTAAGGCTTTCGAGACGGGTTTCCAGGAAAGCTTGAGCTCTGATGCCAATTGTCTCGAGATAAGCCTTCAGCCAAATTGGGAATTGAGCGCCGAAAGACCCATATTGATTTCCATTCGACATTTTGAATGGTGCGTCCGGGGAAGCAAAGTCTGCTTTGTTACCACGATCAAGGTAGTCGTCGATTCCATACATGATTCGGGACAATCTCAAGCATGTTCTTTTGTATGCTTCCTTCATCTTGGGCTTGTGCATGAGCTCGAAGACGGCCGCTATCTTTTCGAGATCCGCCATGCGCCCGATGAGGTCATCATTACTGATTCCCTTTGCATAACCATCTTTATTTTGATCGAACATCTCTTGCATATCCGCCTGGAAAACGTGGCCCTTCATGGTGTTCAGCCCAGTGGATAGGCCCGCAAACTCTCCATTGGCATATTTTTCGGGGTTACCCTGGTCCACGCCGGGGAGATATTGATAGATAACAGATAAGAGTCCGTTTTTGGCATAATTGGTGGTATCGGCTGGGTAGTGGCGGGGTATCCCCATAAAGTTGGCTTGCCAGTGGTCGCATTCCGCGACGTTTGCAACCATTGTTGCAGGAAGGAGAGGGTCGCCCATACCCATCATCTTACCCAAAAATTGCCGAAGTGTGAAATGTTCAACTATGTACACAACTGTTAGATAATTAACTATAAAAAATCAGTGCATTTATGAAGTACTTACAAACATGATCAACGTTACCCCACGCGCTGTCCGCCGAGATACTCGCAGAGTCTTTCTCAACGATTCCGGTAGCGTCATTTGTAATGCCGTCGTATATTTGCCAATGGTACCAATGGGGAAAGAATGCATTGGTATCAGCAAAATTCCCAGTTGGGTTCCCCCAAAATGCTTCGCGCCGCCTCCTGTGGAGGGCAGGCTGAACCATAGGGGGTGGGTCTGGAGATTCCAGTCCGATTATATACGCCTGGGCGGGAAAATTTGGAATTTTGACATTCTTGTCTACGGTACACATGCCAAATTGCTTGTCTCTTTTCTGTAGAACATGGACATGTTGTTCGTGAGATTGTAGGGGTGCTGAGGATCCAAACCTCAGGAAGACTGCTAGTGCTAGAAGCTCCAAGGTCTTCATCCTTGAGATCCTAATAGTTTTGCTACGGATATATATCGATAGAGTGAATTGATATTGTATACGTCTGAAGGCCTCAGATTAAGACCGAACTATAAAATTATAAGACTAAAAGAGTGGAGGTTGATTGCAATGTTAAGAATAATGAAGGACTAGGAAAGCTTGGGCGCTCTGAAATGTTGTGGAAGCAGTGGTGTAGATGATTTGTTGACTGCAGTTCTGGTACGATATCGCCCTTATATACAAAATAAACAGCCTATCTATTTTGTAGTAGTAGTAGTATTGAATACAGATCTAAGAAGATAGAGATGGCACCAGAACGAAGGTAACGTCTCTGCGGCAAAGCTCTCCTAGCTACTGACATTGGTGCTGTATGTTGCATAATTTGTGTTGGCCAGATTGGGGCGGTTGTGGGAGACGTCTCGAATTCGGACCTTTCGGACTGTACAAGGCAATATCCACAGCCTTCTCGGACAGGGGAGGCTTAGAGCTAGGGGCTGTATTATGCTCTCGACATCTCCTTGAATGGAACTTTACTGAAATCAGCTTGGGAGCTCGGGCGCTCAAGGGTTGCAGGAAGATATATTCTAGTCGACGACAGTCGGCCGCTGCAGGGTAGCTAGGCTATTATGCCGGCGCGGCGTTGGATACAGCTCGAGAGCGACCTATCTCATTTCAACCTTCTAAATTTCTTGTTATTGAAACCATTCAAAGGAAAACTTCCGACCTTTCCCTATAAAATAACAACGTAACGTTAACGCATGCACGATATCGATAGGTCTCTTAAAGGCCCCAAGGTTCCGGTTCGCAACGCTTTTGACTCTACAGGTCCGCCGGTACTGCAGTTCTCTTCGGCGTTCAAGTTTCACAACCGGCTCCCGTTCCGCCCCCATAGGAAAATGACGAGTAGATATCTTTACTGCGCCCTTTGCGGGCTACCTTTTGATAATGAAACGTTCGAGGATAATCTCATTTCCGAAGAACTTCTCGAAAATTATGCACCATACTGCTATAATAGTGCCATTCTGACCAAGGAACATATTTGGGTGGGGTGAAGATACCCAATTTTTAGGGTCTTCCTGAGACGTTACTAATGGCGATACTAATAGTGGAGTACGGCATTCCGGGTTCTAACCACGAAGGAAGATACCATGTATGTATGTGTCATGATAGGGCGTATCGCCTTTTGGTCATTAATTCTAACTATGGTGGTCTGTAGACCAATCGACTTCAAATCCCCGTCGGGCCAAAGGGTCGACATTTCGGATCCTGCATTCTGGGAAGAGTATGAGCGAGTCTCATTTCCGCGATCCCATACCGGGATTCGCGAGTATTCTGTTTATGGGGATCCCGACACGCCCGGTCTTATATTCAGGATACCAGTCCATGTCTCATGCATTGTGATCTCTCATGAATTAATGCAATGGCGGAAATCTTGCCTAGCGTCCCAAACTCTAGCTGGAGAATACCCCATGAGCCTCGATCAACTCTACCAAGCTATTTTGCAGTACAAGAGGAGTCAAAAGAACACCTCAAATATCGAATGGGCGAATGGGTATTACGGTGCGAGACTGCAGTGGGCGCAACCATGGCTTTGCCAATTGGGAACAGAGGTAATTCTCCCGTCAGATTTTGTAGCAGAATTTAGTCCTAATCCTAGTGTGATAGTGGTTGGTTTCAGATCCTCTCAACCTAATGGATCTTACTCCGAGCATCTTGTCCTGGCTGAAGCCTCTTCCTCGGCTTCCACAACCGAGGTCATTCGTATCGCGGGGTACTGGCACCCTGTCACAAATCGAGACACTCCCAGCCCCAGTTTACGATGTGATTCGCGACAATCTGGATTTGGTATCGGTACTCTCGCTACGCCGCTGCTCTTCAGCGATGCATAATGCATTGGCACTCACCTCTCGATTCTGGAAGGATCGGCTGCTAAGCGGGGAGGCTGTGCCATGGCTGTGGGATCTTGATAGAAGCCAAGTCGAGATTATTGGGGTAAGTAATGATTGGGAAGGGCTAGTAAGGTATCTAACGAGATCGGATATCCTTCAAGACTCGCTGTTACCGATTGGGCTTCGCAATAGAATCCGGATTTGGAAAGTGATCTCGGATATTCGTCTAGAAAATTCATGAGTGTTAGGGTTGGGATAAGAATAGGGACAAAAATGTCGACGGAATTCATTGAGGAACACGGAGGTGGACATGTACAGCTGTACACTTAGACTTCTGTCAGTTAACTCGTCATGCGTCAATTATCAAATTTTAAATTTTGGATATGTGATTCTAGTTAGTCTACAATATTTTAGAATGAGAGCATTAAGTTTTAAGCAACTCTTCGGCATACGTAACATATACAGTAATGTGATTTAATTCCCAGTTACCAATGAATGTTCGGTATATTTTACAATGGTTCGAGCTGAGATCGGGTCAATGCATGCATATGACCAGCCTTCCAATCTTCGAGGTTCGTAGTTCCCAAGAACATCTTTCGCAAACCCCTGACATTCAAGACTGGGCGAATAAGATATCTTTGAGAAAGATTTTTGCTTTTAGCTGGTATTTTTCGATTCAATTGACATCGATATCGCGAGATTGCATATTGGCCTACGAAACGCCCAGAGGTCTGGAAACGGTTGCCAAGTTGCGCCAAGGTATATGGAGTACCACAAACCTCAACCCAAAATGGATGCAACGACTTTATCCAGGACTCGATCATCCCAGTTCCGAGAGCGGATGTTAAGGGGTCGAGAATTATCTAGAAAATCGATTTCCCACCAGGCTAGGGTTGGATATAGCTGCTCTGGTGTGGTTTCACAAAATTTACGATTTCGGTTCTTCTCGTTGTTAATATCCAAAAGAGGAGCTCTTAGCTATATAGCTATTGCATCCTCATTTGGTATTCTTACAGTCAGATTTATAGAACCTCTGCTAGTTCTCCACATTCAGCCGATATCTGGGGTGAAGGTTTCTAAAGTTGCCCTTTTACGGAAATTATGGCTGTGTGAATCTGTGAAGCGATATATCGGTGATACGATTCAGTTTTATAGTTCCTAAGCGAATTATGCAAGATACCTTGGCGGGGATAACATGGGCATGGAATTGCGATTCTAGCTACCATCGTGGATAGCTATTGGAATTGAGTCGGCGGCGCAATGATGACTATAGTAACGAGAAAACTGTTTTTCAGAAGTATATATTGACCGAGTGGTAAGCCTAGAATCTTGCATTTTATCTCTATCACTCTACAAACGAAATCAACTTCCCGAAAGCATCATATACACTCCTTCATTGATACGACTATTCTATAGAATCTACACTCTTTCTTTCATACATCGAATATTTCGCTTACCAAAACAACCCCCTCTTAAATCCACAATATATTACATACACAATCAGATCGACACACATCTCGGATCAATCACAGCTCGTAAGCCACCATGAAGTTTGGGGTGCAAGCTGTGGTTATAGCCCTGGCTGTGGCGAGTGGGATTGATGCTTCCATTGTCCAGCAACCAGGTCTAGAAACCACATCCCAATCAATTGCTCCTGGGAACTCCAACTCTGGCGCACAGTTTACTGCTTCTAATTCGCCACTCCATTCTCGCGCCGTCAAACCCGGAAAAACCGCAGTCAAGAAGCCTGCATCCGGAAAAACGATCAACAGCAAGAACAATCGAGGTGGCCGCATGAGAAACGCCAAATCCAAAGCCTTCGACCCTAAAGCCGCCAAAAACATCGAAGCCAAAAAGAAGCAGGTCTTCCACTTCGTCGGTGACGCGGAAGACAAGAATGCGAATCGACGGGTCGCAAAAGCGGACCTTGCATTTAAGGGCAAGGCTGTGGACTTAATGGACGCTGAGGTCGTCGATAGTCTCACATGCACGCCGGAGACTATGCAGATTATCTTCAAGACTGACGAAGCTTTCAAAATTGTCGAGGATACCTGGCCGAAAAATGGGGAGGATTTTTTCTTGGTCTCATATCAGGGCTGCGGTGCTGGTAAAACGGATGCCGACGGTGATGAGAAGTTTGTGACCAAGGTTCTCGATCTAGCTCTCGATAAGCCAAAGAGGCTGGCAGTCGCACAGTACAAGGATGTTAAAATGGTTGATGCTATTGAAGGTGGTACCGTGTCTTGGGGTGAGGTTGCGGTAGCTCCAGGAGACCAACTTCAAGTATTCAATACCACTTCGGAAGCACCAAATCCTAGTCCCTCCCAAAGCAAGGAAGTCCAAGTTCCTCATAAGAGCCCAGTTCCGGCTTACCGAGGACTCGGGTTTAAAAAGTTTATTCCCGGACCCCAGGCGAATTTTAAAACGGGAAAGGTCGAGGAAGGTGCACCGGTTGACTCGAAGGCCGTGACGAAGCGTCGCTTAAAATCTCGCGACGACACTCAAGTAGTCAACAACGATGGTACTGCAGCGCCTGGAAGTAGTGATGTGGAGGCTGCTGCTGACGCAGTCCGACCTCCCATATCCTCGGAACCATATTCCATTAACGACTCTAAGTTTGGCGTCGGTGTTGGTGTTCTTAGGGACCTCGAAAAGAATGCTGACTCGCCAGATCAGCGCCAATGTCCATTCATTTCAGCATCACAGGTTGATGAAACGGAAATGGATGGAACGCAGTTCTTCGATATGACGGTTGTTAAAAATCAAAAGCAGATCGAAGACGATCTTCTTCGTAGCATTGCTGACAACGATCCTAAACGGGCTCGGAAAGCTAGAGCACTCCGTCGCTATCTTGTCGCTCGTGCTGAACTTCAGCGCCGATGGACCCTGTGGGGAGTTATCAAAGCCGCCTGCAACTACGTAATGGAAGTTCCAGCGAAATGGGCAGGTGATGTTTTCGATGACGCCCTGAAAGCAGTTCAAGGAGCCTGGAGTGATGCGGCTGATGCCCTTGAGGGGACTGGAAGACGTATCGTTAACGGGAAAAACACATTCAATGCGGTTAATACTAACATTGTATTTGACTATCCAAACGAAGCAACCCTCCAAGCCTATAAGTTGACAGCCGTCACGGACCCAGCGATCTTGACAAAGTACGGAGGTACTAAAGGATTCCTAATCAGCAAATCCGATACCGATAAGCTCAAAGGCGAACTTTACTGTATCGACTGTGGAATCAATGGAAACATTCGCTTCGATGGCCAAGTCACCTTCAGCGTTGCCAATGGTATCGAAGAGGCGTTCCTTGATATCGACGGCAGTATGGATATCGGAGTTCAACTCGGTCTAGAGGCTAAGGGATTCTATCAATACAGCAAATCCCTTGATATCTTCCAGGTTAGACTTGGAGCTGGAATCAACATTCCTGGAGTTATCAACTTTGCACCGACTCTGCGCACTGCTGCCTGGTTTGACGTAACACTTCAGGGAAGCGCACAGATGAATGCGGGAATCCACATGAAGTGGGCAGCTCCGAAGGCTAGAATCGACTTGCTAAAGGCAGAAGCTACACAATCCGGCTGGGAGCCACAGATCACGCGAATCTTTAACGGCAACGTTCGCATAGATGCCTGGGTAAATGTTGATCTTCCAACGAGATTTGGCCTTTCCATCGATCTCTTCAACGGAAAGTGGAACCACAATGTCGGTCTTGTTGAAAAGCCACAATTGAAGTTGTGGACTGGAATTGATGCCAGGATCCCAGTTGGCGACAAGATCGTGGCCCAAATTGCCAGCGGCGACGACCAGTGCTCCGGAATCCCACTCAAGCTGCAGTTTGAGAATACACTTTATTTCGAAGGGCTTCCGAGTATCTCGGGAGGAAATGGACAACTTGCTATTTGGAATGTTCCGAAACAGCCTCTTATCCAAGGATGCTATGGTGGTAGCGGTGCTCTCGAAAGCTCTGTCGACGGGAAAACCTTGACCGAAGGTTCTCCAATAACCCAAGAGGAAGCTGATAGGTGGGCGGACGCAAAACCGGAAGAAGTCGGTATAATTTTTGAGAAGCGTCGACGTGATGTTGACATCGAGCGACGGGCACCACAAGGCTCATCGAATAGTCCACCTGGCACCGAAGTTGATACAAGCCCATCGAAACCAAATGGACCGCCTGAAACCGTCCCAGTCAACAACCCAGCTATCGCCCCAGCTGACCAAGGGATGTTTGCCAGCAATATCATTATGAGCCCTATGGATAGGTCTTTCCTCGCTACCTCAGCGAGCGGTCTCGTATACCTCGATTCGCAGGTTGGCGGACGCAACTGTGGAAAGCCAGCCAGATGGATGTGGGACCCAGTTTCTGGAGCCGTTGTAGGTGATGCGGGTGGTAGTAATCGTCTCCTACATGCTTACTACTCGGAATTGGAAAACTTTGGCGTCTCCCGTCTCCGAGTTCACGAAGCCAACAAGATTCCTATCGACGCAGAAGTCATCTTCCTCAAGGCGAGTCCAGAGGGCGATCTATTTGGTATCATCCCTGGTGACGAAACTTTCTCCCCATACTTTATCATCGCCTGTCAGATGATTGATCAGCCGACAAAGATATTCGTTTCCCAGCTTCAAAAGACGGATGATCTAACTGGGATTGAGTCTAAAGATACTATCGACAACGTGTTGAAGAATGCCGCGAATAAAGCCAAACTTACGGGTGGAGAAGTTGTCGACTGTTCTATGAAGTCTTTGAGAATTACCGGTGACGAAGAAGCTAAATCAAATTTCGTTCCTGTCTCCAGCGATCTAGAACAGACACTTGCTGATGGAGACGACCATATTATCGTTGACGACGTTCGCGGTGTTCAGTGGGTTGAAAATTTCGACGAAAGTTCGGTCAAGCATGCCACTCAACTCGGCAAAAATGGGCAAGCGGTACCGGATCCTCAAGAACCAGTGATTCCTGCCGTTAAGACAGAAACGGCATCTGACGGTGAGGTCCTATCGGATGGATCCCAGGAGATTGCACAACCGCAGCCCCAGGTCGACACCCAGGTAGAGGTACCGCCCATTGAAGTGGTCCAGCAATGAAGAATCAGGACTTAACGATACAGCCTTAATGCATCGATGCCCGACTCGATAACATACACATCGGGTTATTATTTACATTCTCAGATCTAATACTTCTGGATAAGTTATTGCGATTCTGTATTCATGCTAGACATTTGCCTTGCTTTTAGTCGTTATGTTCCATTTTCTTCGGTCGCGCACGAAGCAGGTCTATTTTACGCTTGTTATATAGATTAAATGTCAATTTTTAGCTATTATGCAATCCATTCCTTAGCATTAGTCTGTAATCTAAGCCCCGGCTTATGTACCATGCTCTGTGAAGTTTATTTCTGTATCCCCAACAACCTCCTCTTCTACCATACACTGAAACTTAATTGTGCCTTGTTTATCACCTAGCATAACCTCGATCTGGAAGACGAGATTAACAACCCTACCCCCTCCTGCGGAGTCGAACTTTGTCAAGTCGACCCCACTGAGATCCGTTTCAATAGTCCCCATTCGCTTGACTATACTCGTGCCGATATTTATCAGTTGAAATCCCTATGTGTTTTTTTTGGCGTGGTTTCGTCGTTGGGGTCACTTACCAGTATCTCCGTACCTCTCTGGGGGCTCGTCTTCATCGCAGTAATGTAGCTCTATTCTCATCATTTGCGCATCCGAGGTCCCAAGATGTATAGTTTTCATAAACACCAATGATATCGATGTATCGCTAGTAATCTCTGCACCCTATAGGAACGAAGAGTTGTTAATCGACGTGTTCCGGATCTTAGTTTCGGACATGATGTGAGGGATTTACCTTCGAGACACACCAGGCCATATACCCATCCGCTTGTTTTCCGTCAAAGGGATCGTAATAGGCATCTTCTTCGTCATCAATCCCTTCTCGGAATGGCCGCGATACAATAGTTCCATAGCTTGTTCGGCATCTTCTTGTATCTATTGTGGCCATTTCAAGGCCGCGGACGACTGCTCCCTTTGCAACAGCACCCCAGCTATAACCCAATTGTTAACTTGTTGTCTCTGGTAAAGAACCAAGGCATAGATACCTTTTACTTCCAGGCACATTTACTATGATGTTCTGCGGTGCTAGGTAAGCTGCGAGTCGCTTCTGCAAATATGGCGAATCCCCAAATCCGCCAACAAGAAAGAGTTTCTTCATCGGTCAGGAAAATAAATTAGTATATAATGGGCAGTAGCGATTTATTGTGGGAACTTACGTTCACAGGTTTCTTCCGGAGCTGCCTCACTCGATCGATCTGGGTTTGAACCAAATCAATAATCTTTTGAACAACGGGGTCGAACAATTCTTTCATCACTTCGCTATAGTAGTGGAGGGTTGTCATACGTTAGTTCCTGTTGACGGAAAATATCACATCCAGGCTACTTTCTGTAATGTTAAGCTTACTTTGTTATTAAAAGACTCTCATAAGTCTCGTCGTAGTACTCATCGTCTGGATCCACATCGTCCATTCCCAGTGTCATGTCGTCAAAGCCGTCATCGGTTCCAAATTTGCGCTTGTTCCATTCGAAACTCTGCATAAACTCGCTCCCTGGGCCTTTGAACTCTTCCGGTAAGGAGTCGAAAGATTCTCCAAACTGCCTTGACATCCACTTTCGAAGATTTCTGTCGACTGCCGTCCCCCCACATTTACCTCCGATTGCGGGACAAGTTTCATGGAGTACAAGTCTCTCATTTTTCTCGGCGACAATATACCCCGTTAAGTCCTAAATTAAACATGTCAACATATCAATCAAACTATAAATATTCTATACGGTACCGGGTCAAATTAGAGAAGGCTTAAGAAACATACCACAGTCCCACCTCCACAATCACAAACTATAATGCTATCTCCGGGCTGAAGGAAGTTTCTTAATGTTAGTTTTCGATGCAGTATTTTAGATCGGGTTCAAGTTTACGTTACCTTAGCCGCAGTCTTGTATTCCCGAGAAAGTCCTGTGATTGTCGCTAATGCTGCTGCCTCGGGCTCCAATATCAGGCATATCTCATCTCCGGTTCGTGTTCCAAATCCTGCTTTTTTGGCAGCATGTAAAGTTTTAACTTCTGCTTCATCGGACCATATGGCTGGCTTCGTGATCCAGAATTTTATTCTTGTAACCTGAAGAACTTGTTTTGTATATTTTTGTTCAAGTACCCCCATCAAGTGGGTATAGAGCTCTTTAAGGTAGTCAGATGTAATATCTTCCGCTGAACGGTTCCCGCCCAGCGCGACAATACCATTAGTAATTTCTTGACTCAAATCAGGATCATCGAACGCGGTCGGGGTGGCATTGTTATCCAGATGTAACTTCATCCAAGAATACTGTTTTAGCCCCGCTCCGACTTCATAGCCCCATCGGTTCTTTGCGAGGTTATTATCCTCAGCATATGCAAGCCGACTAGGCGTTTTGAGTCCTGTCTGTGTATGACCAGTAGTCGTGTTTGCAGGCCACTCAGTGTAGTCTCTTATTTGACTAGGGTCATTGTGTCTGCTAAGGATGAAACTGAGTCCTGTTGATATCGTTGTTTTCCATAGGGTTAGTTCTCAAACCTTCAAGGTAAAGTGTTGAGTCTTTTGTAGGCGCCAAACCTGAGTATGTTGTCCCATAGTCGACCCCGACAATTAGATGGTATCTCTGGAGGCCAGACCCATTGGCATCCGGGTCGACCATACGTGCGGAAACCATATCGATAGAAAAGAAAATGCTCTGTTCAACAGCGCCGTTCGAAAAGCGTAAGTGGAACCCGATATCTCGCGATAAGGTTGTGGGTATAACTTTAAATCTTTTCGCCGTCTACGCTTTGCACGTCTGATTCGCAGTAATTAGATATTTTTTACTTCTGGAATCTCAAAGTTGATAGAATTGTATTCGCGGTGCTATATGAATGTTACTGTCGGGGGAAATAATCCAGGGCGAATTTCGAAGATAAGCCTTGCATTGTTGTATTCGGGGCATCGGCGGAGAGACATCAAGGATCTCATTGACAATATCGTTTAGGGACAGACGGATTATACCAGACATGCATCCTGCAGAAGCTTGCCAGATATCGAACCAGGATTCTCTGCCGTTTGGATCCATTGTCTCCAGCTGACCAATCAACATTTCCAACGTGGAATTTGTGTTGCTAGATTAGCGTATAAATTAGCAGTTATGCAGCATGCAAGCGTGACGATTCGGACTAGCCTAGACGTAGGATACCCCGCTTCAATCTCAGGACTTCGAGAAACCCCTCAGCCGTTGCACTAAAGGCCATGTTACACGATATCGGTTGCGTGTATTTCATCCAGACCCTCGAAGAATGGGCTGAGATGCCTTGCTAATTATGCAGGGTTGGGAGAAGGATGCTGATATGTCGGGATCCTTGTGGAATCCGACATGAGGGGTCCACGTCCCAGATCGTGATTCGTAACTACGTAGCTTAAGTGACTCTCTACTTATATCTGCGATTCATTGTATCAAGACTTTCGCATTCTATGCCTCTTCGTGTTACTAGGCCACGAGGGAGAACCTTCAAACCGATCTATCAAAACACTACTTGTTCTCAGGTTGATACTGAAACCCACAAACAATTGGTATAGTAGAGCATGTACAATATACCTTCTCAATCTAGCCCAAGTGGGCAGGGCCAGCGAGGCTTCACATCTATGATACGATCATCATCACCGCCTCTCCAGTATGATGCAAGGCCGGCACGGGGATTGGGAAGCCCAGGTAAATATCTATGGTATCAATTATAATAATCAAGGTATTTTCGTTAACAGCCGGTCCCTTTATACTAGTCGGAGCGAATTCGCGCAGTACTGCTGTATCCGATATCCAAAATGGGTTCCGCAACCTTCCGTTCTATACGCCCTTTGAGGGCGAAGAAATCGGGGATATTGGCAACGTGATGCCTATGGTGTCCCCTCCGAGTTCAATTGCTCCCCTGGTGCCAGACTTGATGCCAGCCCAAAACCCATTTGATGCTCTGGGATATCCGCAGTACCCGGTTACCCCTACCGATAATGCTTTTCCCTTGTCTGAACACAGCACTCCAGCAACAATCTATAGTGACATTCAGAGTGCAAGCCCAGGCAATACTAGTCAGTCACGGCCCAAACGGGATAGCTATGGCAGGACTCCCACATCGCCTACTCCTTACCCAACAACTCCAACCCACCTACCGGGGGGTTCAGCGGTCAACCCTATGTCATACACTCCACGGACGCCGGACGAAAAGAGGAGGACCACTAGCAACATGACAATCACAGGCCCTACTCACAAAGTAAGATCGTCACTCGGTCGAGCAAAGCCAGGGCTTGACCAATCCGATACGCAACCGACGATTCCTAAATATCTCCCGACCCCTACCCTAAGCAACGAAGAGATAACTACCCGAAGGAAGAAATTCGAACAAAAATTGGTACCCCTGGACCTACCGACAGAGAGGCTTAAGGCGCTGCAGTCATTGTTCACCAAAACCCTCCAGGGCGAATTTGAATCCGGAATAACTGCGTTCGCAGAGTTCTACGAAGCAGAAGTCAAATCGGCCAGAGAGCAAGAGGGCAGATCTAATTCTGACGTTGCGTCGCTGAAAAAACGCAATGAAAGCGCCGAAAATCGGGTCAAGGATCTTACTTCAACTGTTGACAAGCTTTTGGTTGAGACGGACAAGCTTAAAAGCGAGGTTACAAGGAGGAAGAAGCGTAGTGATGAACTCAAAGACAAAGTAGAAGCGCAGAAAAAAGATATTATCAGAATGCAAGGAGAGAAATCGAAAGCAGATGAAACGTACTACGATCTACAGGGTAGCGCCAATGCAGATATGGATGTTCTCCGTGGCAAACTAGAGGCTTCCGAAGCTGCAGAGCGAGATCTCAAGGAATCTATACGCCTGAGCGAAGAGAAACACAGAAAAGCAATTCAAGTTGCAGAGGCAGCTTTACAGGATCAACTCAAACAGGCGACATCTGATCAATCGGTAACCGCGGACACAATCCGGGACCTCAAGCTAGATAAGGCAACCGCTCTCCAGAAAGTTCAGAAACTGGAAGAAAACCTGATCTCGGAGAGCCAGGAAAAGTCCAAACATGAAGCGAGAATCCGAGAATTATTTGACGAGGTTCGATCAGAGAATGATTCAAAGAATCTTCTTCTTGCGAAGCTCGAAGAACTCAAAACAGCCAACTCCAATGCGGACACTGCGAACAACGCCCACACTATCGCGCTCCAGGCGGAAATTGAGGAACTTAAGTCGCAGCAAAAATACGTCCAAGACCTACTTTCGAAGAAGACTGAGACTTCGGATGCCATCTCCGCCCAAAATACGGAGTTGCAGAAAGAACTAGTTGACCTCCGTGCAAAGAATGAAGAACTCCACCAGGAAGTTAAGACTATTTCGGGTAGTTTGGAGGGAGTTACGAAAGATCTCAAAAACAAAAGCGAAGAACTGGTGAACGAGCGAAACGCAGCTTTAACGTCTGAGAATTCGTCAAGGTCCGCATTCGAAACTGAACTGCGCGAGAGCCGGCGGAAAATCGAAACAATCTCCAGTAGTTTAGAAAAGGCTACAAGAGATTTCAACAGGGCAACCGAACAGCTGGCTGACGAACGTAATAAGCTATACAAGTCCCAGGAATCCGAGCAGGCCTCGAAAACCGCATACGAAGAAGCTCAGCAGGAAATCGAAACACTCTCCAATAGCCTGGAAAGGATCACGGGATCTCTCGGTGTCGCAACAACAGAGCTGGCTGAGGAACGGAAGAAGTCCTCGGAATCAGCAAAGGCATCAAAGTCCGCATATGAGACTGAGCTGCTAGAAAGTCGGAGGAAAATTGAGACACTCTCCAGCGACTTAGACAAAGTTAGGAAAGATCTCGAGGAAGCAGCCAAAGAGCTAGTTAACGAGCGGTATAAATCTTCAGAATCTGCGAAGGCATCAATATCCGCGCACAATGCAGAGCTACTCGAAAGCCAACGGAAAGCTGGGGGCCTCTCGAATACCTTGGAGGAGCTTAGAAGAGATCTCAGCAAGGCAGCCAAAGATCTGACCGACGAGCGGAACAGATCCCTGGAATCTGAAAGGCTTTTAAAGGTCACATACGATGCCGATTTGCTCAAAAGCCAACAAAAGGTCAATGCCCTCTCGGATGACTTGGAGGATCTCAGAAGGCGCCTCGACAAGAAAGACGGAGAGTTAGACGACGAAAGAAAGCTCTTGCAAGCTGAAAGGGTGTCGAAGTCTACATGCGAGGCTGAGTTGCTTGGATGCCGGCAGAGGATCGAGACCCTGTCCAACAGCTTGGAAGGACTCAGAAAAGATCTCAACACTAGGACCGATGAATTAAACGCCGAAAGAGTATCTCTGCAATCTGAGAAAAAGTCAAAGTCGGTGTGCGAGGCAGACTTACTCGAAAGCCAGCGGAAAGCTGAGAGACTGTCCAGTGATATAAAGACACTCGCCAAGGATCTCGAGAAGAGAAATGAAGAATTAGCTTACGAGCGGAAGTCCTTGCTGTCTGAGAAGGCCTCCAAATCCACCTGCGAAGCTGAGCTACTCGAAAGCCGACGCTTGTACGAAGGGTTGGTTCTTCAAAACAAAGCTTTAGAAGTAGCTAAATCTAGCACATCTGAAGCCCAGCAAGAACTTCAAAATCTTGTAGAGGCTGGCGTTCGAGAACGAGCAGAACTAGAAGCTCGCCTTCACCTGAAAATAAGAAATCTCGAATCTGAACTGCTGCAGATACAGGGTACGCTTTCATCCCGTGCTGAATCCGACACCGAGGTCATCAACAAGCTACGACAAGAAAAGGCCACGTTAGAACAAGAAAGAGCTCTCCTAGAAAGAACTATAAAGGGGCTACAAGAGGAAAAGAGCATGGCGGAGAAACAGAAAAACACCCTAGAACAGGAAAAGACTAGCCTACAGCGAGAGAAGGACAGCCTCGAGAACGAATACAACAGTATGAAGCAGGAAAGGAGTAGTCTAGATCAGGGAAGGAGCGGTCTCGAGTACGAAAAGAACAACCTGATACAGGAAAATACCAGATTGAAACAAGAAAGAGACGGTTTAGAGCAAGAGAAGAGCGCTCTGAAGCGAGAACAGAGCAGTCTGGAGCGAGAAAAGGATACCTTGCAGCAAGAGAAGAACGGCTTGGAGCGAGAGAAAAGCAACCTAGTGCAGGAAAGAAACAGCCTAGAGCAAAACAAAAACAGGCTAGAGAAGGAAAATAATACCTTGGAAAAGGAGAAAAAGGACCTTCGGGAAGCTGCTGCAACTGCTGAAAAGGATTGGTCAAGCTTGATCCAACAATTCCAAGAAGAGATGAACGTTTCGAAACAAGAGCTTGACTCAAAAGTTCGTAGTCTCCAAGATCAACTGGCAGCAGAGAGAGCAGGACATGCGACGGCGAGACCCCCAGATACGGATCTAAGCGCCGAGGCTACAGCCGTTTTGAACAAAGAAATCAGAAAACTCCAAAAGGAGGTGACAGTGCGAATTGAGTCCGAAAAGAGTTTGGAGAGCCAGATCAAGGCATTGCGCTTGGAGCTTAAGCAGAAAGCGAACATCGAAGACACCCTCGAGACACAGTTCAAAGAAGCCCAGGCCGCCAACAGAGTTGAAAAGAAGGAGCTCAAGTCTCAGCTAAAAAACCAAGAAGTTGAACTCGAAAGGCTTGCTACGGATATCGGAAAGCTTCAGAGTCATAATAACAGACTGCAGGAAACTATTCAGCAGAGACGAGCAACGGAAACATCTGCTGCCCAAATTCAAATAGATAAACTTGTCTCGGAGGTTGAGACCTTGCGGGAAAGAACGGCGACACTCCAGAGTCAACTTGATGTATCGACTTCCGAAAGAGACGAACACTCCGCAGTAGCCCAAAGAAGAGAGGGTCAAATCAATTTATTGCAGCAGGAAATCCAAAAGATGAGCGATGGAGCGAACAAATCGGCCCAGGCTCAACGAGAGACCTACGCTTACATCGACAAGTTGAAATCGGATTTTACGAGCCAGGAAGAGGCCGCTCAAAAAGCCCGCCAAGAGGTTGCGATACTGGCGGGAAAAATCGACTACAAGGACAGGTCTATCGCGGCGCTTCAGTCCTTAATAGAGAGTTCTACGGATGAGATTAATGGTATGGAGCTCTTACGTCAACAGATAAACGAGAAGAGCTACGAGATCGAGAGATTGCAAGAGAGCCTTCACGGTCAAGAAGAGCAAGTCCGAAAGGCCCAAGTAGCAGCATTCAAAAACTTAGAAACTGCTAAGCACGCTTTCCTTGAGGACAACGAGATTGAGCAAAAATTAAAACACGAAGTGTTTGCTAATTTAGAAAAATGGGTTCGAGAGTATGTGCCGCGGAGAAAGGCTAGTGATGACAAACCAAGTGCAAGTTTGATAGCAGAATTAGCATTACTATCGAATCCCGACTCTCTGGTGGCTCTAAGCCAGAAACATCCCCAAATCATTGTTCAGGGCCTCTTATCTCACTTCGCAGTGGAAAATCTGTTGAAACAACCGTTCCGCCTCCTTCCTACTCAGAATGAAGCTCCAAGGTCAGAAGACTCTATTTCCGGTGTTCTCCAGAAACTTTACGATAGCTTCCTACAATGTAAGTACCACGCTGTGCCAAACCATTTTCCAAAGCCTTGGTATCTAACAATCTAAATAGTCGATGCCCCTCAAGGCCATGACTGGCGGTTCAAAACATTCCAGCTCCTGAGCCAACTAGACTCCCAACCATCGTCAACACGATACCATCAGGACACCAACTTAAGGAGGTCGCGGGCCGATTACTGCGAGCTCCTAGCCCAAAGGTTCATCACTGGGCCTGCAGGTTCTTTGCTTGGGCCTTGCAGGAGCGAACCAGAGAGGTTAGAAAAGTTGGTAAAGGCTTTCGATGGTATCGCAGAAGTATCCTTGAAGCTATGGTCCCAAAAGGCATTCTTAAGTGTCAGAGGATTCTCTGATGTCAAGGACACCCCCTTTAGCTGGGACTCTTCGCATGTCCAAGCGCATGCACTCCATCATCTCTCGCGACCTGGCAAAACCCATAGTCGAGATGGTGATCCGATTTATATGGTGATACAACCTGAAATAGTGGCGTATGGTAATGAGGATGGCTCAGAATACGATAAAGAGAAGGTATGGGCTAGGGCTGTTGTAGCCTTGAGTGTTTAAGAGAAAAAGAAGGGCAGACGGATCATTAGTTTGTAGTGATATAACATACTGGGACTGTTTTACTGTTTTTAGGCGATATTTGGATTTAAATAATGAAGTAACGACAATACTGAAACGGCATATATTGAAGTCTCGCGGATATAGTTCCTCCTCGTATACTCATGAGAACGTTGAGTTCAACCTTACTAGTATTTGCTATCTACTTTCCGCGTAACAAACCAATCGCCGCCATCGATACCTGACGCCCAGCATTCCTCAAATATGTCACCCTCACCTCTGTGAACGAATAGATTCCTCCGACTCGTCCCCGACATAGTCACGGCCAATGTTGGGTTGCTCCCTATAAACGAGTCTTTATCCACTCCTTGCTTTGTCCAATTACCCATTTCGTCTCCTGAAAATTCGGACACAGTCCCGTCTTTAGATTTTCCAAAAACCACGATCTGACTGCTGTTGGCGAATAAAGCGCATGTTGTGATGGATGTGTATTCTGGAAGTGCACTTGGCACGAAGGGACCTAGAAAGAGGCAGCTCGAATTAGTTATCATTGGTATACTTCTACTTAGAGGTGGTATATAGTCACATACCCTCCTCCCATTTGCTCCCGTTATAAATGAGCTCCCGCACGTTGCACTTTTCATCCTGATAGAAGATATGGATTTTGATGCTGTCTGAAATGTAACTTGCAGCTGCAATACTTGTCCCATTCGAAGCCGTGCGAAGGCTCGCACCTCGTTCCCATCCCCCAATATTACCTGCACCCCGATTTCGCACGCTATCCATAAAACAAAGCTCTTCTATCTTATCATAATTATATCCTATATGCTTATTGTTAGATTGATGAATAAGGTGTCTATCTCGGTTGGGCGAGCCATGGCGACGAACCTTGGTAATAAACCCGGATATGGCCTGACCATTCAACAGCTGCAATGCGAGAACTTGGGGTAGCCTTGACTTGCAAGCCATGGAGATTCCCAGCGGCCCAAGCACCTTTTACCGTTGTAAATCTATGTTCCTGGAGCATGCAATCAGGTGTAAGGTAGTATAGTCGGATCTTAAGGGTTTTCAAGTTAGCGCGCGCCTCACACTTGAGCATATATCGGAGACACCGAGTAGAGGGTACTGACATCCCGCCCGTTTCTTCGACTAATTGCAGCTAGTGGGGTATACTGTGCCGCATTGATACCTGGTATCTCTGTAATTTCCCAATCCTCTGCATCCCGCTTCGCTTCAAAAATACCTCGACTAGTTTGGAAATACAAGCGGTAGTTCCAGCTACCCCAATTTACTGCCGCAATGGAATATCTTTGCAACTGTGGCGGTAAGGGGGCTGGGGGTGGTGGAGCAACGACAAGAGGACGCAATGGGGTCCAAACTCCACTGGGGCCCGCCGATGGCCCCCCGCCACTAGCAGGGCCAGGTTGAGGGAGGTTCCTTGGCCTCAGACGGTGGTAGTTATTTCCAGCGGCACCACCTTTATTATTTATTCCACCAAGCAAAGGGCTCTGATTTGTTGGTATAGGCTGCTCGGGGGCCTGTGGGGCCACCAAGCTAGGTTGGCCACCAGGACTCCGGGCCTCTTGTGCTAGTTGGGGACTGTCGCCACCTTGTGTCAACAGCACTTTGAGCAACTCCTTAGTATAGGAGGCTGCGGTCAACGCTGCATATGGTTGCCAGTCTTTATTTTTGTGAGAGTCGCAGTAATCGCAGATACCTCTAACAACGAGGCACTGAACGTTGTCCATAACACCACCACCCTCCATCTCGACGCATTTTGCCTTCAAATCCCTTCTCAGTTCATCTCGAAGAGATGCATCTTTAATAACTTGGTCTCCGGAAGCTATTATGCCGTAATGAACAACAGGATCTTTATGGCTGCGCGGTCTCCTATTCACTACCTTAGTAGAGTCACAGGCTTCACAAGTTAGACTGTGCTCGTCCTCATGCTCGTAGTCCGCCCGATAAAGGTTGTCGTTTTCCGGACCTAAGTAACTGAATGCCCGTAAATTTGGATATCTCTGATGAACTTCTGCGACGTAATTCGAGATCTGGCTGCCAAAAAGATTGTGCTGAAATTGTAGATTGTTGATAGCATGAAGGAGCTTTTCGGGCGGCCGGTTCAAGCATCCAGTCCGATTAAACCTGCGTCCTTTCTCCGTCTTTCCGAAATCCCACCTGACTACTCCGCTATATTTTCCTTCTGGTACGCTGACTACGACATCTCCTAACCTAATGTCTGCCCCTCCTTCTAAATTTGGAATCCCGCCACCGATCCCGACCATAAACAAAAACTTTATGGCCCTAAAATGCCCTTTTAGTCGGGATACAACCCCGGCCGCCTTGGTGTTACCATATATTCCTTTAGGGAGGGTGGCGATAACAATATTATGACTGCCGATATTTCCTAGAACATGGATGTCATCGTCTTCCGGTGGCACATCTGGATGGCCCTTGTAGCTGTGAATACTGTCGAGCACTGATCCAGAAGCTGTTTGTTCAAGGGCCAAGGCACAGATCCACCCAATAGTGTATTCTTTCACAGGTCGAATGAGGCTTGGATTTGGTTCCATTTTCGAGTCCGGTACCCAACAAAAGAGGGGCTTTTTCTAGCGTAATAAAACGTAAATCGAACAAATTCGTACAAACAGCGGGTTACCTTGTTGGCCTAAATGGTGTCTTGCAAGTAACTCATATAGTCGTACTGCATCATATTTGCCTGGCCGATAGGCCAATAGAAGGATCGCTGTGTGTTGCCATGTTACCAGCGGCTGCTTACGAGGTTGATGGATCCTTGAAGCAGGTCATGAAGTCGGAGAAGCCAGGGGCCGGGGGGCGCGCGGTTCTTTTGGCGTGCACTGCCCAAGATGCATGTCTGTACATTGGGCAAAAGTGCCCCACGGAACGGACGATTGGTTGGATGTGAGCCAGCCAGTAAGGTGTGACGGGCCTCAGCCGTGCAGGGTTGGGATTGCTTTCGACTTCATGCATCCCGAAGCGCCTGTCCAATGCTGGGTAGTCCACGTCCGGGTCTCCACGACCAAGGCTTCTAAATTTCCGAGACCACTTCTATTGCCATCAGTCGCGGCATTAGTTCTAGATTTAAGCCCCATCGCGTCGTCGTAATCGTCCTCCTGCTAACCACCAGTTCTGCTCCTATAGTAAATGTCCAAGTGTTAGTGTCCGATTACCCATAAAAGCCTCGAGCCGGCCGCGACTAGTTCCCGGCGTGAGGTGACAACAATCTCTTGGAAGGCTGGGCGAAGAAAAGTTGTATTTTGGAGAGGCAACACAATTTCTGCAACAAGACAATGATCAAAGGCATTCAAGTCAAAATATTCGAACAGAGAAGTAAGTGTTTAGTTTCCAAGATGGGAAGTATTATTTCTAATTAAAGTGAAATTTACAGGCAGAAATGAGAGTCGCGGCATAAAAGAGGGTTGGGAAGCCTTAGAGGACGATCTTGAAACATATCTTGGCTCTGGTATAATGATTACATGCACGAACGTTATGAATTTGTCCTGGTCCACCCGATTATGACTGACTGTGAAATACCTATTAACTACTAGCACCAAGCTCACCTTCTTTTATGTAAGTGAATATCGATACCCCCTTCCGTGATCTATCGGGCGGAATAGTAATCTAATAAATCAGCTTTGCGAGTTCTAAGAGCCTACAAGGAAATGAACCGGCCTCGTCGTCTCTTCACTACATGCTTCAGGATTTCTATCGTATGCCTAATGAAATCTGGTCAAAAGTTCACTGGGAATCTAACGGCTACTATGGCTGTAGCGACGGAGAACTAAACCGCCATGGTAAATTCTTAGATCCTAGCCCCTTGAAAACGTTTGTCTCGAAGAATGCTAATACTATCATCTTTGTTCTTTTCAGACACATGGTTTCGGTTTCTCGTCAAACAACTCTACGAAAAACCGGGCGGGAGACCATTTCCTGAAGACTACGACTATCGTTGGTACAAACTAGGATTCTTCACCACCTGGAGCCAGTCCGGTCCGAAATGCATGCTTTGTCTAGACTGTCCCGAAGAACTCGTCATTAGCATGCGAAATTCACTCGATGTTGCCTCTAAGGACCAATTTCTCGTCGACCCGTACTCCTTCCATCAAATTGCTGTCAGGGGCGTTGTAAACCTGTACGACGCATCTATTTGGAAACTACGAGATGTTGTCAGAACGGTGGAAAAGGCAGGTTTAAAGGAGAGAGTCGATTCTGGCCTATCTAACTATAGTAACACCACAACTTCGTCACAGACCCGGCCGACCCAGCGCAAACCAGAAGTCGATTACAATCACCTCCACGAAGCCGCAAGACACGTTATTCACAGCACCGAGACACTTCTCGTATCGACCCAACTTATGGAGCAAATGATGCTACGGCAGAAAGAACGCTTAAATTGGTTGGTGAACGCACCAGAGGAGGAAAAAATATGTATGCGACAGGTTGGGGACAACCTCATGTTTTATCATGGGATGATCCATGCATTTAAGTGTCGTTCGGAATCGATGCAAGAGCGCCATCAGAACGAAATCCAGTTGGTAAGTCCAGGTATTCTTATTTTAGATTCCTAAGCAGCTCCAATATTCTAACCACGGTATCCTAGGCATTCAATACTGTCGCACAGTACCACAGCCACGTCGCTGCTGTTGACTCCGCCGCTATGAAAGTTATTGCAGCCTTGACAGCGGCATTCTTACCAGCGACATTTGTTTCGGTATGCTATTTTCCCTAGCCCTTTTGCCTTGTTGTGCTTCAGTATCGGTACCTCTAGATCTAGACGAGTTCTGACCCGTTTCCTCACCCCGGTTGCAGGCAATATTTAGCATGAGTTTTTTCAACAATGGGGGCGATAATGGCCCAAGCAGCAGTGGAGGCGGCGGTGATAGTAACGAAGGCTGGTCGCTTTCAGATAAGTTCTGGATATACTGGGCCTTTGCGATACCCCTCACCATTGCAACAATAGTTTTGTTGGCATTCAGTAAAAAGATTATGCGGTGGCTCCAACTGATATGATATAGAACGGTTTAACGACTTTAACGGACTTAGAAATTTCTCTTAGAAAGTGTCGACACAGCAGTACAGCCTGATATTTGGAAAAAAGCATACGTGTATATATATATTTGCATTTGCACCGACGTCATGTTTAGCGAAGTCATAGCCTTACCTAGATTTTTTCCTCTATTTCTATTCCTACACTTTTAGAAACCTCAGAACGATTTCCCTTGTTTCCATTTCACTTCAAATTCATTCCTGTATAATATGCATTTAATACACACAGATCTTAGTACTTTATCACAACATGGTATCATCGATCATGTGTGCAGGGTGGCAATGCCAGACAATTCGCGTGTTGCCTAAATGGATTGTCTGGCTCCCAAGTTCCGGAAGCCACCTTTCGCCTATACTCATATCATATACCCAATACAAACGGTTTCCTTAATCTTCACGACCCACGGTTGGAATCGCGATGCCTTGTAATCTTGACTACGAAGTTGTTCTTATTTTCCTTGACCTGGATGGGATCTCACGGTATCCCACCGCAATCTCAGGGGCCAAACTGTCGCGCAAGATAGACCACCTCATCCGTTACATTCGGAGTCGTCGGATGCGACTGGAAAACATGCTGGCTTTGAATGAAAGCACGCCAACAGAGACTCCCTTAATCAAGAAAATACAGGCCGTAAACGGCGGCAGAATGGCCTCAGATCTGAAGGGATAAGCACGCCCAGCATCCGTATGCTCGGGTTTCGACGCGACCTCAGCTTCGTCAGTGTCAACGATGCGGCCGGTTTCCCGTTTCCCGACTGCCGCCACGTTGTGGTTCAGACGAAGCCAACTGCGGAAGTATCTAGCACAATCCCGTCAAGACACTGTCCGTGCGAATTAAAGTGATCTCACATTAAATCGTTATCAGCGATGGGATGCTACTTTTCTCGGGCCATCACACTCAAAACCAACCGACTTTCTCCTCATGATAACAGGCTCGGCAAGTTCCACAGTTCAGCCCTGAGAACCGAATACGAGATGCCCTGCAAAGCGAGTCCTTCGCCCCCCGAGTTCGTTCGACCAGAGACCCCACGACTGATTTGGGATTTCCTCATGCGCATGCGTCGTTTTCATACAGTATTGCCCAGCTTAAATCCGCAGCTGCTTGAGCACAGAGAGATCGTACTTTACAGACGCTGGATGATCCTGCATGGGGAATCATAAACAAAAAAAATAACAAAAAAAAAAAAAAAAAGGAAGAAGAAGAAGACCGAAGACCGAAGAGATTAGATCCTCTGGTACTCATTGTTTGCGTCTTTGCCCCGTCAAACAATGCCTGGAGGCCAATTATCATGCTGTGGTAATCGTACAATGCAGGATCCGCCTGTCCGCAAATGCACCCATGTATCCATCTCCAGAAACATGTACACGTACCACAGAGCATCGAGCCACCCCAACTAGACTCTGTGCGACCTCCTTCTTTCAAATGATCATTCCAACGTGCGACCCTCCTAAAGGTCCGAGGCCGCCGATGAGCTAAACAACGCGTTTTCCCTTTTCGAGAGTCCCCATGCGAAACCTTCCTGCTACCCCGCTTCCGTAAACCTTCAAGACCGCCATTGCAATGCCTTGTAAAGCAACCATTCCTCCGGTTGAAATAGCCAGAGACGACACTCCACGAGAAATCTGGGACTGGTTATTGCGCAAACGAAAGGAGGTTCGCGACGAAAGCGAATTGCGCCCGCAATCATTCAATTCGTGGGGCGCCGAGGTCTTCGAAAGCATCGGTTACGAAACACGGATGAATCGGTGGGAGGACCAGCAAGAAGAATTAGAAGAAGCAAGGATACAACTCGAGCAAAGGCGGCTTTCACAACAAGAAAGGCCTGAGAATCCTTCAGTTCCTTGAAAAAAAAAAAAAAAAACTGGATTGGGCCGGCATTGACGGGCAGTCATCAGATGCCCTGCAAGGCAACGCTTCTCCCCCCAGAAGTTGCAACAGACGAGACGCCGCGCGAAATTTGGGATTGGTTGATGCGAAACCGACGAACGATTCGCGACGTCTGTGAGCGGTACCGAACCTCACCTGCTAAGGTCGAGCTGTGGGAACGGAGATCTTATCAATACCGGATGACACTTTGGGGACTGCGATAATTCATACCTATTTAATTTTATCCTTTATTTCTCAACCCTCTTTCCAGCATATTGTTAAGACTACAGCCTACCGCCAAGGAGTCAATTGCTAGTTCGAAAATGCCATGCAAAGCTAGTATATTGCCGTCCGAGACTGTCGAGGACGACACACCATCATCGATATGGGATTTTCTGATGCGAAGGAAGCGAGGGCTTCGGGAGGCCAGTGAGCGGCGGCCTTTACAAAGAGCACACCCACGCTTGGAGTTTGCGGAACTATCTCGCCAGGCTATCGGGCAAATACGGAACGAGACCCAAACTGCGACAAATACCTGTCAAGTCACTAGCTGCTAGCGACCCAGCTGATTCCTCAATATTGGCGAATCCATTATCGCCCCCCGAGCGACCCGGATATAAATTCATGGCTAAATACTGGAAAGGCTCTAGAATTTAGAGGATCTCATTCTGCACTAAAGAGCCCATCATATTCAATATCCTGCTCTGCACTTTACAAATAGTAATTCGATCGAAGATTCGCACATGTACTCTTTCTATTAATTCCTTTGGTTTTGAATCTTACCCTTGCATAGAGGGTGTTTACAATTAACAAATTTCCGACGGTTTGCCTTCTACGAATCTAATAAGGGCCATTTTGTATTCAACTTTATGTCTACTAGATTGTATGATAGAATACTCTTTGGACCTCCTAAAGTAAAGCCTGCCGTTCAATCATACCCTACCCAGCGCGATCTCGCTCAAATCTCAAACCCTGTTAACCCGTGCTTCGTCTGACAGCCTGTGCATCTCAGTATATACGACACCCTATTCCGATCATTGGCCGCTATTTCTTCCAACGTGTTATTGAAGGATTTATCGCAATGGCGGCATTCATCCCAGTCATTGACCGATAATATCAGTGTTCTAACAGAAGTTTTGAAGTCCTCTCTTTTACTCTCAAGAGTCCCCAATTTGAGAGAAAGGCTATCTATTTTTTCCACCTGCTTCACCACTTTGTTCTGAAGGGTATCAACTTCGATGCATAAGGCCTGCTGGTATTGATCCATTCTCCTAGCGTGCTTCCGAAGGAGTTCGAGCTCCATGGTAGGGAATCGTGCTATATTGTCAAGAAACTCTTTGGCTCTAAGAAGCTCCATGCTTTGCTTAAGCCAGATGTCCATGATCGGTTTGCGTAGTGTTTGGTCAGATGGCGCTGTCTTTTCGTCAACGTCATCCATTAGACGCCACTGGTCGGTTGTCCATTTAGGGGGTAGACCATCTATGAACATCTTGGCCGCTTGGAGTTTAAGCTTCTCAATGAAATATTTATCCCCGAGTGAATACATGATGATATGGTGCCGCTGCCGGAGGATTTCTGGACTGATTGGTGTCTGAGGCCCCGTCCGTGGAAGCTCTTGGTTGGTAGTTTCATCCTGTGACGTTGTTGCGGTGTCTTCGGGCTCTGCAACTGATGGCTGCGAATCGTCCATCGTATAGCTTCCCGAATACAGGAAGCTGAGCATTTTTTGGACATCAGAAGGGTTTTCGTCTACCAAATCGATTTCGGCAATCTTTGCCTCCTATTCCAGAAGCTTCGTGAGATCAGGGCTTTTAAGAAGTATCGAGCGGGGTGTAGTATCCCCCAATCGCAAAATGATATCATGAAGTCAGGGAAATATTACCTTAAACTGACTATCACAGAGCATCGTAAAATAGTCGGACTGAGGACAGATAATAGCTCTATGAACCTTCCACTCTCGCGGCCCACATAAGATCTTAAAGTCGGAGTATTTCCCGGATTCCAATAGAGTCTCCATGATGACTTGATCGCTGGTATGTTGGCCAGTAGTTGTATATGGCCTCTGTTGAGCAACCGAGACTGGCAATCTACCACTTCACGCCGGTTTTATAGGGTCTGGCTAGTTCACGAGGCTGACAGGTACAGGAATGCGTATACGATCGAACTCGATCAAAAGGAGCCTGCAGTGTTTGTGTTGCAAGGTTGGTAGTGAGATGCCCCACAAACGTCTGACTGCTATAGCTAGGCACCTCAGCCTTGTTTACTACGAACGATACACTACAAGGCTACCGAGATTGTATTTCTGGTATCAACTACGAGCGCACTTGGACTTAATTTGTCGAAATGCCCTAGTACTTCTAATGAAAACAATTCGAAGCCCGACCTAGTGATGACGTAAAACCAATTTTTAGAAGACTCTATAGCCCGATCATGCGGAAGGCGGGCTGCTCTTTCGAACTGGCAATTGAACTAAAATGGTGGAAACATGTTTTTGCAAGCTTATGAAGACTTTTCTTGCACATACTTTGCGGATATCTGACTTTAATTGATTTTAACCACGCCCAAACAACTAATTACGGGGGTAGTGGGCTATTGTTTCAAAGTTATAGACACTGAAGGTGGAAGTAATCGCATAGCGACAAGACCTTGGAGCATCAGGTCAGTGTATCAATGGAATACCCAGTAGCTAGTAGACATGAGATGAACAACCACAGAAACCATAGTTCGCTACCCTTAGAGACACGCTCCGTATGCCCTGCAAACATCATGGAGGAAGTCTGGATCAGGGCTCTCGAGATCATTTATAAAGTTTCGAAACCCTAGGAATCCATGGCGATCTCGGGGTCTGGGGTTCCTCAAGCGCTTTACCGTCGACGCGAATACGTTCTCGTTGATGCGTACCCCCATATCATATAACTCATGGAGAGTGAATGCCGCACGGCGTCCTTCCTCCGTTTTGGTTACCATGCAGGAGTATTCATTCTGGCCATCTAGAAGCTTCTCAAACATGTCTTGGTAATCCTGTTTCAAAGCCGGGATTTGAAGGAAATCGATCGCTGTGAAGATTGCAAGGAATCTGCTTGTCGTATTTTCGGAAAAGAGGTCCTGGATTGTTGGTCGCCAAATTTCTTCTCGGTATAGCCAGTTCAAAACTTCCTCCATACCCTCCCAAGTGATATCGGGTAACTCGATCTTCCTTTCATGGGTCTCCTTAAGTCCAATGTTCAAGGCAGCTCTGAAGAAATCGGATGGAGGAGCTAGAACGGACTCGTGAACCTCGACCGTGGTCTTTTCCTCCCCGGTTCCAACGATCAAGACAACATTGGGATTGGTGTAGCAATAGTAGGGTGAACTATACGATTTTGTCATCGTGCCGGTTAGCACATCCGGTCATACGTAGGAGGTTTTACTAACGTAACCCTCCGGCACATCATGTTATGTTTTGTTGCAGCACGTACCTTTCGTATTTGTATGTCATGTTGGCAGAATGAACCTTGCTGGCCGACGTCGCGAATGGCAGCCTCCAATGGTGGGGAAATGTCGTTTCTTGCTTTTTGTATGATGCGGTAGCAGGTCGAGGTGTAGTGGAATGGGATGCTTCTTGAGTGGTCTGGAAAGACCTCAAACTTGGTGTTCATGGACACGGAGAGGTGTAGTCAGGCTCCAGTTGTCTCGGCACGCCTACAACGCCGGCATCTTGTTGGATATCTTGTGTTGCCACGACATGCTTGTGGTTGTGAAACGCCCAGCTGGCTCTGGTCTCGTAAACGTTAAACCAGCCTCCACGAAGTGACAACGCTGGCTCCAACAAGACCATGACCAAGCTGACTCGACTTGGAGTTGAGTGACTTCAATCCAGTCAAGCTTATATCCTTGCACTGGGATATATCGCCCTGAAATTCAGTTCTTTCATCTTTACCCAAGTACGTAGAGTAACTGATTCGTTCACTTATGTTGACAGCTTATCAGTTTCAATTATATTAGCGTCTGCTTCTAGTAGCGATGATCTGGGCTGAGTTTGCAATTGGTACGAGAGCGCTCTGAGCCGGAAGACGCCCGGGAATTCGAAATCGAGGTTTGACGAACCCTCTGCAATACCAAACCTGCAGCTTTTCTAAATTCCAAAACGTTGGAGACCTATCTGTAAAACGCCACGATGTATCCTCATCCACTCGACGTCTACAAAGGCCGCTGCCTCGGGCGTCGCGAACAATATCTCCGCAATTTCTCGCACGCGGTCCGTAGTAAACCAAACTGGACGGAGAAAATTCTCGATAGAGCGTTGGTAGCGAAGTGGCTGAGGGAGGCCGCGAAGCAAGACAACTTCTGCCCCCAGGAATACGAGGTTATCACGTGGGATAGGAACGATATTGATTTCGTCTATACGGAGCTAGTCGAAGGATACAAAGCTTATGTTGAGGAGATGAGGGAGAAAGGCTTGCCCATTGAGCCTGATATAGACGGTGTTTGGAGGGCGGATGGGTTGATTGATGAGGCGCTCAGGAAGGAGCTCATGGAGGGTATGCATGCACATTAACCCGCAAGTCACGCCCCTACGAGAGAAGGGATGATTTACAACTGGGTACAGCCTACAAGTTGATCGACTAAACTGACAATGATAAATGATCTAGCGGTCTCAACACTCGAAAATGTTCCAGATTCAGAGAAGGACTGGCATCCCGGATCCAAGCAGCAAGTCCTCGACTTAGTCCATCCATCTCTGTGGCCAATAATCTATAGACGTACAGTCAACGCCATCGATGGTAAACCGATAGAGGCCCCGAAGGAAGCGAGCGAGGATCGAGCCTGGGATTCAGACGACGACTATGCTCAAAACGACGAGGAAGAAGATAACCTAACTGGGTGGTCTAAAGATTTTTGCTGGTTACCCACAGAGTTTGAAATCAGCGACAGTGGAGAGACCACTATTATCTCATACATCAACAATCTCGCATTGCCAGAACAGAAAGCATTATTCAACCCCATCATCTCAAGGGTTTTCACTAAATTTATTCCGCTCTTTAATCACGTTTTGGGCGATATGGCTACCGACCGACATGATCAAAAAAGAACATTTTCGCCCGACGAGTGGTACTGGGAATATAAAAGAGTAGACTACGTCCGAACAAGCGACTACGAGAACAACTGGGAGAAGCTACTAAGGCAGTTCGAAAACGGAAAGAATCTCACGGCCAGTTATCCTATTTGTGGGTCGTCAGGAAGCGACGATGGATCGGAATCGGAGGGCTCGGAGGACTCGGAGGACTCGGAGGACTCAGATGGGTCTGACCCTGGAAAAGTCGAAATATGGGACTTGGGAAACTTGACCGGTACAGGTTGGAAACCTCCCGTAGTCACCAATAGGACGAAGCTTGAAGGCAAAACAGCAAAGGTTATCGTGAAGCTGGCCAACATTGTCCTCACGCCGGAGAAACCATCTTATTCTGGGGGTACCTGGCATATTGAAGCCATGAAAGTGAGTTCTATGCATTTACTAAGTCGGCCTAATATAACAACGTAGCACTAGTACCTATGAAATTTCGGAAGAAGCCAGAGTGAAATCGTATAGCTAATCGGGTCACCAGAACGAGAGAATTATAGCTACAGGTATTTACTACTATGATCAAGAGAACGTCACAGACTCTAAGCTATCGTTCCGTCGCTTGATCTCACTATCCCGGATCGGGGGGGATGGCTCAAACTGGGCGGAAGCCCATGGTATGGAGAGTGGCTGGGGTATCGGGGCTCAGGAGCTTGGATCTGTCAAGACACAAGTAAGGAACTTCCTACAGGATTTAACGCCAGAGTTCACGCGGTGATTCATAATTAACACTCTGACATTTATTTCGTATTGAACAGAACAACCGAGCCATTGCATTCCCAAATATTTTTCAACATTGTGTAAGTTCTTTCGAACTTATCGATAAAACTAAACCTGGGCATCGAAAAATATTAGTCTTCTTCCTTTGCGACCCGGGTCACGAGGTATGCTACATCGTTAGAACGCCACTGCACTGGCTTTATACATTTCCTAAACCAGCATATTTTAGGTTCCGACAACGAGGACGGTTGAACCTCAACAGCCTGAAGCGAGATTTCGACTCGAAGAGTCAATGCGGGAGGGAAAACTGGGGAAGCTTCCTGAAGAGATATTCAGTTCCATAACGAAAGAACTACCTCCAATCATCTCTTTGGCGGAAGCAAAGAGGTATCGAGAACTGCTAATGCAGGAGCGATCCGGCTTTAACAAAGACAGCAAAATGGTCAAAGGAAGATCATACAGTCTGTAAGTGACCCATCGGCCCGATACTCTCGTTTTACATCATTTTCTTTTATCAACGAACGAACGCTGATGATTTATGTCTACGCTACAGATGCGAACACTAGGAAGTCTTAAGATCTTGGGCGCGAGTGCCGAGTTGGCCCATTTTCGGACTCTGCCCACAGTATAGAACGACCTATACTAGAAATCTTTGCCGCAATTTTCTCCCCGTAGAGCTTTAAAAGCTGGAACCAGTTATTTTTATGCTCCGGATTTTTAGTTGTTACAGATATAGTGGCTCTATATATATAGCTATGTTTTTATATCGTTCCAGTTTTGTGTCGCTACTAGTGGAGCTCTCAATAGATGCAGTTTGCACCAAATCCCCAAAATTTGCAAATAAAGAAAAAATCTCTATACCAGTAAATAACGGGTTCTAAGTTAATGGGAAGGCATCGAGGAGCGCCGACAGAACAAAAAGGGTTGTATTGCATCCACAACTTGACTATAATTTTGTAAAGCTGTTCATGATTGTCTAATCATGTGGTTATGTGTTTTAGAGTAGAAAGATTCCGAAGGGTCGCTGAACTGAATTTTCGAGGAATAACGTGCATGCCCTCCGTAAGCTCCATGGTATATCTAACACATCTTAGGGCGGCCTAGGTATATAGTTTGATAGGATTGATTCGGGGCGCCTATAGATGCTCCAGTGATGTTACGGGTCCCTCAGAGTGCCCGTTCAGTTGTTAGGAGAACGATTTCAACTTAAGGAATACAGGCCACGAAAGGATACTAGATGTATTTACTTGTATACTTCGCATTGTTTGGTACCATTTGGTACAACCCAGTGCAGTGGAAACATATATTAAGCAGAAGTTGTATCTTTACGTAACCAGGGGCAGAGTTCGCAATTTCATGTAGTTGAAAGTCAATAAATAACAATGATGTTTAGGAAACTCAAGACTAAAATCTATCATTTAAATTCCAGATTTATTTATTGGCGCGGGACCCAGCTGAGGTAATCGCGATGACATGGTAAGAGCAGGTATATTTTATATCTGGTCGCAAGCATCCAGTCCTACGTGTTCAGCGAATTTTAGGGGTCAAAAAAGCTCAAGTACTCTTAGCGATAAAATAAATTTACTACTCTCTGGTAATCACACCAGATAGCAAGATCTTTACAGTACAAGGCCTTCAATTTGTCTCATACTAACCGAGACCCCCCACCAACCCAGGGCAACAACCCATTTCTTCTATGTGTTGAATTTGTTGCATAATCTTTTATGGATGTCTGCAGAATGACGCCATTGTTCCACGAAATGTCGACGACGTTTTAGGGGAGAACTGACCAAACAGGTTGCAGAATGGAAAGAGGTTTGAGATGAAGAGGGGAATCATTTAAATTGGCCGTGCCCCAGCCAGCTTCACTGACATTATCGGTACTTTGGAAGTTATTGACTTTTCATACCAATCCTCAAATACGCCTTATTTTTATTTTTATTTTTTGGGAATCGAATCTTCGAAGTTGGGAACCCGATACATTATTTTTACTATTTTCAAGTCGATACAAGGAGGCACTGCATACGCGTCATGGGGCGCCTACATATACAGCAGTTTCTAATGACCATAGGGGTGGTACTTGTCAAGGGGGCGCCAGGCATTTCTTTGCAATGAGGGAAAACCCCCCAAATGCCTTGCAAAGCCTTGTTGCCTCTCGAAGCTCGTATCGCAACTATATTTTGGATTATCTTAAGATTACATTAACTACGAATCAGGACCCTTCTGTGAAGCATGCGTTAGCGAACATCTCGTGGCTCTGTTAACTGTTAACTGAGCATGCATTGTCGATCAACGTCGTCACTAACTCGGTAGTTGAGGGGGTCTTCGCGAACAGCCTCGTGGCAAAAAAATCTATCGCGGGTCGCCAATGCGAAAACAAGCTTTCTGTCCTTCAGTAGTCTGTCTTTGCGATGTCACTTAAGTACTTACCACAAAATATAAATTGGAGATTCGTCGTCTTGCAAAACTTTAAATAATTTTTTGAAAAGCAAAATTACTTCAATTATACAATCTTCATTGTTAAGACTGTCGTCTACAGCGAATACTCTTGTTACAAAATTCTAGAAGTTCAGCGCGGTTTCACAAAATTTTGTTTCCTGTCAAAATGGGCTTCTTCAGCAGGTCCAGGCGAAACGCCATCAAGCCGAAACAGTTCATTCTCAACTATACCTACAGCCTCCACCTCAATAAACGACTAACAGACATGGAAGATAACCCCATGTATTTTATTGACACCGACAAAAAGTCACGAGAGCATTTTGTGAGAATCCGGGCTGGCAAAGATAAGAAGGGGCCAGTGGTAGCGAACATCAGCACCAATGATACCAAAAGAGAATTCCGTTTCCGAGTGGGTCAAGGGCCAGAACATTTTGTCGAAAATAAATCGGAAAAGAAGAACTTCAGATGGGGCTGGACTTTACCGGACAGAGTGGGGCCCAGCAGGAATATGACCTGGGTGTATACGAAGGACCTAGATTTGAATCCACACGGGAAGCACAGTACCTCGAAACGAGCACTAAAGCTGTTCGATGTGGATACGGGCAGAGCAGTTGCCATATTCGTTAATGAACGGGTTGAATTGACGAAGCAAGGGATTTTCACAATTGACGGCGAGGACTGTCAAAGATATGGACCGCAGTTCGAGACAGCGGTCCTCACATCCGCTTTGGCTATCATCCAGCAAGTCGGCCTAACGGGAAGCGGCCTTGGAGAGATTGTTGTGGAATCAGCTGTCGGTACTCTTACCGAACAAGCAATCATGGCGGCATTTGCGGGGTAAATTTCGCAAGTTCCTGCATAAAGGCCGGGATTGGTCAACCAATAGTGTGTATCTGCCGCTCCCAAGGAGTGTTAGTGTATAATTGTTTCTTCCCAAAGTTCCAACGACCTGAGTATTTAAGTGTCAAATGTATCCTGTCATGAAGTCATCCTCTTCGATGTCCATTTAGTCCCCAGAACATGTTCACAAACAGACATGATCCGGGGGGGTATTCCAATATATAGTCCTCGATGGCAGGAGAGATGCATCGAGTAGCTCTTCCCGGGCTATCCTTGCACCCCCTCCGCTGCGCGTTCCAATGCAGTGTTCTGTTTCCCCTTTGAATATAGTCTGAGAGCGTGCATAACGTGTGAGAAATGGCCAACCGCAGTGATTCCGCCATACCCAGCCATCCACAGACCCATACCTTATCCCTTATCCTTCCTTGATCCCACACCCACACATCTCCACATGCAAATACGACTCACCCTCCACCAAATAACCTCTCAGACCGTTATCAGTAACCTGCCAGACCGCGATGGTGTCAGAATCGATTGCGTCGCCGAGACATACCCAAGATGTGTTGTTGATGTCGCCATTTGAGCTTGGCCTCAAAGAAGCTTAGACCGTTATAAGGTGGAGCAGGCCTGACATCCACTTCAAAACAACCTCCTCGACACCCTTTTCCAACCCCCCCGACGACATTCCTCCGACGAGACGAAGTCTATATATACAGTGCATATCCAGCTGCATAATCCCCTCCCATCCGCCTTGTTCGAACCTCCCGGCCGTCAGGATGCCCTGTAAGGCTCACGTCTATCCGCACGGAAGATTTGAGCTCTGGTTAAACCACCCAACCGACCAAATCTACTTCCGCCTCTGGGAACGGTTTATCCAGGACCAACATACGAAGAAAGGGAGGAAGCGGAAGTGGGTATCCTCGTATTTTGGATACAAGGTCCGCTTGACCGAGTCTCCGAACGTCCAAGGACGACAGCAGACAGCTGTCCGTGTCGTACAGGACCCTCAGGCCCAGCCGCACTCGTCGACAAGTTCTGGTTCTCCCGACAGCCAAACCAGCCAGTAGTCGGCGCATAAAACTGGAGTTTCCCGTATATTTTTTGAGTCGAGTCTAGACGTCTATATTGCGGGACTTTAGAAAATTACAACCATATCCGAAATCATCTTCCGAACCTTCTAGTACGATAATTTTAGTTTTTTCATGCGATTCTACAAACCTTCGCGAATACCGATAATATATGTCCAGAAACCTCACCTACGGATTACAAATGGGTTGGAACCCGAGCTACCCTATTCTGGAACGGTAGTCGTTGCTTCCCTAGCTACATCAATGCCCAGGGTTGATAGACGAGCACTTTCCTCGTTGGAACTCGTACCCCCACGATAATAAAATCTAGACCACGTGGGCAAAAAAATTTCACGACGTCCCCTCAAACCACAATGAAAACACCACGACCCAGAACCACATCAGACTTCCAAAATGGTCTGTAAGTCTTTTCATATCGTATCTCTTCGCGACCCGGCAGCGGCGGTCATGGCCGTCGCCGAGGAAGAAGCGTAGTATCGACAACGTCATCTTGTGCAAAATCTGGATCCCAACATTCAATTTGCAAGATTCTGAAGACCGGTGTACGTTTGATGGATACAATGTCATTTGCCCCCCCGCATGCCGGAGTCTCCTAAGGGAACTGGAAATATACCGCAGCGAAAGTTTAAAAAGGAGTTTTACTGTAGATAGCTTGCATAGCACTGTATTAAGAAAGCATCATCATTTGTGCATTGTATAATTTTTTGGGAGGGTAGCGTCTGAACTTATCCAAGATTGTCAACATGTATATAAAAGTAATTAATAGAAATAGCCAGCATAACCATCAGCATAACCAGCATCGACGACAGCAAAGCAAAAAGCAGCAGCAATCAACCGGGGGGTCCGTTTCGGGGAACTCGTTATCCGGCTTATCTTGTTCGGCGAATACGGCAACTGTGGCGTCGCAAACACCAAACCGCCTCGAGCAACCGGTTAACCCGCTCCGCCGTTTTCCAGCGACTCCATAACAGCTATCGCCAATGCAGAAGTTGAGTTGGTCAAGACGAGTTCCCTAGCCAGCAAAAGCCTCTGACTAGGCAGCGCGAGGAGCCAGACATCCGTCTATAGACGGTTCAGAGACGGTTGAATAGTAATATTCTGGATACGGCTGCCGAACCACCCGAACCTACTTGACCGTAACTACTCCTTCAGGTCATTAGAGCTCCGTGAGCACTACGTGAGCTGGCGAACAGCATTGGGGACTAAACTTCTAATCATAACGGGCGAAGAATCTCTTCGATATCGAGACACTTGAACGCTGTGTTGCCCATTTGGTCTGGTTGCGAGACTGCATTCGAGACCATCCATCTAACCTCATACCATCAACCCTAGTCTGCCCACCACCATACCCAACCCGCTCTACGGAATCCATCACAACATTTATATTAGCCCGCTGAATCGCAGCATGCCGTGTGTAGACAGTGACCCCATGCAAGAATGGCATCACTACTTGCAGTATCTCCCCAGGATGCAACAGGCACACATCATCATTGGTCGGCTATCAGCAGGGTTTCAACAACCAGTCAGACACGGTGACCTATTTTGGTTCGCGCTAAGGACTTTACAAAAACTCGAGCCTCCGAGGTCCGGATCCTCGATCCTACAGAGAATCCAGGAAGCAAACCGTGCCAAGTCTTGAGCACCCAGAATATAATAGCCCAATCTTGAGGTGATTTCTAAGCTACTTATCACTTTCGAAAGCTATGGAGGTAATTAAATACGCAGCTACTCAAGTAGGTATAGGAACCTGGGGGTCGTGTGGCCACGCTCCAGTGCAACCAGCCTACTAACTTGATAAAAGCAAAAAATTGAAACAGAGGCTCCGAAAAAAAAGTGCCACGACTCAACCACTTTCCTCGACACCCCTCCCCCTGTCCATCCAGTTAGTGCGGGCATTTTTTCATAATAGGAAAAGGGCGTGGAAGCAGCGATTGGTCTGAAGTTTCGGAAATTTTTATAGATTAGTCTAGCTCGCTTCGCACCCCCAAAGCAAAGCAAACCCCTGGTTTTAACGAACACAAAACACAACGTTGAACCGATCTCGATCAAAATTCCCCTTCTCGCAATCCCGGCTGCATCTCTGTTAGACATTCCAGAATTTGCAGGAAGAGACAATAAAAGTTACGTTTTCAAACAAGTCCTTTCGTAATAGTCGTTAAAGATATATTTATCTCTTCGGAATTCGGGTGACTTGGTGCCTGGATTTCCTTTTTTTTTCAATAGCCGTCTCCAACCACCCGCCGTTTTTTTCGACTGAGTGTTAGATTGTTCTAGTACGCAGTATACGTCACAGAAGATCAGACGGAATCTAGATTGTCCCGACGTAGTTGCCTACCAGATAGTGGGTCTTCGGAGCATATACGTTGCCTGGTACCTTCTATTTCGGAGATAATCTTATCTCTGGGCGTTTAAACGTCTACAACTCCTTCGTTCTTCGGAATGGCTGGGAGACTATCGCTCACTGCCCGAAGTATTTTTTGAAAAACCACAGGTTTTCTCTCCTATCGCCCTAGTATTTTATCATCCCTCTCTTTGAATTGGATATTCTCAATATCGATTTATAATTTACCAGCTCCAGGATATCATTTCCGTCAGATACCCGAATGCAACCCCAAGGAAATTATCGCAACCCTCAAATCTCGCCCAGGTTCCAAACACAAATACAACCAAAAAGAAATCAAGCATTCAGTTACCCCGCTAGGTTCAGGCATAGTCACGCCACGACATAGAACCCTGATGCCAGTGATTTGTGGGGCCGCAAACGACATTGTCTCGTTGGGGAGAATCGCAAATATACCTACCTGCCATTCTCGTCTATTCTCCGCGTATTATTTCGTCCTAGCGAGTAGATAAGAGACACTGTGTGGAGGGAAATACGGTTCAACACCGGGGTTCCTGGATCTTTCTGCCAGCATCGTGTCTCTTTTACGACCTTGAAGTGCGTAATGGTTTGTTTATAAGATCCGGCCACGTGCCCCCATCTACTGAGCTCGCTGCGGGAAAGCTACCTAGCGATATTGCCGGGGAGGGCTGAAAGGCGAGAAAGCTGGTGGGGGAAGTCCCATGTAAATGCATTCTGACCGGGTTTTTACAATGAGCTAAAAGTTCGTGCATGGAAGCTACCTACCCAGCCTCCTCGTTCACGGATTGTTCCGGTTTCCGCTAAAGGTACGTCGATGCAAGTTGCTCATGAGTTCCCAACCCGGCTTGCTGGTCTTGTCAGATTCTCATTCGAGTATAGATGCGCTTATTCTTACATCTCTGACGATGACAAGAGATGGCCATGGCTCAGAGCTTTCCGATGCCATGTCCGCCTAGACTGATAAGACATGGCCATCGTGAGATACTTGGCCGTATTCTTCCAAGATAAGAAGCAGCTCCCCCCCGTGGATGCAGCCATTGGTAACCGGATGAGCACGATAGATGTCGTATACGATCGCTGCTGACACGGGTCGGACGGGTGTTTTTATTTGCATGTGTGTGTGCATATGTCAAATACGCATGTGCATGATGTATCATGCCATTGACGAGAACCCGGATATGAGCCCATGCACAATGGCATAGATATAACATATTGAATTCAAGAACGGGAGGCCTGACATAACGTCGATCGGATGAATTCTATTACACCTCATCCAAGATCTTGGATATGGAAAAGAATCCCGGAGCTCGAATGAATATTAATTACATACTCGAAACTCCACGCCAGTCTGCTCTACAGGCGGCCCCAGTCGAACCCAGCTGCCATCCTCGAGGCCAGATCCTGGTAGCTGTCCACTAACCGAATGCATCGGCTTTCCTCATTCAGCGAGGCTCCCCAATTCGGATTAACAGCGGAGACGACAGAATCCAACACAACGCCCGTAACGGCGTAGCACCCTCCTACCTTGTTTCGCATTAATTTCACTTTTTTATGCGCGTGTGACCGGGAACTTATGCACCGCCTTGTTCCAGTATAGCGAACGAAATCCCTAAACAACCTTGGACGAGCTACCATTCTCCAATATGTCGTCAACCATCTCTTATACCCTAATATGCCTTTTCGTTTCTATCGCCCGGGGTTCCGCTCGACTCTCTTTCTCTTATTAACTTTTCGGGGCCTGGATTTCTTTACTAATTTGTTGGGGGCGGAACAATGGACGGTTTACTTGTCAACCTAATCTTTTAGTTTTATCTTTCTTTTCCTGCAATCTGGATACATACATAAGATCTGGCTGGTTCCCCAGATTCTTCTTTTGTTTCCGGGCAGGAATTCTCCTCTTTGGATTAAACCCCCCACCACCACCACTGCCTTGCTTTCTCTCTCTTTCTTTGTGCTCCGCTTTTATCCATTTTGTCCTTTTGAGACATCTACATCATTATCATCATGCGTGCCTCACGTTTTGGTTGTGATGTATCCTCTTCGTCGTCCTTGCTCCTGGTGACACTGACAATAATCCTCTTCTTCACATCTTTCGTCCATGCTGTACCCGCGCCAAGAGATAGGACGACAACAGGGAAGCAACCGACCAAACGTAATCTGGAAACCAGAGACTTCATCGATAGCATCAAAAACTTCTTTGGTTTTAATACAAAGACTGGATATGGACCCTTCCAGGTTATGAGTCCAGCGGAGGTGGTGACCGTCCGTAAGGGAGGAGAATTCGGGAAGGAGGAAGCAGCATGGGTTAATGGTCGGATGAAGGTTGCCAATGTAGCTCTGACCAACTATCTTGGTAGAGTTGGAATGAAGGGTTTTGACCATAAGGCGTTTATGAGGAGCTATACTCCGACAGTTGGATTGGCGTTCTCGGGTGGTGGGTATAGGGCAATGCTGAACGGTGCTGGCGTCATTTCTGCATTTGATTCGAGGAATCCAAAGGCGATGGGGCCCGGTGGACTAGGTGGGCTTCTTCAAGGAACGACTTATTTGTCAGGTCTGAGTGGCGGTGGTTGGCTGGTTGGGACAATGTCGGTCAATGAGTTCCCGTCCATTAAGCAGATCCAAGATTCGGAGAGGCTATGGAAACTTGAGGATTCGATTTTCAGCCCGTTGGGAAAGTCGTTTAAATACTATCCAAGTATCTTTGCGCAGGCCAAAGAGAAGCTCGATGCAGGGTTTGATATTACACTGACAGATATTTGGTAAATATTATACCTCTATTCGAGTAAAGAGCTAGGGGTTAACAATATTGAATATAGGAGCCTAATGCTTGCCCGAGTCTTCATTGATAAGCCGGACGGAGGACCAAAGACAACCCTCTCGAGTATCGCGAACTGCAAAACATTTCGAAACTTCCAAATGCCATTTCCCATGTTCCTCGCCAATGGCCGCGCCGACGGCGACACATTAATCCACCTCAACGCCACAGTCTTCGAGGTCAACCCCATTGAATTCGGCTCTCACGACCCATCTGTCTCTGCGTTCTCCCAGACTAAACTACTCGGCTCCGACTACCATGACGGCAAACCAGAGGAAGGTGGGAAGTTTATTAACGGATTCGATAACGCGGCATTTGTAATGGGGACTTCATCATCCCTGTTTAACCAGGTCCTAATCGATATCAAACGAAACGATGCCAATATTTTCGGAGGCGGGTTCATCAAGAATCTCGTGATCAGTGCCTTGGAATTTATCTCAAAAATCGAGTTCGACATTGCCGACTGGGCGCCTAATCCTTTCTTCGGTTTCAACCCCGATGTCAACCCTTCAGCAGTGACCAAGAACCTGACTCTGGTCGATGGCGGCCTGGACCTCGAAAACATCCCGTTCAACCCACTTCTTGTCCCTCATAGGGGTATCGATGTCATATTCGCCAATGACAATAGCGCTGACGTCGTTCGATTCGACAATGGCCTCCCCTCGAACTGGCCAAATGGAACCTCTATGGTTGCCACATATCAACGTTTCAAAAGAGGATTAATGGCCCAAGGAACTTCCTTCCCTGAAGTGCCAGATATCCACACATTTATCAACAAAGGCCTCAACAGCCGCCCAACATGGTTCGGCTGCGACGCCAAAAAGGTCGCTGGGACTCCTAGCCCATTAGTCGTCTATATCCCCAACGCCCCGTATACTGCATTCTCAAACACCTCGACCTTCAGGATGGCATATCAGGATTTCGAGAGGGATATGCTAATCGACAACGGTTATATGATCGCAACACAAGGCGATGGAGAACTCGACCCCGAATGGCCGGCTTGCGTTGGCTGTGCTGTCGTCCATAGGGAGATGGAGAGACGGGGCAGTATTACCGAGCAATGCAAGAAGTGCATGCAGAGGTATTGCTGGGACGGTACGAGGAATAGTACTCGGCCAGCAGAGTACGAGCCGGATTTGAAGTTGAAGCCAGGCAGACCATCTCGACCGAACCGAGTAACGAATAACGGGACGGTAGCATTTGCCACGGTGCATAGCATTAAGAGACCTGCTTCGCCATATATTGAAGATTTCACAGACTACTCCCGGTTTAGGGATTATGCCTGATTGATATTTTTTTTCGGGTGGAATGTTTGTTTATGTTCTTCGTGATATCCTTTGCATTTTCTGTTTGTTCTTTTTGATACCCCATTTAGCCTGCGCATTTTTTTTTGCATCCTCAACGATGTCGACGAATTTCCTTTCGTTATTGTGTAATCCCGACAGCCGTTGTTGTATATAATGATTAATGATGTGTATATATATGATCGAATGAAGCCAGACCCAAGGATGATTACTTTCATATTGAAGTTGCTACACCCAGAGCAATTGTCGCAATAGCTGAGATCCAAGCAGTCCATTTATTCACCGTCCTTGATTTCCATCCCGCATTTGCATTTGTACCAGCCGTCATCGCAGCTGCATAGGTCCAATAAAGACTTTGCTCTGTCTGTGTACCTAAGACATTGGGTGCTGTTGTTGTTGGAACCTTTGCTATTTCGGCTGTTTTCGACCATGATGATACAAAAGGAAAGAATGCGGTTGTGATGGGGTTTGCGTTACAGTAGGTACTAGACGCCGCCAATATATAACTTTGGGGGAAATAATGATATCCTATGATCGCGTGAAGTCAAGTTTAGCATTTCCGTCCAATTTATCTAATAGTGAGATTGTTGTTTACCTTCAATCCCGCCGTGTGATCGAAAACACTCATTACACCCAGCTACCGAATCAAAATACGGGTATATCTCACAATAGCACTTTTGCTGCTTCTCAAAATCGCTATCATAGGGTTGAAGGCCCGAGAAAGTTCCATTTGTGTCTTGGAAATGGCAGTTAGCGTTTATCGCTGCAGCGCGTTTGCACGGCGCCGCATCGAGCTGGTAGTCCGGTCGCGGTTCTCTAGGTTCGTCGTATTTTGGGAGCGGTACATCTTCACCGCTGGTTGTGACGGTTATAACCTCTCGTTTTTCGTTGTTATTGTAGCGAAGCGGGTTCCAAGGAAGGTAGCAATAGTTATAGAGGTCCGTGTCGAGGCGCGTGAGGCCGGATTCTTGAGAGCTGACTAAGGCGAATTTGGAGAGGTAGCGGGGATTGGGGAAGACTGGATAGTCTGGGGAGCCAGCGTACTTGCTGCTCGTCCCAGCACTCGAGGATTTCGGCATCTTTGATAGTTGATGATTCGGTAGTATTTCACGAAGACATCAGTATCATGTCAAATTGCTTGATGGCTTCAGGGGATGCCCAGAAGCGGTCTGTCTCGAAATAAAAATCCAACAATGCAACACTTCTGCTCCGACATGATATTTGGCGGCTTATATAAAGCTAAAACATAGAAATAACTATGGGCATCTTGAGAGCTGAAGAGGAAGCTAATCACCCTTTTGCTATGCAATCGTACTATTCCTAGAGTTATAATGGCCGACGAGGTTAACTCTTACTGTAAAATATTGCCGACGGTCAAAGAAAACTTGTGTTGCTGCAGTTGACCAAATGTCCGCGCTTCGGCGGAAGAACCATAACCACAGGTGGAAAACCGGCGGACTGTTTCGCCGCATTGTCCACAAACTGGCTTACGCAAAATCTCGACACCTTGTATGATGTAGTAATTAGTTTTATTGCGTAATCTACATCTGATATCCTTAGAATTATAAATAATCCGAATTTTCACCCCGCTTTGATATAGCATTGATCCGAATTCACATCCATCAAACCGCCAGATATATAGAGTATCCCGAAAACTAAACCCAAACAAAAAACTGCATCGTCGTTTTATCGAAGAATAATTTTTGAATACTAAACTCCGACAGTATGGTCAAAGTCGCAATTTCTGGAAGTTCTGGCAGTACGTACTGATATCACCCTTGTACATTAATCAGAACCTTTAATAACCTCAAATGCTATAATAGATGTTGCCCAGGAGGTCTATGATGCCCTAGTCGCTACCGGAAAGCACGAAATTGTTCTACTATCCAGGAAGGTTTGTGAAACCACTTCGATCGTCGCCCTAAGAAAACGATTTATTACTCATTCGAACAGGACGTTCCCTCCGAGCCGCTCCCACCAGGAGTGACGCAGGTTAAAGCCAACTACGAGGATGTGGATGGGCTTGTTAAATCCCTCGAAGGCGTTCATACTGTGCTTTGCTTTATCGTTTCGCAGATGGATCCTGGAAATGTGTCTCAAAAGAACCTTATCGATGCCGCGATTAAAGCTAGTGTCAAGCGTTATGCGCCGAGCGAATGGGCTACGTGAGTTAGCTCTTAAAATCATACAAAACCAGGGAATTTCGCTGATAGTGACTATAGGTCGACTTTCGACTATTTGCCTTGGTATGATGGCAAAGCTGAGATCCGCAAGTACCTCGAGGAAATAAACAAAGATAATACTGTAAGCAAACAACTCAACTCCTTTATTTGGCTCAGCTAATTCCATCCAGGTGCTTGAGTACAGCCTCTTCCACCCTGGACTCTTCACAAATTACTTTGCGGCTCCGCATCAAACGGCGAAGCATGTCTTTGCGTTCCAGCTTCAGATCGACTTTGAGAACCGTCGGGCTATCATACTTGAGGGCGGCGAGGATGGGGTAATTAACCTTCTTACTGTCCAAGACTTCGCCAACATTGTTGCAAAGGCCGTTGGATATGAAGGAGTTTGGCCGATTGTGGGAGGTATTAAGGGTGATGAGGTAACCGTAGGGCAGCTAATCGCTCTTGGAGAGAAAATCCGAGGTAATAATTCAAGAAATCCGCAAGTCAAGCCGTACACTGTCGGAGTCGCTACTAATTCATACTGTTATAAAGGTGGTCCATTCGCCGTTGAAAAACTTCAAGCCGATGACCTCAAAGCTGGAGTCCTGAAGAGTACCTGGATCCCCAGACTTGCACACCCATCTATCCCAGTCGATCAGGTAGATGCTCTCTCCCAGGGGTTTATTTCTGGTGTGCTCTTGGCTATTGAGAGCGGAGCGTACAAGGTCAACGACGCCTGGAATCAACTTCTGCCTGATTACGAGATAACCAAGGCTGAAGAGTTTTTGACTGATATTTGGCGTGGGAAGCCTTAAGTTTGTAGGACACAGGCGGTGGTTGGAGAAATTGTTGTTATTCTAACTTGGATAATTGTATTCGTTACGTTTTCAAAAATAAAATGTAGTCTAACCTGAGATCATTTAAATAATCTACCTTCCAATATAAAGGGTTGGAGACTCCAGCACCAAAGATCTGCCGCATAAGTTCGTTAAATTAACACGATTATGTCTCCCTTTTGTTGCATTTTGAGCAGCATAGGAACAAGTCGACTTCTGGAACACAATCAGAACAGAAATATCAATGTAACTATTATACTTAGCATAAATTGGAAGAAAAACATTAAATCATCTATTGAAAGCTAATAGTGCCAACTTTGGTTAGCAGACCCTCTATCTGTACGCCTGCCGACTCGACATGTAATCTCGGGCTAATGATCTCGCAGTCTTTGTGTTGGGTTCTGGGCTTGCTTACCTAACTCCGCCGTGTTCGGCGGAGATAACCAGATTCAAACCTATCTCGCGAGTTCCGTAGCGGTGTCGTGATGAACGACTGAAATTACGTGAACTATATCTCTAATATTAATTACCGGGTCTTACTGCGTATTGTTAGGTACGGACTTCTTTTTCCGGAAATATTTACAAAAGGTAGTAGATACCCGCCGAAACGGACGAAAGACGGCTAAGCTATGGAGTCCACGCCGACATCAAGGAGACGGAGAATCCGGAAAGGAACACGGAGTTGCTGGGAATGCAAGCGGAAAAAGATAAAATGCATATTCGGAGCAACAGACACTACTTGCGACGGCTGCAAGCGCCGGGGTACATCATGCATTAGTCAAGAATTCCCCGAGGGTCCTGGTAGTAACCGAAGGCAGTTGGGAGATAGGCTCGGCTTGGTCGAAGAGCTGGTCGGTCAGCTAATTAAAGATACTAGCAACCTTGGCCCGCAGGGAACTTCCTCCACGATTGCAGTAAACCCAAGTACCTCACCAGAGGTACCGGTAGAGTGTCGATATTCAAATATACATGGCGATTATACGCAGTCCAATAGCGTGGTAGCAACTACTGAGCCCACCGAGCCTGACCACCATAACTTTACAAATCCCAGTAGCTGGTCAGTTTTGATATCTGAAACTATTGATGCTCGTCGGGATACTCGAGTGGCAGACAAATACAACAAAATCAAGCAGGCTCTTCTAGAAGCCTGGCCTAGCCAACCTGACCAAGACATCATATTGAGCGGAGGGGTGGGAAGTACCGGCTTCTTTTGTGGAGTGGTATGCACACCATATTCGGGTTTCACATACTACAAAAGACCTTCTCCACAAGACATTCTACAGATTCCCCAGCCTGGGTGCCATCCGGTCATCATTTCACACAAGCTTATTATGCTGGGTGCATATCTACAAGGGTTTGCTCCTCGAAAGATTCAAGAACTTGCTGGTTCTGGACTGAGTATTCCCCTTCACGATATCATGCACCGAGCGGTCGAAACGGCAGTCCGACTCGTAACCAGTAACGACGATCTTGCTGGTTCGGTGGAGGGTATTGAGTGTATCCTAATAGAGAGTATGTTCCAAAACAGCGAGGGGAACTTGCGCCGCGCGTATCTATCTATGCGCCGTGCACTAGTGCTTGCACAAATGATTGGCCTTGACAAAGCCAAGTGTCCTAACTCACCGTTGCTAAAGTTCATCGATCCAGCGACTAAACTACGCATTGATCCACAGCAGATGTGGTTTCGACTTCTTCAATCCGACCGCTATCTGTCGCTAATGTTGGGGTTGCCGCAAGGAACGGTAGACAATAGCTTTGCTACCGCCGCAGCACTGGAGGGCAGGACTCCTATGGAGAAGATGGAGAGACTCAACTGTTCTGCTGCTGGACGAATCATACAACGAAACTCCGCTGATATGCACGACCTTATGATGACGAAAGAAATTGACGAGATGCTCCAGGAAGCTTCGGCGTTGATGCCGCCTAAGTGGTGGCTGGCACCAGATCTATCTTTGAGAACTATTGAGGACCTAGATGCCATCCAAGACACGATTCGTCTCATAAACCAGTTCACACACTATCACTTACTAGAACGTCTACACCTCCCATACCTTCTCCATTCTTCTACAGACCCCAAATACGACTATAGCAAGATTACGGCTATTATAGCCAGCCGCGAGCTACTATCGCGCTTCATACCCTTCCGAGGTTCTCAATCCGTTGGCTCATTTTGTCGGGGTCTCGACTTTCTCGCATTCACTGCTAGCACGGCGCTCTGCCTAGCTCATATCAATGCTCGCCACCAGAAAACAGCTCGTGTCGATGGAGGAGGGGCACTCCTTAGTTTTCTTTCGCACCAACGTCCCAGCGACCGTGGCATGCTAGAGAAGGTTCTAGAGAATATGACAGATGCGGCCAGAACTAGGAATGATATTACTGCCACAAAAATTGCCAGTATCACTCGACATTTACTTGCCATTGAGGCTGACGCGGCGTTAGGTGGGAGCTACACGACCGATTCGTCTTACAACGCAGACGAAGAAGAATTGGAATATAATGGCAAGATCAGTGATGGTGGAGCTGTGCTCAGGATTTATATCCCCTACCTTGGCACCATCAAGATCGAGAGGCATGGTATATCCAGGTCCGATATAACAGTACCGCCTAGGTCAACGGCCAATCTCGACCAACCGAGTTCCGAACTACCACCCTTAGAGCACGAACAAACCCAAGCACCTCTCGGAAACCCCGTAATAGACTGGTCTCAGCCAACCATTGGCGTCGATACTTTGCCATCGTTGGATGCACAGTGGTTTGTTCCGGGCTTGGATTTTGGAAACGAGTGGGACCTGCAAGGCGTAGATTTAGCGTTCTTTGATAGTATCTTCCGGTTTTGTGGCGATATCGATGAATGAGATTGAATCTACTGTCCCTGTGGGTACTAAACCCGAATTGTGAAGGTAGTTGCAAACAATGCCGGGTGTCAACAAGGTATCACACATTTAGAGGTTCTGCAGTGGTTCATCATGAGAATCGTGAATATGACATTAAGAGGAAAAAAACGTATAATACAATGAATTAGAAGCTAATAATACAAGACTTTTGAAATAATGCCCCTCAGCCCTTCCTCAATATCAAATACTTTGCTCCGTGTTCATAACGCAGCTTTTCCGCCAAAATATCCCATCCAGTAATCATAAGGGTGAATACTCCGCTCAGTAAAACCAGTATTTGGCTTGTGCTCCGAAAGAGAGGCTCCATTAGAATGCCATTGCTGGCAATCATCTGTTCAACGGAGATAACTGTAACCAGGGGTCCGCCGAAGTAAACCAGTGAGAAGTGAATGCATTCGTACGCTAGTCCAAGAATCCAACTGATGCCACCGAAAGGGGTGTCCAGCTTGATGATCACTGGTCGCAGCAGATTCTCGTAAACTTGAAAATCAGTCAACTGGGCGACGTGGTTCTGGATGACTTGGAACGTGACGACCGTGGCACAGGGGAACCTGTGGTAGCCGGATTCGAGGCAGTAGATATGGTAGGCTAGGTAGCCAGCGAAGATGATCGAAGAGGCGACGGCTCCGAATGCCGCGAAGTATTGCCAGGGGTGTGAACGGAGCGGGAATGTCCCGAAGAGGGCGGCGGTCTCCTGCTCTATGCAGGGAAGGTGAGGGAGAGACTTTAGGCCGGAGATCCAGAACCAAATGCCAATGATCGATTGGATGACGAAGATGGCATTTTGGAAGATGAGAGGGAAGTCGGCTCTCAGACGTAGGCCAACAGACTTTGTCACCTCCATGGGAGGTCGCCCTGGGACAGGTATGTCCCGAGGGCCGTTTTCGACCCAAAGCTTGGCCTTATCAATCGCCGGAACATGAACGTTCTCCTTAGGGGAGACGCGTTCTATATTGTATGATTCGGAGTAGAAAAGGACGACGGTGAGGTAGTAGACGATGAGGTAGTCGACAGGTAGGGCGGTGTGGTAGGCAAAATTAGCCAGGAGGCTAATTAGCAGGGAGCCGCAGACAACGTTGGTCGTTGCCCGTACGATGCTCTTACGCTGCCAGCTGCGACGGTGGCGGAGGATGAAAGTGGAGAGCCAATGGAGGTAGAGTCCGATGCGGACTCCGAGACCGTAGAGGTCGCTAGTGCCCTGAATGGCACATAGCTTTGGGAGCTCCACGGATCCGCCCTGTGGGTCGGGGAGGGGGATTGGGAGGGCAACAGCTAGCTGCTGAAAGGCCACAAGGACCAGGATGCAAGAGAGGAGGAAACTGTAGGCGGCCATTGGTCTGGATGATGGTGGGTCTCAACGTGAAGAAGTTAATGACGGTCGTGATGGTAGATGGGAGGTGCTTTAGAGAATGATGGAAGGTGTTTTGTCATATCGACGTTCAAGACTATCAACTAACTACCTGATAGCTTTCTGGCCTACCAATATCTGAAGCAACGCAGCAAGCTCTCGTCTCAGCACCAACACCGCAGTACAGACAATACACAGAGTCCACGTCTATTTGGGAGAGACTGCTCGCATTCGGGTATATACACTATTGATTCTGATCTCGATACGTGCAAATAATCTTATTTACGATACCAGCTTCAACTAAAGCTACTCGCGTCCAGATTCGCCCCTAAACATTGAGTCCAGGAGTTGTTGCAGACGGCAATGCGTTGAGAATGTGGTATTTCACACAGGGTTACACAGTCTGGACGGGTCTTGGCATTAAGCTGACAAGCCTCGGCAATGCTTGGCGGTTTAGCCAGAGGCGTGATAGTTTCACAGTGGACTAACACTGCTATGTCCATATGGCCATTCCTTTGCTGTTAGGTATCTCACGACGCCAGCTAGGGATCTTAAGTTTCAACACTCCGCCGATGTCTCATCACTGATAAGATCTCAATGCAACTCAGCGCAACAGAAATAAACGTTGAAGTTAATTACGTGAATTCAGCAACGTATCGACATAGGTGGACTCGCACCGGTTGGCACCCCTTTAGGGGCTAGCTTTGCGAGCAACGTGTACTACAAAGTACTTGTTACGAACTCGTGACAATCAAGGGTTCTTGCTTTCCTTTCTATTTCCTAGAAACCATTGTTGTGCAGTTTGTCACTAGGAAAAGGAGCTCCAGGGTGCTCTCCTCGACACTTGATGCAAGAGAAGCAACAAATTTACAAGTCGCGTATGACTTTATGCTTTCCAGTACGCCGCGCCAACTTCTGAGCCTATTTAAACCGGGGCCTGCTACGGAGTATTCTGATGCTGGGAAAATTGTATTCCGGATAGTCTCAATCTTGTAAGCCCATGACACGGCATGCACTGCCGCGATTCTTTGGCACTAGGCGGACAAAATACCATCCTTATGCGAGAATATACCATCTTATGCCCGTTCAGACCTAGAACTGGAAGCCTGACGTCACGACTCGTATTGGTGGTGGATCAGCTTGATTGGGATGGTCTTGACTATACTAGTTTGGAAAAGGGCTAAGCTAGCTTCGATCCACCCAATCTTTGTCTGGCGATACAAAAGATTCGCTTGCAAGCGGGCGCTGGCTCGGCCCGCTATCTTTTGGTTCGATCGCGATCTTAAAATCCCGATCGATTCCACTAACCCGCTTTTAGCTATAAGATTCCGCGGGAATATTTGAGTATCGCTGCGATATCCTTTGCGGCACGGCTCCACCTCCTTAGAGCATCTTAGCGGTATGCAACAATACATTCCACAACTGTAGTGCACAGAGCCAACACATAGATCACATATTATGTTCTCAATATGGTAATAGATCTTGAGCGAGCGGGGAAATCTAACAAGTTATTTGCTGCTCCAATCAGTCTTAACCTCTGGCACGATGACGCAACCTAGCCCCCTCGCTGTACGGGCAGGGAGGCGATGAGAACACATGTACAGTGTACCTTGGTCAAAGAGAGTAATAAGGGCCTCGCGGGGGCTGATTTGGTTATCGAGTAGCAGAAAGTGCATAAATAGGCCCATTGAGTCACCTCAAATCATAATGGTTTTAGTCTTATTATTCATCAAAATACCCATCATCTCCAGCTATTAAAATCGAATTCAAGTTTAAAACACCATTCATTCTCATTAAATCTTTAACCTGCAATCCTGGTAATACAACTATTTCCTCAAGATGCCACTCGAACACGGTCTTTATAAAATCTACTACGGACCCGATGGTTCCCGAGAGGTGGGGCGGTATCCAATTGAGGACCTATCTCTGCTTCCGAAGCAAGTTTACGCTCTCGATGACGGTGTTCGTTCCGCTGCTCCATGGGTAGTCGAAAAGAATAGCGATGGAAATTCAAATACGCTAAGAGCTTTGGGAGCCAAGACGGGCACGGATGGTAGAGGTGGATACATAGTTGCCCTCCTAATCGAAGAAATGGGCACCGTAGGACACTGGGTCCTAACGGAGCGACCTCAGCATGGCTCGCACGTTTTCACGTTAGTATATTTTTTCCACCTATATCAAAGGGAATTGAATTCGAAAGTGCCTAACCATGCCCCTTCGGCTATTGTATAGCATCGAAGATAGTAGTAGCGGAAATGCATGGGTCGGAGTCGAAGAAGATGGCAGGACGGTATGTCTAGAGCCCAGTACTTGATTACACCAGTTGTTCAATCCGTTAAAAACATGATACTGCTTCTAACTCGTAGTCGTTCGACTTAGAGAATCCACGTCAAACCACTCCAAGACTCCAACAACCCCTCTCACGAATCACTCTTCAGGTTTGTCAGGGTCGATCAGGAGTAGGGTATTTAAGCCGTGGAGTGCTAGGCTACTCCACGACAGCTTAGAAGAGCGGGTAACGTTTAGGGCTTGGTCGAAGCTGGTGCTAGCATGCTTTACGTACAATACTATGGAATGCCCAGAACACTTCAATTCAGTACAAATATCAACCAGTTCGTATCCCATAATTTAGTAGAGTTAGAGTACAATGAATATTACCGCTAGTTTATGAGACGAAGGCAGCTTCCTGCAATTCAACAGCACTGATAAGGTTGACGACTCAACGCAGCTACCACAATCGGTTATTCATGCATGCAGGTGCAGGGTGTTGTTTCATACCTGCATGCAAGAATACGTCGCGTTTAACTACGAGCAAGCCCTAATTAGATTCGATAGCATTAAACTGACAACCCCTCCCATAACGTATTCTATGGAACGTCAGCTATATCGATAAACTATACATAGCAGCCACTACTGAGAATGGGAGAGTATTTTGATCCTAGCGACTACAAAATTGGATGGATTTGTGCCTTACCTCTCGAGTTTACTGCCGCTACAGCCATTCTTGACGACTCCCATCCAGATCTAGCGCGTGATGACTCTGACAATAATGCATACAAATTTGGGCGTGTGGGCAACTGCAATATTATCATTGCTGGTCTACCCTCTGGCGTCTATGGAACCACATCCGCGGCGGTAGTTACATCAAACTTGAGAAGAAGCTTCCCATCGGTCACAGCGTGTCTGGTGGTTGGAATCGGTGGTGGAGCGCCGCTATTACCGCGCAATGACATCCGATTAGGTGATGTCGTTGTAAGCCACCCGACGCCGGGGTTTGGAGGGGTTTTGCAGTACGACTATGGCAAAACAATACAAACGGGGTTGTTCCAACAGACGGGTGTTCTGAATAAACCCCCGGATATCTTCCTTACAGCGATCACAAAGCTCAAGTCCGGGTACCCACCGCTCGGGAACAAAAGCTTGGGCGACGTTGTATCGAAGGTACTCAGTAGCGGTTCAATTTCAACCACATTCTCTCACCCATCATTTGAAAGCGACGGAGATAGACTTTTCAAAGAGTCCTACGATCACCCATCAGACAACAGTTCTTGCGCCCATTGCGATCCTGAAATGGTTGTAAACAGGCCTTGTCGTCCATCCAACGAACCTTACATCCACTACGGGCTGATTGCATCAGCTAACCAGGTCATGAAGCATGGCGCGACCCGTGATCGGCTAAGTAGAGAAAGCAACATTCTCTGTTTCGAAATGGAGGCCGCCGGCGTCATGGATCAGATTCCGTCGCTGATAATCAGAGGGATTTGCGACTATTCGGATAGTCACAAGAATAAAACATGGCAACATTACGCAGCGCTAGTAGCCGCAGTATACGCAAAGGAACTACTACTTCAGCTAGGGCCGCCACCAGGGCCGCCACCACCGGCAGCCTCTAAGAAACGGAGAGCAGACCACTTGGATGGTGTTGACACAAAGGATATTTTCGACTGCCTAGAAGTCCTCGGAGCAACCAACCCCGCGGATGATAAAGCTAGGATTGAGCAATCCAAAGATAAGCTTATTAAAGAATCCTACTTTTGGATCTTAAGCGACAGTGGCTTTCAGCAATGGCTATCAGGTTCTGATAGACCTATTCTCAGGATTTCGGGGGACCCAGGGAAAGGCAAAACAATGATCATGATTGGCATGATAGATCACCTCGCAGAGAATTTCGCGCTGGTACCTCACACTTCAATGGCTATCTCTTACTTTTTCTGCCAAGCCGCAGATGGTCGACTAAACAGTGCAATCGCTGTGCTGAAGGGCCTAATATCTCAACTAATTTCAAACAGCCGGCACTCGGATCTTGTGCGATACTTAAAACGAGAGATTGATATCCGGGGGAAAAACTGCTTTAACGGACCGAATACATTCTACGCTCTTGAACGTATCTTTCTAGAAATTTGTCGTGACACCCGTTACGATGGTTTCTGCTTTATGATAGACGCGTTAGACGAGTGTACAACGGACCTTGACAAGCTATTAAACTTGATTTGTTCGACGTCGACGGGGACGCAGAGGGTTCGGTGGCTGGTCACTAGCCGGAACCGTCCGGACATTGAGTCTCACTTTGAATGCGCCGGTTCTCAGCTTCAGATTAGTCTTGAGCTTAACGATGATCATATCGGATCTACAGTCAATACCTATATCAATTCTAAAATCGTGGAATTGAATATCAAAAAACGCTACTCTCAGAAAGTTCGGGAGGAGGTAGCTACTATTCTACGGGAAAAGGCGGCTGGTACCTTTTTGTGGGTGCATCTAGCTTGTAAAGAGCTAGAGAGGGTATATTCCTACAATGCAGTAGAAACTTTAAAGAACTTGCCGTCGGGACTGAATGCATTTTACAAGGGAATGCTGGAGCATCTGCATAACATTTATCCTGAACACGACGTCGCACTGTGCTCCCAGATATTATCGGCTGCAGTGGTGACACTCCGACCTCTCCATTTACGGGAAATGGTTATCGTGGCCGGGCTACCTGCGGAGATGGAGGAGTTCGATATCGAGGTCCAGGTGAAACAGTGCGGCTCGTTCCTAGCTGTCCAGAACCAGACGATTTTCTTCGTCCACCAATCGGCCAAAGATTTCCTGGACAAACAGGTCCGCTCAAGCCTCGTTATTCCTTATGGGCTAGATTTTCAGCACCGCGAAGTTACTCACCGATGTCTACGGAGTCTTTCAGAGGAATTGAGGATGAATATCTGTCACCTGGAACACCCTGGGTTCTCCGCTAAGGACCTAACGGTCGAACAGAAGGCGCCAGTACTTCATCTCCGATACGCATGCTACCACTGGGTCGATCACCTGTTTTTGACAGATGAACCTATGAGCGAGGCCGATGCTGTTCTAGATTTCCTTGAGGGGCACCTGCTCCATTGGTTAGAATTGATCACACTCTTAGATCCTAACTTTGAGGCAGTGAGCTTAGTGAAACATTTGGAACTCCAGATGATGGTATGCATACAGTTCCAGTCCTAAGTCTAGGCATGCTAACCATCAAAAAGAGTTAAATCTTTCTATAGACTTTCTAACTCTAATACATTTTTCTTTAGCATACCCCCAACGAGAGTCTAAAGGACCTACTCTCCGACTTGAAACGATTTTCTCAGTATCATCAAGCTACAATAAGTGAAGCACCCTTACAGCTCTACTCGTCAGCAATCATATTCTCCCCGGAGAATAGCGTTGTCAAATCTTTCTCTACTGAAGTTGTACCGAATTGGATTAAACGAACAAGCGGATGTCCTAGCGACTGGGGCTCCGTCGTCCAGGTTCTTGAAGGACGAGATCGAGCAGATACGGTTCAAATTATTTTTTCCGATGATGATAAATTGATAGCGATCTCATCTACGGACAGCAATATCCGAATATGGGATATCTACTCTGGAAAGATGATCCAATCACTGATAACTCCTATTATGATTAACACGGTGCTATTTTCGCCTGACAGTAAGTTCATAGCCGCTTCATCGTATCCCCCGAATCCCAGTGTCGGGATATGGGATATAGCCTCCGGAAGAAATATCGGCACCTGGAATACTGTCAACAAGCCAGGAGTTATTGCTTGGATCCCAGGAAATACTCCAAGTCTCGTCTGTGCGTTCACAACCGGCGATATGCGTCTCTTCCACGCTACTGTGGGAAAGGGCCCTGAGCCGTTTATTCGCAAGAATAATAGAAGGCCCCGACAAAGTGCCAATATAGACGAGTGGCCGGTTGTTTGTATAACTTGCGACGTATATGGTACTGGTAATCGCCTGGCAACCGGATCGCTAGGCACGAATTTCCAGTCCATTATTCAGCTGTGGGACGTTAGGACTAGGACTCTCATGCGCCAGCTTACTGGAAATCCAATTTTATTGCCTAGTAAGACTACGAAGTATATTCATAGCATGCGATTCACTTCAGACGGTCGAAGTCTGCTTTTTGGATCTTCCAAGGGCGTTCAGGAGTGGGACTTATCCTCGGATTCACCGGTTCAGAAACTCAATCTAACATCCAGAAATACACAATCCACTCAGTTCCTGTCAGGTGGGGCGAAATTTGCAAATATACTTGCCCATGGCAAAGGTACTTATGAAATTGATGTTTATGAAGTATCATCCGGTTCCCAATTACGCCAGGCCATCACCTCATCTCTACCTTGGACACTAAGTTCCAACGGGACACAATTTGTAGCAAATCACCCCCAGATTCGGTTATGCGATGTTACTCCATTGGGGCAAATACAACCGTTTAGCGAAACTTCCGGAGCGCATTCTTGCATGAAAGTGTCTCCGAATGGGGAGTGCCTTGCCGCAGCCCGAGAGACCTTCATCTATCTTTGGAAACATGGTACGCCTGATTGGCCTGAAGCATTAGACGGTCATGAAGACGACAAGGATGAGGATGAAGATGAGGACCCAGCGGCGAATATATCGTGTCTGGAGTTTTCCCCAACTAGTGACTGGCTAGCTTCATGTTCGCGTAAAGCTATTCGATTGTGGGACATACAATCTGGCGCTCTCTTATGGACTTCTATGGAGGAGTACGATAAAGGCAGCCCCATAGCATTCTCGGCTGATGGGAAATTAGCATCGGCTTCTAATTGCGGGATGGTTAATATCAGGGTTTTTGACTCCGAAGGCGTACCGGTGCCAGACCAAAACCCGATTATCTTCTGTGCTACCGTCGAGAATCTCGAGGAAACGCCAAATACAAATCTTATATTCTCACCTGACGGGTCTCTACTGGCATCAGTGGCGACCGGTGAGGGGAAATATTTCGTTAATTTGTGGGATATAGCATCCGGGCGACAACTACTACCTCAAGATCAACTGAAGGCAGCCATAGCACCGTCCGGCAGATTCCATGGGCCTTCATCGGTGTCCTTCTCGCCAGATGGCAAAATCCTCGTCTTCGCGTTCCGATACATCACGCCTGCAGTAGCTATCATCTGGGATTTAGCTTCCCAAACTATGGCCCGTAAATTCTTTTGGGACGGGGATATTGAATCCTTATCGTTCACAGAAGACTCACAATTTCTGAGAATTAACAAGAAAATTGTTGATATCGACACCATGGATCTCGTATTGGAAATTGGCAATTGGCTATCGTATAGGGGGAAACGTCTTCTCTATTTCCCTCCCGATGAGAAGCCAGCTAATATAGATCTTTATCAAGACCTTATATTTATTGGGACTTCATCAGGTCGTCTGCTAGTTGTGGAGGTACCTTGGTTATACCCTGAAGAACCTACGCTTGAGGATACAGATATGGACGATGGAGAATCCCAAGTGAGCCGTTGGTTTGCGGCTGGCGATCCTGTTGAACGTCTTGAATAGATATATCGATACCCTATTACCGCAATACCTGTGTGTGAAGGCTTGTGAGACAAATACCCTATATAGATTTAGTCTAACCTGCTACTCCAAGATCCAAAGTTTTCTGCCTTGTCTGCACCTGTGTGACAGAAAGGATATATTAAATATATATACATGTACTTAACTATTAACAGAATCGGAAATAGCATCTATAGAGTCTAAGGAATTGATCGCGCATTAGTAGGCCAGTGCTTACTTTTGATATCCAACCACAAACAACATATATGGCTAATATAGAACCTTCAGATCTAAAGAAAACTGTAACAAAGAAAATACGGACCAGAAAGGGTGATCAAACTGTGATTATTGCCCAGGCCCCGGTAGTCTCGGCATTTCCGGTAACCTTTCCCGATCCCGACTCAAACTAAAAGTCCTACTATGCTGCCTCGAAGCCGGTTGCAGCGGCACGGGAGCCTCCAGTTCCTGCCTCGGAATCTCCCTTAACGGCACAATATCTAGGTCTGCGACTTGATTTTCAAACCTCCCAGGCCTAGGAGCACTTCCTCCAGCTGCAGTCCTTTTGTACACCGTCCTCTGCTCTTTAAAATAGGAATTGCCGACGTTGGCTTCCAGTTCTCCAGGTGGTGGCCCGATCGGTGGTTCCGTGTAACCTCCCGGACTATAGCTGTTAGGCCCCCATACTGGCCCCCCTGGTCCTCCTGTGTAACCCCCCGGACCACCAGGTATATCTAACCAACTCCTTTCTCTCCTCTTCTTCTTCTTGTTCTTCGACCTCCGATATAGAAACCACCCGATCAACACTGCAATAATCATAAACAGCGCTACACCTCCACCGACGGCGCCTCCAATAATTGCCATCCGATTCGGACCCCCAGATCTAGAGCTACCCGCCGTCGGAGAAGGTACGGGAGTAATCGTCGTATTACTTGGCGGATCTGTGTAGTTCGGTGTACCGGGCGGACATAAGTCGACCGAAAAGCTTCTAATAAGTGTCCCATTCAGATTACCGCAATCGCCTATGTTGAGTTCAAGCTGCGGAACCTTTTCGCCACAGTTTAGGTCGGCGTAGACGGTAACTTTAACCGGTACGTATACATATTAGCAACTACTTGATGCATAGATGGACATAACTATAGATAAAACCCTAAGAGATAGTAGATATACCCTCGCATCCTCGATCCAGGTCCCCAATGTTGACAGAGATGGTATTAGGGGTCTTAATAGACTGGCATTCTCCTGTCGTATTTCCGGGCTGCGCAGGTAGCGGCTGGAAAGCACAATTCATATCGGTGAAGCACCTTAACTCACTTCTCGCCTGCGCTGCTCGAGTATAGAATAATACGCAGAAAAGAAGCACTAGGATTGGACGGCCGTTGTTGGGCGAAGTAGGTGGGAACTTCATCTTGGTTGATCGATCGAAGAACTCAGCCGTGTAATCGTGAGTTATAGTTATAATCGATAAAATGCGAACGTTTCTTATCGGGCCGCCAGGCCAGCCATTCTACGGCGATAGTAAAAGAGTGCAGTACGGTGAGGAGGCCGTCATATCTGATAAGCGGCGCAACTACTTATATATGTTCTCCCCGTCCAAAAGTGTAGCCAGGCCGTTCCAGATGGTTCGGAAGGTAGCCGTTAATGACCCTTTCAAAAGTATTCCGCATATGCGTGACCATCTGTACTCACCCACTACTCACTCGCATATTCTGGTACAGTATACTATCCCCTGCGTGGTGACCGCGGTGGTACAAAACCAGGGAATTCGAAAGCGACAGAAAACAGCCACCCAGCCTTCTCGAGTTACACTAACCACAAAAGTCACAACTAAGGATCTAAAGAGTCTCTTGGAAGTAGACACAGCGAAAAAAACGCCGTTCCCAAAGCCTGAAAGGTGTGCATGCGGCTGAGAAGTCCCGAAGTCAAGCCTTTGTGCCAATCTAAGCCATTAAAGCCAACAAAGAGACGTCGCCATGCACGTTTGTGTGGATCCAAAAGGTATTTGAGATTTCATCCCGTCTGTAGCCAATAAGATCATGAGATGGCTTATTTGGGGACTCTTGGGACCCAAGGGCCATTGTTCCGCCGTCACGGAACTTGCCAAGCCAATGAAGAGTCAGTATTTTTTTGGCGAGGAATGTTAACATGTTAGGGTTCGAACGTTCACTTGCTGGTGTGGAAGGCCTGCGGGGCGTGGTACCAAAAAGCCTAGGATTTCCCCAGCAAAGCAGCTGCTATCGAAGTATACTAGTATGTCGTCGCACAGCGGAGGCAGCGATATAATGCTAAAAATTTCGACTTCCAACCCGTCTCAACGGGAACGACGGGTAACCTTCCACGCTTAGATTATGAGGCTGAAAAAAGTGTAACAGGTTTAAATTTATAACTCGACAAAGAGTTTAAAAAGATTGTTTCGAATTTGATTGAGTTTGTAACAATACTCTTATCTGCATATGTTTCGAACGTTTCTGTTGCATATGGATCGAATCGTATTGATAGGGTAGATATGCCACCAATAAATAAGCCTCTAGCTAAACCTTGTAGAGCCGACAGGAAACACACAGTAAAAATGTTAGTCATCTAGTGCAAATGCAACTTTGCGATAGAGTAGGCCCACAACCTTCCTGCTTACGCCACCTGACGGTCGCGATCCTATAACCAGGGACACCTCCCTATCGATACCGCGGATGGGCTCAGCCAGTTTCAACTCTCCGCAAGCCTGTCACCGCACGCTGTCTACTGGTGTGTTGCGGAAGTTGGTTTCTGTCGCACAAGAAAGTCTTGGCATTTTTCCAAGATCCTTTGTGAGGCAGGGATGTTGCGGTAGAGAACGTCTGGCCTTGTAACACGGGCTTACGAGCACGAGTTGCGTAGTTTCCCATACCCAGTATCTATTTCTAGTTATTCTAGGTTGCCCTAATAGTATTCGGCGTCTCCCGTAGCCTCTTTGGGTCCGCCAGAAGAAATATTATCATTCATTGCGTTTCAGAGAGAGGCCTCGAGCCTTGTTTCAGGCGATGATTCTAACATCTTCGCATGTGTATATATGTACAGTTGTAGTCATGAATATCCAAATTCACCTGTAGCTATATATGTATCATATCGCTTATCACTAAAATAATTCCTGTCCGGCGGGTGCCTTGTTGCCCGTGTGATGTACTCTAGCTAGAAGTTGTTTTTAAAAATTTTGTAATTTTTTTTTAGAATTTTATACTCTATATATACTGAAACGAACACCGAAACCCCGAAAAAGGAAACAAGAAAAATAAGAATACAGGCTACTCTATCATCAACATTACTCTATACCAATTTGTCCCAAATCGTTTCTATCTGCTTCCTATTATGATACCTCAGTCTCTATTATCCTCCCAAATGCAACATCCGCAACACATCTATTAATATACATTGCATTTAGATCCGTCGAAGACCAGCCCAAGCAAGTCCCTGATCAAGGAGCTGTGCGGCTGGATGAGGGCCGAATCCGGGGACACCAGCGTTCTGGAAGTTGGTCACGGCGGTCTGAGCCCACTGTGGAGCGTATTGGTCCCACAAACCCTGAGCGGTTTGTTGGAAGGCTTGGCCCGTGTTGCTCTGGTACTGGTAGTATTGTGGGTTTGGAGTCGGGGCAGCGGCGACCATGGCGGTGGCGGAGAGGAGGGAAACGATGACGGTGGAGGCCTTCATTTTGATGATTGGTATGGGAGTTGGTAGAGTGGTTGAGGAAGGAGTATTCTTAGTTATTGGTGATTGAATCTCGTCGAGAAGGCGGAGAAGGACTTTTTCGGGAGGGCCGTAAAAGAAATATAGCGTAAAAATCGTTTTTTAAAAGTGAATTGCAAAGAAAATTTGAGAGTGACCAGCACTTTGCTCAAAACCTGCCAGAGGTGAGAATGGAAAGAGGAGTTTGAAGATTGGATTGCTTGTTGTTGATGATGATGATGAGAAAGGAAAATTAGATTTGACAGTAGATCACTAAGTCCTTATATACATTTTGAAGGCTAAGTTGATAGTTTATTTTTGACGATCGATACATGCTTCTCGAGAGTACCATCAGAATCCTATCCTCGTCCGGTCTTCAGCATAGCGTCGAGGCCTCTGGGCAGATGGATCGGCACCGACGTCACCAGTTCCGACTTAGCGCCTACAGTCAATATACAGCAGAAAAGACGGTAGTGAATGACAGTCGTGAATGTTAGAATTACTTTTTGGAGGTAGCTTCGGCCTGCACACCAGATGGTGATGTTCCGTCGGACGTCCCGAAATGGGGTGTTGTCGCGTGTTGTCTTTCATAGTTGCTCGGATTTAGTTCCGAGGACGACGCTAAACTTGGTTTGGCATAGCATAGGAATTATCTGTGTTTCTCCAGACTAGTCTACTAACTTAGGAATAGAATAATTCCCGGGTTGGTTTAGATTGATAAATTGGATACCTCGATCGGAATTCGGCAAGCTTTCATAGCACGCGACAGCGCCTTTAAGGGTGCGCTCGGTAACCGGATAGTGTTACAGTACGCTTGGCTGACGGCAGTCGACTTAAATCCTATCCCACAGGTGGGATGCTGGAGTATTCCCCATGCTAGTTACTTGTATCAGGTCTCTTCTTTCGGTGGCAGAAGAATTCCAGAATCGTTTCCAATGATTATACTTAGGTCGATTTCTAGAAAGCGATCCTATGTTTTGTATATGGAAGAGTATGCGTATGGTCATATGGGATTGTAGAGAATACGCTATATCTACGAATTTTCGACGGCTAATCTTCCAAATTCGTAGGATTCCGTCAGCTTTACGCCAAGAAAGGAAACGGCAACAACGTGCCGAAGGATACTATGTAGAATTTATTCTCCTAGCATGCACGCCAGAGATGTTACCGGGTTATCGAGTCCCTCATTAGCTAAATTTGACTTCGCCTACGGGCCCCTCAAGGCGCTGTTGATCGTCATTCTTAATTCCCTTGGCTTCGGATGGTTCTTGGTCAGCTACTTGGGCACGTTTCATAGGAACCAATCTTTCTTAGGCCATCGCCGTCTGCTCCTAATGTCGCAATGAGCTCGGAATCGAAGCGCCCAAGTCAGCCGAGAATGAGTTTGTAAACCCTGTAGGCCTATGACTCCGCAAGTTATTAGGTGGCAGCGGCTTCAGCGAAACATGTACAATTGGAGGGGAAACTCTAGGACTATTCTTCTGTGACACCCGCCTATTACAGTCTCAAGTACCCCTTCCCCGGGCTTAACCCTCTCCGACATGTGGGCTAGATGTCCCTGTATGGAGGCCTACATTGGCTAATACTATACTTTCGGAAAGTATACCCTAAGTTTATCGACGAATAGACCTATGAGCAGATCTATTTCTAGAATTCCTTGGGTCGTATCGCAGAGTTCGGTGCTGGAAGAAGTTGAAACCTTCTATTATTTCGGAATCTTTTGATCAATCATGAGACAGTCAGGTGTATTCCATGTAAAATTCTCCGAATATATTGCATAGACTGCTCTCGGGTAGCACAGGAAGAATAATGTTCACAGCTTGATTAAATAAGTTAACCCCTGCGGAACGACCCATACTCTTGACATAGCCACTCCCGTATAGGACCAAAGTTCATGAGCATATTTGTCTTATACAGCGGGTTTGAATACTTTTTAGTTCCAAATATACCCGATACACTCCTGACGTCTAATTAGTGGCTCAACAAGGCACCCGGGGAAATCTTTGGTCTTTACCTCCTTTGGGGCGTCAGGGTACGAGACCAGCCTTTTCGGCCTTAGCTACGAGACTGGCCCCAGCTGCGAGGCCAGACCTAATCCCATTGCTTCTCATCCACCCAATGTAGTTCCGAGCCTCGAGATGTAACTACTCCCCCCAGCTCCGAAACTATTACAAAATGCCAGCCACACGTCGATTATGCCTCTCATTCCGAAACTTCTGGTACGAAGCGTTCCGAACGAAGTACTAGTATACTCCGACGACTCCTTAGTCCCGAAGGTCTAAACCTAGCACCTGCCTCAGATTCTAACGTTAAGTTTAGTCTTTCCAAGTTCAAGTTATATTATCCCCATAAATAACTGTCTTGTGACACTAATAATCCCAACCATGTATTAACCAATACCTCAAAAACACGGATAACCTGGTATTGTACTCAGACGTTACAAAGGCGGGTTGAGATAAGTTCTTAGGAGATGTTACATTGTCTCCCTTTGCTCGAGGACCATACTATTGTTGCCACCTTCAGACCTGTCTACTAATGCGTGTATTTTACAGCTTCTGCTTAGAATTTCTGGAAATTTTCTACACATATATCGCGTTTTATCGTATGTACATGCATGTATGAGCATTGATTAGAGGATAAGTAAATGGCTTCGGAGTTCTCCCAACGTACATCTGATCGAGCTGGAAAAAATATTTATATGGTTTCGCCTAACTATTCGATAAATGCTTCTAGTATATATCTTACGTCGATCGATAGGTAGTGGATCAATATTAATTTCCTTTTACGAGTTCGCAGTCCTTACTCTAGATTGGCCAAAAGCTATATATAGTAGAACCGTGGTAGCTAGGGAAATAGCAGTCGCGAATGTCACCATGGGGGAAGAGCCGGGGTCACGGGCGGTAGAATAACGCATTCTGTCAAATGGACAGAATAAACTTACTAAATCAAAGGCAGCAAAATTTAATACAGAGTATAAAATAGTATAATAGCGAGTGAGGTACTAGAAGTTCAGTTGCACTGAGCCTATAGCTATAGCGCCTAACAGTACGAGACAAATACGTACTGGGGGTATCATCATGGTATATGGCATACGCTGAACGCTTGCAAGGCCCATTACTACCAAGTTTCTAGCCACCAGCGATACTAGCGGCGGGCAGCGTTATTCTCGGAGGTAGTCGGCGGTCGGGAGTCAGTAACCATCCAGAGCCATAATGAGGTTCGAGAATGTTGCACAGTGTATAATTCCTTGGCGCCAAGACATGGTACTGCAGGGGTGTTGTGCATCCGAACCCGCCAAATTTTCTGCGGCTTCAAAACCTTGAGAGTAAACGACATCTCGACACGAAACCAACCAAAACCGGTGGACGGGGACTGAAGACACCGACAATGGACTCCGTATGATGTACGTATCTCCTCTTCATTCTAACCCCCCATAAAACATCTACTAAACGGACCACAGACCTCGCCATCTACTCATCTACCGTCCACCTTGAATCATACCAAACCCCCACCATAGCATACAAGCCATACGAAAACCCACAATGTCCCTCGTAAACCTCGCCCACGTCTGCTCGCACCTCCAAAACGCCACCCGCGCCCGCCTAGGCGTCACCTCAATCCCCTATTCAAAACTCCACCTCTCCCTCTCCGTCGGCCTCCTAAAAGAAGGTTTCATCTCCTCCGTCACAACCGGTGACCGTCTCCAACCGGACCAAGAATACACCCCACCGACACAAACAACCATAAGTAGCAAACGTCTATGGTTGGGACTAAAATACTACGAAAATGAACCGGTTATGAGTAAACTTACGTTGGTTAGTAAGCCGAAGCAGAGGATTTGGTTGGGGTATGAAGAGTTGAAGCAGATTGGACTGGGGAGGGATGCTGGGTATGTGAAGGGGATGGAGATGGGGGAGTGTATTTTTGTTAGTACTGATAGGGGGATGATGGAGTTGAGGGAGGCTGTTAAGAAGATGACGGGAGGGCAGGTGCTTTGTCGGGTTCGTTGAGAGCATCGTATCTTCCTTCCTTCGTCTTCTTCTTCTTACGATTGTATATATTAGACTTTTGATATCATGTGTGTACCATATAATCATTTGTTCCCCTTTGAAAGGAATAACTTGATATGCCTGAATTCATATATACTCGAACAGAAGAAATCTATCTAAAAGACAACTAAAAAGGAAAAGTATGCTTGATAAAACGCCAGTATCCCTGGTCCATGGAGTAATATATACTCCATTACCTCGTGTATTTCTTCCACCCCTGGTGGTATAATAGATAGATATCCTATACCACCCCTTCGATCCAATCCTGTCGATAAGACTGAGTAGAGTAAATCCCATCCATCCTCCTCCTCCTCCTCAAATATCCATCCCAACAACAAACCCGATCCCAAAAATGAGCAAAAATAAAGCACCAAAAGACGACGTAGATACCACCGAGAAAGAAGACAAAACAACTAAGTAATCACTTTAAAACCCTATTGCCTCGTCCACAGCATCAGCACTGACATTGCCGAATACTATATCACACACCACCACCACCCATTTAAACATCATTGGCTGCGGTGTTAACCCGGGTGATTTCCCTTTTTTGCCAGTTGACTCGATAAGGAAAAAATGGAGTATATTTTGTTATAGATACCCCCCCCCTTTTATGTAGGGTGGGGGGTACCCAAACCGACAAAAGAGAAAGAAAGAAAAGAAAGAAAGAAGACTAAGAACGAGAAGAAGAAGAGAAGGCAGAAGACATACTCTTCCTCTCAAAGTATGCAGACGTTCCCATGACCGCGATGCTCTGGTCCATCACCCACTCGCCGATGTCAAGGTACTTGTTGACCATGCCGCGCATGTCCTTCGACTCGATCTTTTCCGTCTTGAACCTGTTTTATTCCTCGTTATTAGTCGCGGTGTATTGTAAGGGTCGGTGTAGTATCCGGGTGGAAGGTGGGATGGAATGGAATGGAATGGAGGGACGTACGATAACCCGGTTGACCGTTTCACACCGGCGAGGAATGCGGAGACTATTACCGTTCAAGGTCAGCCTAATCCCCAGTATAATAACTTTTGAATATATATAATATATAATATATATAAATAGGTAGAAAACACACCGATAACAGCGTCGACGCCCAAGTGAATGATCTTTCCTAGCTATATTTTTATTTCAAAACCCGGTGATTCGTCAGCTGCTGCTGTTCGCCCTGCGGCTCTTTTTCCCCAATGAAAGCGGGAGTTTCGGCAGAAAACCCGTACCAGACCCATTTTTTGGAAACTCTCGGAACAAGCTGGTGAAGACGTCGGATATCACAGGAATGTATCTATTGAGAAGGGAGAGAGAGTCGGAAGATGGTGTTTTTTCGGAGGAGGGTTTGGGGAAGCTGGAGGTTGGTTTCTTTGTGGCGACGACGGGGAAGTGAAAGGCGAGGTGAACTGTCAGAGAAGGGAATCGGGAATTATAATTAATCTGGGGAACCTTTAGCTTTGGCAACACGCAACACGTGGAGCTCTGCGACGACTTCACGACTTCCAACTTCGATCACGACTTCAAAACTCCACGATGGCTTCGTAATACTTGTATTATATTCACTATCATTACCGGGTAAGTCTTCAGCTTCACCATCAATTGCAGGGCGGGGATTTGACGGCTAACACTCATGGTATAGACCTGGGCGCGCAAGGATGGCGACCATATCCGTCACCACCCTCCTCCTCCTCTCCTCCCTCCTCCGCGCCGTCTTCCTCCTCTACGGCCTCTACCAAGACGCCACCTCCGTCTTCAAATACACCGACATCGACTACCTCGTCTTCACCGATGCCGCCCGTTACGTCTCCACCGCCTCATCCCCCTACCTTCGCGCCACATACCGTTACACTCCACTCCTATCATGGCTCCTCCTCCCCACCACCTTCCACCCCCAATCCCTCTGGTTTTCATTCGGGAAAGTCCTCTTCGCCGTCGGTGATATCCTGGCAGGATACCTAATCATCCAAGTATTACGCCAAAGCCACGGTTTCACTGCCACAAAAAGTATGAAATACGCCTCACTGTGGCTGTTAAACCCCATGGTCGCAACAATCAGCACCAGAGGAAGCTCGGAAGGTTTATTAGGAGTAATCGTCATAGCATTACTCTGGGCCGTTGAAAAGAAGAGAGTGGTGGTTAGCGGTGCTATACTCGGGTTTGCCGTACACTTTAAAATCTACCCATTCATATACGCCCCTTCAATACTCCTCTGGATGGAACCACCGGGCCAACGGGATATTATGGCAAAGATTAAAGGATTTGTAACGAAAGACCGGACAGTGTTTACTTTCACCGCGTTAACGACTTTTATGGCGTTAAATGCGGTAATGTACGCCATCTACGGCCATCCATTCATCGTTCACACGTTTTTACACCACCTAACCCGTCTCGACCATCGTCACAACTTTTCACCGTATAATACTTTATTATATTTAAAATCCTCACCGTTTACACCGGACCCTTATTACCCAGCCATCCAACCTTCAAGTTTATCAATCGAAAGACTAGCGTTTATACCGCAGATATTAATATCAGCTGTTTTACTACCGTTATTTGCGAAGCGGAATCTATCGGCGACGATGTTTGCGCAGACGTTTGCGTTTGTGACGTTTAATAAGGTGGTTACTAGTCAGTATTTTATGTGGTATATTGTTTTATTACCGGTTTATTTGCCGTATAGTAGTCTTTTGAAGAGTCCTATAAGGGGGGTGGTGGCTTTGGTGATGTGGGTGGTGACGCAGGGGTTGTGGTTGGGACAGGCTTATCAGTTGGAGTTTGAAGGGGGGAATACCTTTTGGCCGGGGCTTTGGGCAGCTGCGGCGGGGTTCTTTTTGGTTAATTGTTGGATTTTGGGGGTTGTTGTGGGGGATATTGGGCGGGTGGAGAAGGAGGAGGAGGAGAAGAAGGTATACAAGTAAACTTATGTAGTTTGGTTATACCCTAAATTACCTTGTGTATAAATAATACAGATATGTGATTCGTATGTTATAGGGCAAGTTGGAGCCAGCGCTGGTGTCCGGCAACTTATAGCTCGTAGTTAAGTGAAACCCTATGATAAGGGAAAACGGGGTAAGAAATAATAGTTAGCGAAACCCTGGTATAGGCATACAACGAGACTAGGTATAGGCAGAAGAGGAGTAGGGAATAATAGGTAGGTTTGGGCGTACCAATCTTATACACTTCACTTCAAAACCCTGATTTAGACAAGTAATCAAAGTCCCCCACGACATCTTTACTTTCAAAAACTTTCCACTGTTCTCTTGCAATCGAATCCGTGAAGATTTCATCATTCAGCATGTCCACGTCGGCGTTCGGGTCATCCACCGCAACTTGTGGAAGCTGAATCCCTTGGCCCCATTCGAAGAAGTTATCCCTATCCCAGATCTCCTTGACACGTCGCAGCTCCTGGCGGTTTCCCCAAAATATGCCCTCTCGTACGCATTCGGTGATAGTATACCGTCGGGGAAATTGACAAATGCGGCTTCCTTATTTAAAGAAAAGGGCCGCAGTTCCTTCTTGACCTTCCTATGTCCGGTTTTCTTATCTTTGAATCAATGCCGCATGTCGATATTCGGAAGTATCTTGGCCGGCCGGCTGTGGGGGCGACCTTTCTACCCCTCATCTCCAATATTTTAGGCCCAAACATGTCCCGCAGTCACAAATGAAGCTGCCGGTCAAGCAACTTGGTCATGTTAACCTACATCTCGGTGTTTCAAGCCCCTGTTTTGCAGCATGTAGCTGGTGTGGTCATGAGATACCCAGACTCGAAAACACTCGTCATGAGAGTGCTCGCGTAGATAATATTCGAAGCCGGCCCTTTTGGAATGTTAAGTCCTGCCAACAGAGTAACAATGTAGGATAATAGGTAATAGGCAATAAAAGTCATATATTAGCAGTATTTATATTGCTAGTAATCGCGATAGTTCTATTGCAGGCATATGATGCAATTGCGCAATAATTGAGAGTACTGTCTAACGTTAACGCCATACATCATTGCCATTCACAGCCGCTAAATAGAATATAGACTAAGATTAAACAAAGGACGAATCGCACTGCTGTTTTGCACCACGCGCTCGCCAGAAATGATGGTCTCCAGACGTACCAATTCACGTGCACGATGCATAAACGTATGCGGTCAATACCGCAGACACACAGGCGGTTGAACCCATGCTGCAGTGCTCCTTACCCCCTTTATGCAGGCCTGCCACCGCTGACGCTGCGGCCTAGACTGCGGGGTATCCTGCGCATGATAACTAGACTGCGGGGTATCCCGCGCAGGATATCATTACCCCTCTTTGTGCGACCGGAGATATATTTGGATTGCCCGACTGAAAGGGGTTTGGTTCTCTTCCCCACAACGTTTGCATCGAATTGAGCTTAAAGGAATTAGCTGATTTCAGTCTCGGCCCTCGAGCCCGGGACTCGAGTACAGCACGCCATTACGGCACACCATAGTGACAGGAGGTTGGCTCAAAAATATATTGCAAGATTACAACAGCTTCACAACGCAAAATTGCATAAAGCCACCCAGTCAATAAAACCTCAAACCAATATGTCCTACTGTAAATCGGGGTCCATCTTTTACGTAGTATCTTATTTACAATTAATTAATTATTATATAAGAAATTTATTCACTGGCAGAAATAGAGTCAGCTGGCAGTGCCATCGGGATGACAATCAGAGAAATCCATGCATTGCTGTGGTTGGAAGAAGGACTACAAGTATAATATAAAGAGGCTAGCCCAAATAAAGATAGTATCCAGAATTAAGTCCTGCAATTCATGAATAATCTTTCATAATGTTAAATTAAAAATTTTGAAGATTCCGGAAATATTGGCTTTCGTGGAGCCAGATAACTTATAACCTCCCTCTATCACTTCAATACTACAAAGATTGAATGTCGGGTGAGTAGCACTTTGGCTGTTTTTGCAAAATATATGTATTCCTCCACCAAGATAAAAAAAACTGGTGGGCCACAGCCGACAGAATACAATTAGAAAACCCTCACAAAACATATTCATCTATTACCACGCCAATAGGTACCCCACATGGGCCGAATGAGAGCGTACCAGGCACTGGGTATATACAGGCCAAACACACCAGATATCTGGATGAACAGCTTACACACAATCAATTCCTTCAGCTTTGATTTCTTACTTAACGAGCATGCTAAGCTGCTATAGTGTCTTTGTTGTTGTCCTGTCTCTTTGTTTACCTGTTTTACGAAATAATTCTTGATTCTTGAAAGTTGATGCTCAAAATTGTAATTCTACTTGCTTCTGTATTAGATGCAGATATTCTGCGAGGCGCGCCACGTCACTAGTCTTGAAGCAAGACCTGCAAGAAGGGCCACGTCGTGGGGCAGGGACTGTTTGCTGTTGAACTAAACAATGTAAGTTCAGAGAAGCGCACACAGAGCCCCCAGATGAAATTAGTTTAGTGTTACGTATTTTTGGCTACTAAACTTTTTTTTTCGCTAAGGTTATCTCCTCTTCTCGTTGCGGAACATTCCTGATTTCGGTTAGAAAATATGATTACAGGACAAATGGAATATACCGTTCGCAAGTAGCACCGAAAGAACGCCCGTGCAAATTAAGTTCAAGTTCCCCATGTTTTAAAAGGTGCGGACGAGAGTGATCTCTCAAATGGAACTCACACCTTGATACAGCAACCGCTCTTTCAAGCAGATTGCAGCGTTCCATACGGGAGCAATCTAGAGAACGTCCTTCTACTCGCTCGTCACAGGCAGCTTCTCTGTCATCTTTATAGATACCACAGAACAGCCAACTTTAATTAACGCCCCTAAACTCATAACGAATTATTACAGCAACAATAATAGTACTTTATTCCCCTTCGAGTTATATTATAACAAGGCCGGAACAACATCTCTGATATTCAACCGCAGTGCAACTTAACCAACGATGACCACACCCGCCCAGCCCAAGACCGTGACCATATGGGTCGTACATGTGAGTCCCGCCTACCAGCTGCGTCGCTCCCAGGCGACCAACGACAACCACTGCACGTTCTCCGTGCGGCAGGTCCCCAGGTCCCCTCTCGCCATCCCAATCTCTGGCGCTCTTCATGGCCACCTCTCAGGCTGGTTCAACTGGCACAACATCCGAACCGCTTGCGGGAAAACCCTCGCCGGAACCGACTGCCTGAACGTCACCCCAGTCGGACAAACTATGCGTAACGACCCCCTCAACGACTTCCCGAGCTTCAGCCACTCCTCCGTGTACGCGGGACCTTTCAGTCTTCGGTCACGAGTCGAGGTCCTTCCCATGGAGGGGATCACTGTCACGACGGAACAGCAACCCCAACATGTGGTGGATGTTGCCGCCCCCGATCTACCTGATCAAACTCCCAACGACTTCCTCTCCTTAGACACCCAAGGGCTCCAGACCCTGGTCTTCCTGTACTTCGATCACTCAGGCCATCGCGACACGATGAGCATCTGGACCCGCCCCACACCCACTGGTGCCAACGACGTGCGTGCAATCTGCGTAGCCACAGCCTTTGACCATACCAGTCCCCTGCATGTGCGTTACATACAGGATTCAAATAATGAATTCTCCACTGCTCGATTCCTCTCTGACGCCTACGCTCCTTTCGAGAAAGCCACGGGGGCACGCTTAGAGAGCTTCCAGCTCAGGACTTTCAGTGTACTGCCCCTACCCCACACCCACCCCCTCGAGGCTACCCCCGCACCTCCCGCACCTCCCGCGCTGCGTATCCCGGCTGAGAACTTGACGTTGCAGCCCATTCTCCACCAGGCAGGCTACACGGGCCCCACCCGCTACCGAGTTGGGGTAGTGCATCTTGTGGAGCAACAAATTACCCTTCTCTACGACTCCGAAACCACTCCGTTCCAGCGCCACGTGTATCACGTGGATGATCACTGGTGGATCAACGAGCGGTCTCCGGACAAATGCGAATCAGCCTGTGGCACGTCGTTCATCGCCACTTGGAACGACCTTAACGAGAAAATTGGGGTCCATCGGCTTTTAGACTTTGCTACCTCCGCTTACCCGCTAGGCCAAGTCCCCCGCCGACACACGCATGACCCTCACTCCCCCGCACCCATTGTCGGCCGCGTCCTGGCAGAGAGCTCCGTCTAATTCCATTGTTAACTTATTATACATGCTCTCGAGAGCCCAAGTTCCAGTTGGCTACGGGGCAAAAAAAACAGAAAAGAAAAATTGTCACAGCTGGATATATTAAACATGATTCCCGTTCTTATTGTATCCGTTCTTGCAGGATCATTAAACCTGCAATATTTTGGAATTCTATTTAGATTATTTATCCATAACAGAATACTCGTCTTTATTACCTTATGTTTTCTATATTATCTTTTACCGTATACAAAACTTAAAAAAAAGTTTTTATATAGTTATACGCAAATTTATAAGCAAATGATGGAGCATTACTTAGTAAATGACATGGCGCGGTTTGGGTTCTGGGAAATAAAACCCGCCCAACATGGGTTTTAGATTTCGCTTTTAAAACCCAAACCACTATTAAAAATAAAACCGCCCCATCCCTTTGCTACAAAGAATCATGCCTATTCACAAAGCTCTAACTCTTAGTTATACTACTTCACTTACTTACGTACTCTCTCTTTAACTATTAAACATTTTCAATCAATTAACATCGCTAAGTACCCTGCAAAACAATTTCAAGACAAAAAGTACAGCAACCTTCAAAAATACCATACAAATAGTACCAAAATTACAGATGTGTACAATAAACTCGCTGTGTACACATATAACTATCAAAAAAACCTTTACCTCAACCCTTCCTCCCTAGCCAACTCCTCATCATTAGCACCCGCCTTAACAGCCCTCAAATAAGTTTCAAACTTCTGCGAAACTTCAATCACAGTCTCCAAATGACTCATATTCATCGCCTCCTTCTTATACAACGCCAACTGTCTAGCCGTAGTAATATTATTACGAATTTGTCGACCGTTTAAGTCGTGTTTTGCCAGTTTTTTGATATTCTTGTCGAGACTTAGTTGGTCAATGTCAATGTCGTCGGAGGCGACGTCTTCTAGTCTTCGAATGAAGCTTTGCCAGATTTTGATTCTTTGGGGGTGGGTGAGGTTGTCGTAGTGGATGGCGAGTTGGATTCGGGATTTGAAGGCGGAGTCGAAGGTGCCGACGCGGTTGCTTGTTAGTATTAAAATTCCTATCAATTAAAATTAAGACTAATTAGTTCATCTGCCTCTGGTATGAAGGTGAGAGGGATGGAATTACCATCGTAGTATTCTAACACTCGAAGGAATACTATAAGTCGTACAGGTTAGCGTTTAACTTTAGAAACTCTGTTACCTCACCATGTTAAACTGATTCCTACCAGAAACTAAGGCATTGCGCGTAAGATCCGAGAGCGTCCTCTCTTCCAGGAACACATCTGCTTCGTCCAAAAGGACAACTAGTGAATATTAGCAAATTATCCCATGCGTTGCATATACGGATTATATCTTACCACATCCCCATCTCTTCCCGAGATATAGCACGGATTGCAAATACTGCAATCATGTCAGAATTAGTTTGTGGAGACTTCACGAGGATATATTTTATGCAGATATGCTTACCCCTTCTACTGCTATAGGATCAGTGCCCACGTCTCCTGTCGTCACACGATAAAGTGGTTTCTCTGCATATTCAGCGACACTAAGAATAACATTTAGTAATGTATAAACCTAAATGTGATTATCCAGGAAGCCCAACCTTTCTAATTCAGTCGATGTGACCGCCATGGTTAGCCGAGGTCTAAAATAGATAATTATCAGGGTCCAACTTGCCAGCTGTCAAAGTTTTTCCGGTTCCAGGAGCCCTAAATATCGTAGTTAGTAGATGCTCAAGAACGGAAAATGTTTAATTGAAAGTTATAATACCCATGAAGTAAAATAATCAAACCATTTCCCTTGTTACTCATCAAATCAGTCCCCGCATCTGCAGAAATTTTATTCGATACTAAAGCAACAATCAAAAGCTTCGTGCTTTCGTCAACGACTAAACTATCGAATGCCGTTTTATTCCATACGACGTCCACAATGTTATCAACTTTGAGATTGACTAGTCATAGAGTTAGCAGATGACATATGAACTCTATTTAAAAAAATATTAAAAAAACCTACACCACTTCTTTTCTTGAACGTGAAATCCGTATATCGTAGGCGGAAATACAAGTAGTCGAACATCCTCAAGGGGATCATCGTTCTTCATACGTTCACCGAGATGATCAATGAGGGATTGTTTTGCGAGAGGAGATTCCGGGTGCATTTTGCGGTATGTCATGGTATCAATCATGAATCTGACTCCAAACTAGTATATTGTATATATGTAAGTCAACAATCTAAATATTGAAGCATACCTCTATTTTGGGATAGTCATGAGACAGGGGGGCTTGAATAGCTCTTGCACTTACAAACTGCTCATTGTTATCCGAATCCCATCCGGAGTAACTAACAAAGCGTTGATTACGGCACCGCCAGAATGCCATGCCTCGTTCTTCAAGAAACCTTTTGCTATCCGGGGCCGCGTACTTTATGGGATAGTATGGCAGTTCGTTAATATCGATAGTGTCCGAATCTGCAAAAAGCTCTTCCGCGTCAATATACAACTCCTGTTTGCTTTTCTGGAACAGTCCGTTGAATCGCCAGGACCATGCCGTAAGAGTCAGGTCATAATCCTCCTGCACTGAAGGCCAGTTATCTACGACATAAGCCAAGAGGCGGTGAGGTTCGCTTTTTTCAATAATGGCTTCTTGTGGCTTCATGAGATAGCATAGAGTATCCTTTGAGACCCGACCTTGGTCGAAGAGTTCGGTGGCCTTGCGGAATTCATGGCCGAAAGTTGCTTCTATATAGTCGAATACGAGACTGAGTAGATATTGCTGCTGCGGGTTGAAAGTACTAATCTGACGTCTAATCAATTCAAGGTTGTGGAATACGCTGTGGTGCGGGCCAAGAACGCGGTGGCGGACTTTGTATCCGCGGTTCCAGTCCGGGATCCTCGCCCTAGTTTGAAGCTCTGTAATGAGGTCACTGAGCCTCTTCGAGACGATTGAGAATGAATTTCGCGTATAGGTGTCGCTCTCGCCGAAAACGTCATTTTCACAGCAAGAGTAGTCTTGATATACTACAAGATGTATGTGGCTGTTTCTCTCGAAATAGGCCCTTTCATCGGGGATAGGTATATCGGATTCGTAGTGTTGGTTTTCATTTCGGCTGTCCCTGATCCTAGGTTTGTCGAGCCAGACCGTTTCTGCCTCCCCGCGGCAAAATATACGGTACAGCGTCTGTTTTTCCGGATTGAGTGGCCTCTGAAGCTCTGCTACCTGTTCCTCAAGTTGTTTTATTCTTGCTTGGAGGTTGTTGACTTCATCTGCCATTTCAATCTCGGCTTGCGAGGGAAGCGGATTAAATGGGCATGCCATGTCGGAATCTAAATTACCAGAGATATTACCGTATGTGCCGACAAGGGGGACGGTAGATCCGCTATCTGGTGTCAGGATATTAGGTATATCTGTTGCACTTGAGTCCACGTTACTGGGTTTTGCGGCGCCCTCGACGTTATCTTCCGTCTGTTCTGCCTCGGGTGCCTCTAGTTTGTCAGCTGCAGCCAGGTCCGCAGTCACGGTGGACCTTTGGCGACTGTGATCACGCCTCGTGTCGAAATCTCTTTGGGACCCCTTCGAACCCTGTTGGCTACTGCGGCTTTTAGCATTCTGTTCCGTTCTGAGTCGTCGTGAGGTTCTCGATTGCCCCCTAGGAGGCCTTGCACCTCGTCTTGCAGAAGACTCTGCGTAATCCTCGTCGCTGGACCCGTACACTATATACGGATTTGCCGCGTATTGCGGGTTAATTCGTGGGGGCGGCATGCTACTAGGTGGACGACCATACGGTGTATAGCTTGATGGGGCATGGCTAACATGGCCGGATGGGGGTATCACTGGTATTACTGGCGGTGGTGAATCCATGGACCTCATGGGCCTCGCATCGTCCTGGCTCTGTGATACCGCCTGTGACGGACCCCCCGGGACGGTTTGGTTCTGTCGGGAGGCCACTGGCTTGAGTAAATTTGCAAGGACAACTTCGTTGTTCGTCTTGTCGTCAGATATCGTCGCTGGGATAGCAGGGGTCGGTAGACCCAATTCCTCAGGCCCGTCAGACTCGGACGAGTTTGAGGCAGCGCCGGCACCATAAACATCTTAATTATAACTGTTAACCAAATTGATCGATCTAACTACACCCGGGTTATCCAGAAATATAATCTCAAGCTCACCTCTTCTTCTCCGTCTTGCAGCTTGACGGTCCGAGTTGTCTGAATCTTCGGTCGTCTCTCCGCCATAACTGTAGCCGCCGTATGGTTGAGGAGGAGCAGCTCGGGGTGGTGGGGGACGACCTCCTCGCGCCGTTCGCCCTCGAACTCCTCGGGCTACTGGTTGCACGGGCACCAGTCGCTCCCTTCGCGGAGCCTCACGGTAATCATCTTCCCATCTATCCGCCATGGGCGGCGGCATTAGGAAATATTCTAGAGAAAGGGTATTGAATTTCGAATATTTCGACGTGAGAATTTATCTTTCGGATCCTTAGATAAGTCCAAAGCCACCTCGAATCAATGAGGGGTCAAAGGATTCGATTTCGCTTAGCCGCATATGTGCATCTGCACAACTCGCAGTGCGGTCTGGATAAACTCAGCCCCGCTTCCATCATGCATAAGACTATCACCAAGGCTGCGGGAAATGCTAAATCTGGTCAGCCAAGCTTGGGCGGCTAGGAATCAAGGGGAGCGGGAAGCTTAAATTTGTGCTAAATGTGCAGTCGGAGGCGTGGTTATCTTCTTTCACAGCGTTCCACCAGACTATCAGAGTATATATCCTCAACCGATCGCATTTACTTAAGTAGTAGCTAAGTAGTAGTTATGGCCCTCTCTAACTACCAGCCACAAACGGCGGCAGACTTCTCAAAGTGGTACCAACGCGATCCTGCCGATGCCACATTTTCCAACGTCAACGAGTAAGTTATGATTGCTGCAAACGTTTAAACGCAAGACTACGGTACAGTTACATAAGTACCTAGCGATAGATACACCTACTTAACCAGCTATCGCCGCTACTATACGTACATACTAACATTGAACTTTTTGCATCCATCTAACCCGATATATACAGCCCAGCAAAACAAGCCTACGATGAGGCCGTCCGCCAGTTCACAACACATTCGGGCCTTGCAGATGGCAAGATCCTTCTCCTTCAAAGCCACAATACACTATCGGACGTCATCAATACCGTCGAATCACTGCGGACGACATATGAAACGAAGTCCCCGAAATCCGATAAAGTAAAAATATATATAAGGAAACTCTCCTCACGTATCATGTACTACGGTAACATTCTAGATGTCATGGTTCAGCATCATCCGGAATATGTATCGCTAGCCTGGGGGGCAATGAAATTTCTATTCCAAGTATAAAAACAAACAATTCCGATATATATAAATATTATTGAGAATTAAAAGGCTAATTGATTTAATACTAGGGAGTTATCAATCACGAAGAACTTGTTGTACAATTCGCAAAGGGGATATCAAAAATTGCAGACGCCCTTCCACATACTGAACTTCGCAGTATCCTGTACCCGACAAAGCATATGCAACAGTCCATTCAAGTTTTATATGCGCATATCATCAGTTTTCTTACAAGAGCAATGAAGTGGTACCAGCAGCCGTCATGGAAGCGTGCCGTTTCGTCAATAACGGAGCCATACGCATTACGGTTCAAAGACATCCTCGAGGATATTGCAGAGCAGTCTCGGCGGATAGATCAGCTCGCTCTAGCCGCGTCTCAAGCTGAGTTACGAGATATGCATAGAATTATAGCTAGTATGAATAATATTTTAGTCGGTAGGTTTAAGTCAATAACTCTAAGAGCTCAACGAGTACATCCTAACATACCATAGAGGAGATATCCCCCGGAATTAAAGATATTCAACTCTCCATAGCACTGGACTTCGTCAACAAAACAAGATTCATCGAACCCGAGGCTAGTTTACGGTACTGCAGGTTCCTGAGTAACCGCAGAAGCGAACCAAAACGCTATATCGTCGACGCGCAGCTTTTATCTACTCTCCAAAAATGGGTGGCAATAGATTATAGCTCAACAATCGTCATCAAAGGCAGCAGTCTACGGGTACCAGCGCAATGTCGAGACTTCGGCGCCGATTTAATATACTGCGCCAAAGATTCTACAGTTCCGTTGATATGGGCGTTAGAAGCCGCCTCTGGGAACGACAGGGAGCAGATTTCATCTGCCACGGATATTCTCAAGTATTTGGTTTTCCAGGTACTCAGGCTCAATTCCAATACGTTGCCACGCGGTTTAAACGCGACGATGTTCAGAACCGCAGGCACGGAGGCTGAATGGTTCGAGTTACTTACTGCCATACTCTCAACTGTCCCCCGCTTAATGATCGTGGTGGACGCAGGTCTAATCGGAGAACGCCTTTCTGACGATATCTCATGGATCGAGGCTTTCTCGAGGGTATTTGATGAACTGAGACTGAGGAATATTCGGACTATTGTCAAAGTTGTTCTCTTGAATTTCGATATATCGGTGGCTTGTCCTACGCAATTTACAACGCTGAACCTTCGGGCAGCTAGAGGGAAAGGCCGAGTAGGGAGTGGAGTTGGAAGAGGAGCTACGGCCGCGAATAAGAGGAAAGCACAGCGGAATCTCCGCACGACTTTGAGGACCGTCGCTTAATATTAGCCCGTTCTGTTTTCTGCCTGCCTTCCATTCATTGCAGTGTAGTTTACAGTATTTGTACCGAGGACTCCGCGAGCGGCATATCTAAGCAAATGCTAATTTGTACAATTAAAGTAGTAATTATATACATCATATCCTTCGATAAAAACGGTAGACTCTCAACTCTGCTCATAATCAGGATGCCTATCCCTCACAAACCCGACCAAATCAAAAAAGCTCTTCTTAAAATACCTCCTCTGCGTCCCTCTATCCACAACCTGCAACCCAAACCTCGCATCATAATCCCCAAACTCCCAGTTGTCCACAAAGCTCCACGCAATGGCACCCATAACATCCACCCCATCCTCCCAAATAGCCTTCAATATCTCCGTCATAAACGATAAATAATAATTACTCCTAGGAGTATCATACACCATATCTTCTATTACCTTTTTATCCGCTTCTCCGAACACGGGGAACCCGAATTCGGTTATAAAGACGGGTTTGCGGAAGGTGTTCCAGAGGTAGTTTAGATATGTACGGAGGTATTCTGGGGTGGTGTATACGTGGCTATAACTTCTGTAACCGAAATTCCAGCCGAAGATGTTTGTGGATTGTCTTTTCACGCAGAAGGGGAAGTATTCGGAACTGGAGTTTTTGGCGCAGGATTGGATGCCACCTGGTGGTGGGCTGATTATGGAGGCGGTGTAGGGTTGGATGGCGATGAAGTCGCAGGTGTCTTTGAGGTATTTTAGGTCCTGTTGGGTAAGGGGTATGTAGTCTTTGATTGTCATTTTGAAGGAGGTTGGGTAGTCGGTTCCTAGGACTAATGGATTCCAGAAGGTGTCGAGGTGGAAGCTGTTAATGTGATTTGCAGCTTCTACATGGCTGGCGTTTTTGGGGTCGAGGGGTACGCCGAAGCCGTGGTGAAGTTTGATACCGATTTTTCCAGTTCCTTTGATTACGTCTTTATAAAAGTGTACTATCCTCGCGTGGGATTTTATAACGGTGTTAACACTGGCGCCGTTATCGCAGAAAAGGAGGGGTTCGTTGTATGTAAACCAGATGGGCACTCGATCCGAAAAGTGAGTAAGCAGAAGTTTTCCATAGTGTACGAACGCATCTTCAAACGTAGAATTCTGGTAAGCGCCGTTACCGACGCCCAAGATCGGTTTCTTCCACTTTTCATAAGTAACGTTTGAAGCGTAGAATTGTAGCGGGGTATCGAAATGCATCATTGTAACGGCTGGGATCATCCCCTTCGATAGGACGAAGTTTATAAGGTCGTTGTAGTGGTTTATTCCCGCTTTGTTAACCGGTGTACCTGGTAAAGCGAAGGGCAGGATACGAGACCAAGGGATGGTGAAGCTATAGTACTTGACTCCCAATGATGCGAGACGTTCGATATCTTGTTTGTAAAGGTAGTAATTCTCATTGGTGACATAGTTGTTTGGTTGACCAGGTCGGGACCAGAAGTCCATGTGGTTAGGACCTTTACCCTCCATTGCAATTGCACCTTCGATCTGACATGCAGATCCAGCGACCCCGAAGATAAACCCTGGAGGGAAATTATAGCAGTCTGTGGGGCCGAAGTAATCCTTTGGTGGGAAAACTAGTTCTGAAGATGGAATCGGTGTTGGTGAAACCGTAGTACTATAAATCCCGGTGGTTGTAAATTCCGTAGGAGCAGCCCATTCCCAAAGTGACGACCAAGCAGCTTGACCATATGGGTCCGCCGTATCCGTGGCGGCGGTGTCATTTGGATTCCAGTTTCCCCACGTCGTAGTCTTCAACGGCGGAATTAGTGTCCTTAATTTTCGGTACGGCGGCGCATAGGTAGTCGTAGTCCGAAGCGGTGAGACGGAGGTCGCATATCTGTAAGTCTCGGTCTGTGTGAACGAGAACTCCGAGAACTTGTAGGTGGGCGTTGCTGGGATATTGTCGTAACTGGCTGGGCATTGCGGCCGCGGAGAGGGTCCGCCGGCAAGGATATATACTTGCTGGGCGTATGCAATGTGGATAGTCGATAACTGTAGAAGAACAGCTACTGCGGAAAGGAATTGCGAGTATATAGCCATGATGGGAGGTAATTCGAACCAGTTAAGCTTGCTGGTTCAAATATTGTTCTAGTCCCTGGTATCCTCAACCAACATTGGTAGACTAGTCACACGACGAACTACGGATAACTGCCAGGGTTTATATACCCACTATATATAAATTCTCAATCCCTAGAAAGAACCTCGGTTTACCCATAACCCCATGAAAACAGGATCCGAATTCCGACCTTCATACTTCTTCTACAAGCCATACGCATAAAAAACTTTAAAAAATGTTTAAGATGCAAATACCTAAGGCGGGGAAGCTGAGATCCACGGAAGGCCCCCTAGATTGCCGAATTCGAGAACCAAGGATTGTAACTACTTATCAATTTTGCACTAGCGACCTTGGAAAAGGTACTAGCCGATCTATAATGTTAATAGTCTCCTGCGCAGACAAACTATACTTTGCATATTAAATTTCCAATGCGTTATACCTGCCTGCTAGTATCTACTCGCCTTCCCGTCGACTTGCACTTACCGTGTTGGGGATGTTAACCGCTTAGTGCATCGTCGGAACTAGCAACGGACCGCAATTGATTAAGCGGAAGTAAATTAGATAAATTAGGAAGCCGTAAAACCATCCTTATGAACCACCAAGAAAATCATACAAAGCAATCGTGGAATCGAAAAATAAACCCTATAATACATGTACTACACTTTAACGCCATGATTAAACCCCCATGCAAAAAGAATCGAATTCAGTGTTGCCAATGTCGTCAAAATAGCCTCGAGAAGGGTTGTAAAATGCTGTGTAACGGTAAGATATCACCATGCAACTAACACCATGTATCCGCCCGAGCGAATGTTTCACACCGGAATATGTAGTGTTATGTAACAGCCGTCAGTTACACTGGGTTAACGTTGTGCTGGTTGAACCGGCTAGCCATGTGTTTCTGCACAGCGGCTTCGCCGGGACCCCCCGGGATTATATTCCCAACCAGAGATCCCTGTCCAAACCCGCCTTGCCAACTAAGATGGAGTCTAACATCGGTATTAAATGTTTCTCTAAGCTAGCCCCATGTATAGCCGTACCACGGAGTCTAAATACATAATTCCAGGCGTACAACGACACTCTAGGCTATGGCACAGCAGAAAGAAAAGAATAAAAATAAGAAAAGGTCAGCTACAGATGCTACCATATCGTACAAGTCCACACTCCACTCTCAGTCCATACTCTCCAAATCCTCTCCCCCATCTGCACCCCCATCCACCGCCACAACCTCCTTCTTCAGCATCTCATTCTCACTAACCAAAATCCCAACCTCACACCCTCTCAGCATATTATCCCAATTAACCCACGGATGCGTCAAATTAAACAACTTTGTCCCATCCTTCCCCGCGACCCTTAACAACTCCTTTTCGCCTCCCGGATGATAAGGTAAATATGGCGTCATATCGTATACTTTACCTTCCAAGACGGTCCAATATAACTTGCTCTCATTCTTGCGAGCGCCGTGGGTTGCTAGTTCGGAGGGTGTGATACGGCGGAGGGGTACGAAGGGCAGGTTTCGTTGGTGGTTTGCCCAATCTAAGGGAGAGTGGCCGGGGGTGAGGATTACCTTTTGACGGGGTTTCGGTGGTGGTTGGGAGTGTGTGGGTGGAAGTTGCAGGGAAGATCTTTGAGGTGGTACACCCAGTGCAGACGAGGCTGATGGTGGTACAACAAGGGAGGATGCGGATGGTGGTACAGCTAGTGAGGAAGACCCCGTAGGCCCCGGTCTAGAGTACTGTGCGCTCCTAGCGTTCGCGGCAGCACTCGAACCGGGAGGCTTTCGAATCGGTATCGGGGGCGGGGGCATAAGGCTCGGTGGCGCCAGTGACGGTATACCCCCTGCCAGCTTTGGGACCGGTAGCGGCGGCGGGCCCATGCTCCCGGGGACCACCAAGGACGGCGCCTGCAGTATTGACGAAGGCTTGCTCGCCCTCTGTGCCGAGTTTAGTGCCGGGAACATCGGTACACGGAGGTCCTCGTCTGAATCGTCGTCCACTGGTCTCCTTCTCGCCTTGCCCTTTTTCGCCTGTGTAACACCAACTCCCGCATCAACCTCCGGTATCGAAAGCTCTATCTTCACCGGAGCAGTCGGTGTAGTCGGGTCCTCTTCTTCATCGTCGTCTACAACCGTGTCCACCTTATCCCTCCGACTCGGTAGCCCAGCTTTATACCCTCCTGCGACCCCCTCGGCGGCTCCATTCCCACTACCCTTAACCTTCCCTAACCCTATCGACCCTTTACTCTCGGATCCATCCGTAATAGTTTTCTGAGGACCCGCAAATCCCCAAAGCACAAATGGACTCGTAAGTCGTGTGAGGATTTCGTGAGGGCGTAGGCCTTCTTTGTAAATGTACGCGCTAACCGCAAGGACTAGCGCGGCGATGCCAATGAACATCGCGGGTGTGTAAATATAATGTGAAGTTAAAGGGTTCGGTTGAAGATATTGTTAGGGGAAGTTAGTCGACATCTTTGGGCTTCGTGGGTGCGAACTGAAGTGTTTGGTGGAGAGAGAGAGTCTGGTGGCCGAACAGGGGCAACAGAAAGTCTAGAACCAGTTGCTGACAAGGATTCGTTTGATGCGGCAACACACAACTTCCAACAAAGCCTGTGACGGTCGACCTTGTGACTCGACTCGTGCACCACGTGTGAAAGACTACACGGACGTGGAACTCGCGCTTTGTAACTTTGATGTTGCTTGATTGGATGTATAAAGTGCGCGAGAGTGTATTGATACCGTAAGGACAGACGGGTTACATGTAGAATGCATTAAATCCAGTCGCACGCAAAGAGATACACCTTGAAATACTAGCTAGTCCCCCTAGCCCTCTATCTTCTGAAACCCCAGACTGTATAGCTGTATAAAAGCAAAGTATCGTAACGCACTAAAGTGAAGAACCATCCGATAATATCACCACAGCCCCCGCAGTCCCTATACCATTCCAAGGCTATCATGCCCCCAAGCCGGGTGTTGGATTTCGATCACGTGACGTAATACGAACAGGCCTTCTGGTCGGTGGCACTTGAGCGTCGCGTATTCGTTTAATCAAGCCAGGCCCAGTCGGCGAACGAGGGGGTTCGAAATCAAATAACTTTTCCCTGCGGCGGATTTCAGCTTCTTCCTGGCTCCGCCATTCCAGGTATTTTTGGTCTTCCAGGTACATGTAAAAGTGCGCGCAGATTGACGAGCCGGCTCGGGGGTTACATGTTTCGGGTGGGAGTTCCATGACATCCTTGAAAGCTTCGAAAGCGTAGAGGCGGTGACATTCGGCGGAACATGGCATATTTCCTCCTTTTTTTTATATATACTTTTCTTTTGTCTTTTATCCTTTTTTTTTGGCTTATATGTGTAGTAGTTGGTAAATTCAGTTTCTGTGTGGTGTTTCTTAAAGGATTTCGGTTTCGTCTGCAGTGTCGCCGCCGAAGGGTTCAAACAACGACCAGAAAGTTTCAGGCGATACCACGGAAGCCGGGAGCGTCACACCAGCCGCCAGGAACACACGCGGATACTTGTAGTTAAAATCTTCCCGTCGGTTTGCGTCCGCCTGTCCCGGTTGCACCGCCCGAATCCTCCGAAGCAGAGAAGTAACGTCTGGATCATAGTAAGAGTTGCAAAGTCTCACACTCTCAAGCCGCCCGTTGGAGGAAGCTCGACGGAATACATCATCCAGGTGGGATGGTAGGTCTATATCAGCCACCTCGGGCTTAATGGTGTCTTCGTCCATCAGCCGGTCGAATTGTGGAAAGTTGTGGCAGTTGGCGGAGCAGGGCATCTCGAAGGTATATAGGGAATATTAATACGTATGTACAAAATACTTTGGGTGGTCTCCGGTATATAGATGTTATAGATTATATATCGAGATTTCGAGGTACTATCATAGATAAGTATATACTGGAGTGAGACTACCTTCATCAGAGACGACCGATCCACCCTCTATATATACCCATAGCACCCCCCGGGAGGCAGCAGACCAAACCTCCCCTCAAGTGGCGTGGTTGAACCAACTTTGTTGCCTCAGAACTACCAAAAGAGATACCTCCGTGCATGTTATATGTGTTAGAGTGCTATGTATGTTATATAACTAACCAACACTTGCTTTCCACCTGTGATATGTTAGGAGGTGGGTCCAGTAAGTTGAAGTCCCCATCGAGGGTGAGATGCGTATTGGTGCAACGTTGTCTGGACATCTCAGCTGATAGGGTACGTTAACGGGGTCAGTTGAGTATTCCTTGATTGATAATGATATCCTCGAACCGCGTCTTCCGAGCCCACCAATGAATACCCAGCTTTCCACAATGCTGATAGTTAGTGTCGTATCTGTTGGATGTTGGATGTTGGATGTTGGATGTTGGAGTGTTAGAACGCGGCAGTGCGGCGGTGCGGCACAAAGTCTTGGCAGCCACAAGACACGTAACCCAAATGATATCTCCCACTCCACCAACGTCACTACCGCTCAACCTCATCCCTCATCATCACCGTCCTCCTCCTCGTCGTCCCCGTCAAAACCAGTCATGAAGTTCCTCTCGACGACCTCGAATCTGCTGGCAGCAGGTCTGCTATTATGCCAATGGGTCTCTGCCGCTACTCCATCCACCTGGACATTCGCCGATGCCACCATCCAGATCTCCCAAAAGGGTGCCGAAGCTGGTCCGAAGCAAAAGTATGCTCTTCCAGAAAACCCCGGATATTCTCCCAATTGGCGTCGCATGGCGAACTATATATACTTCCATATACTGACTACTATATAATGACAGATTCACGCCTACATCTCCGATATCCGACCTCTTATCCCTCAAAACCACCGACTCACTTAAAATCCTGCTTACTACGAAGGAAGGCGATACCGCCAAACGACCCCACCAACTTTTCCTCTTCGTCAAAGATACAGCATCTGAATTGGAGTCTTTCTTCGCATTCGACGTCAAGGAGTCCGGAAAGGCTCGATTGGACCTTGTAAGAAGAAAACGAAGCTCCAATTGACGTTACACACGTGCTTAAGTAACATCTAACACCCAACCAAATAGACCCAAAAGGACATCCCCACCGCGCTTTTAACCTCCGAATCACTAAGTCTTACTCTCGCACTGGGCTCCTTCGGCCAATCGACGCCTCTCTCCGTCGAAATCGCCAAAGTCACTCCAATCCTCGACGCGGCAGCCAAAAAGGCACTACCAGAACCACCGCTGAAATACCAAAAGATGAACGAAATCCACCACATCTTCCGTGCTGAACCAAAGTCTCCACCAAAGATTATTTCATTGGTATTCTTGGTTGCCGTGATAGTTTGTTTACCAGGATTATTCGGCGCTGTACGTTCTACAAGCTCTCACTCAACAACCTAGCCAACAAAAAAAAGGATTTACTAACGATTTTTAACGAAATAGTGGTTCACCCTTTCCGCCAACGTTTCTCATCTACCAAAATCCCTTGCAGCGAGTCCGATCGCTCATCCCGTGTTTTTCGCCAGCTTGTTGGCTTTCGAAGGCGTGTTTTTCGCATATTATACTCAAATCAATATCTTCCAGACCCTCGCCGCCGCGGCTATTATTTCGCCGGTTGCGCTACTAAGCGGAAGCCGAGCTTTGAGGGAGGTTCGTGCTAGGAGGTTGAATGGTGAGAGATAGGTCGGTTCTTCGCGTTAAAGTACGAGTTCCCGGGGGTGGTTACACCACTACGACCAGGGTAGCGTGGGGTGGTAGTAACTAATTGGCAGGGGGTTGTATTGTCTCGTACTACCAGCCGCGATAATCCGAATGTAGGTTGGTCGCGGAGCGGTTTGTAGCAGCGGACATTTTGGACTATTAGCGCAGCGCTATATATTCAACAATCATAGTAGTAGTAATCCTAAGAGCAAATCAATAAAAAGTAATCGCCTTTTTGCTTCCCGACTCGCAGGCCACACTACGAGACTAGGCTACACTACCTATCCGGAATTCCCCCGTTTTCTTAACCGTAAAACGCCATACCAAATGCTACAACAAAATGATAAAAAGATAGAGATATGATGCCTATTCGGCATCCCCGCCACCAGCTTCAATCTCTGCAACCCATCCTTCCGGCCTCTCACTCCCTCTAACCACCATGCCATAAAACGCATACTCAACCTTTTGCACAGAATCTTGCATAACCTGTAATTTCTTCTCCGCATCTCTTCCGAATGCCGAAAACCCCATATCTAAACCCTCGAACGCTGATCTTAAGGTTCTGAGGTCTTGCAATAGACGTTGCGGCGTACTTTTCTTCCTTCCCTTCTCACCCGCGGGGTCCGTGGTGGTCGTGGTAGTACCCAGCAACTGTGCCAATGGTGTCGTAGCAACGCTCGTGATTGCAAAACGCATCATTTCACCCGTCATGTCGAATAATCCGAGGACATAATCTTCTCTCGACAACTGGATTCCCTTAAATATCCTCTTCTCCTCCTTTGTTTCTTCTCCGTCTTTAGTCGTTAAAAGCTCGGTCTTTTGAGTCGATGCCGCGTCTGTCATTTCTACATCCTCTTTACCTCCATCTCCACCATCGACAACAGCGTCTTTATCTCCATTCCCACTATCGTCGGTTTTCTTCCTACCCAGGATTTCATCCCCGTTTAGTCCGCTAACATACCACCCGGCTTCTTCCCATTCGATTATTTTCCCGGTGAGGAGGTAGTGACGAAAACCGATGGCTTCGATGTATTCTTGTAATCCCGGGGAGATTTGTCGTTGCCATCGTGAACCGTTTAGATCTTGAAGATCTGGGAGCACAAAAGTGAGTAAATCTTGGATTTTTGATTCGTATTGGGAGATTTCTGTGGTTATGTTATTTGGTAGACCGGTGGTGATTGGGAGGGTAGTGGGGCGGAGACGTTGGAGGGTGAAGATTCTATTTTTGTCCAAACGAAAAAGAAAGAAAGAACAAGTCAGTAGATGGTTTTCGATGAGGTGAATATATTGGTGATATGTGAAATACATACATCTTTTTACTGGCAGCGGTGATATCGCGACTAGCCTTTATGATTCGTTCTCGACGGTCTTGGTGGTCGTCTAGTTCGTTACGGAACTCGGTGAACGTGGAGATATAAGGCCCCGTTGGAGCTTGCTGTTGCTGATGCTGTGCATTGTGAGATTGAGGTTTTGGACCGCTGCGATGATGGTGGTGTCCTCCGCCGGAGCCTGAGAATGGTCGTTTACTGCCTGTTGGTGGCATCGTTTGGGATGGTTGTGGTTTGTGGTTTGTGGTTTGTGGTTTGTGGTTTGTGAATGAATGATAGCCAACGCAAGTAAGTGGTTTGGTATATTCGACAACGCACAGCTCTGTTGGAAGTTGCATTGCAACGTCGACGTCAACCTTGAAGCGGAATCGATTGAATTGGATAGCATGCATTATATTACCATAGGGGAGGGGAACATTATAATGCAAGGTGGAAAAGTACGCTCGGCTTTGAACATAGAGCATACTATTTCCGACGTCTAAGGAAAGGAAACCTCTAGTCTAAAAAATAGCACAGCTCGCCGCTATATCTTCGTTTTTTATTCTATTCATCCTGGTTGAAATTCACGGAACTCCATCTGCGCCACCAATATTGTTGCAAAGGATGGAGCCCATGGGGGCCCCTCGAGCTCTCTTGATTATAAAGGTGGCGAGTGAGGTTTATTTTCAAAACAGGATATCTTACTCTGTGACACTATTGTTGGTGGCAGTTGATCGTAATGGCATGGGTATTGACATGCCCCTCAAAGGGCTGAGCATTCGCAAGGAGCCGTGGGTGCATCCTCCAAAGTATAAACTGGGGGGTGAGGGGCCCCCAACGGCGTATGTTGAACAGTTATGAACACCTATTTCAACTTATCACGCACGTCCCTTTCTAGAAAAAAAAAAAAAATTCTTCCAAACAACTTTCATATTTTGCTATAGTAGCTATTCGTCTCAATATATGTCTCCTATCTTATCGTTATAATTATAGCTACATAGTTCTACTTCTTTAAAACCCGAGGGGGTTATATCTAGACCCTCACCGCAGTCTTGTAACCGGGCTTTGTTGCCCTCACCGCTCCTATCGGCCAATCATGCTATTAAATGTGAAGCCCCTCATCACTATCCTCGGGATAGCACATTCATTCGCTAAAGCGACTCCATTGCCACCAGACCAAACCGAACCAGCAGGGTCCACCGCTACCATTTCGCTCAAAGAATCTAACGTCATAAACAATACCGAACCCCACACGCCGCAAACAGGGTCGGGCAAACCCAAAGAGACGGTTGTCGCTATCCCCATTCAAGACCTTGGTATCGACGGCAGTAGCAGTAGCACTGAAACTCATACCTCTCAAACGGAACCAGAAAGGCCTCAAGCCCAGAATATTGGTCGGGCAGGGGAGGAGACCGTTCACCCATCGTTTTGGTACGACAAAAAGGGACTCCGAGTACGATGTCACTCACCCCAATTTGTGTTCAACTTACAGCCTTATTCCAACCCAGACTTTCCGCATATATCGCCGGGTGACTGGTACGATTGGGACGAAATGGCAAGACAGCATGACGTGGAGTATACGTACAAGTGGATTCATAAGAGACTCACGAGATGTCACTTATGTAGTTGCGATGAACAGGGGAAAGTCATCGCTGGACCAAGAGGGAACAGCGATTGTAGAACGCAGGCGGCTGCTGATTTCTGCGCCATAACGCTGGGTAAGTGCTTGCCCGTGTCCGTTATTTTTTTTTTTTTACTTGCACAGTGAAGAATATTTCTACTAACGTGCTATGGTTTCCCATCATATAGCTTGTTTTTGTACAGCCGAACTCGACCAGCCTGATCCCACAGCCACATCTTTGACGATTAGCGATTACCAATGGGCCTTAGATAACATACCCCTGACGGCAAAGCTAGCGAACAAAGGGTATAGATGGCTGTATGGGGGGAATAGCATTGGATTCTCTCCAGACTCCCTTGATATGAACAGCCACGGACCTAAAGAAGCCGCGCCGGGTGCCGATGGTGAAGCATTATTTTTCCTTGAGGGTCCTGGTCCCGGTGACAAGCTAGACAAAGTTAGCGGGTTACCACCGGTGCTCGGCCCCTTGCTGGAAAATAAAGTTTCTTTCCTGAAGCGAGACTCGTCAGGAGCGAAAGATACCCCTCTGGATCCGAAGCCAGAAGCTTTTGGCCCAGCGGAGCGATAAATGAAGGGGTACCAGGGTTAGAGCCTATATAGATTTCTATTTTCGGCTCGCCCTCGAGTGCCTGGTATCACTATGGCCGGGGACACGGCAGTGCATACCGTACACCAAATCCTGTTATTTAGTAATTTCTTTGATAGTCTTTTGATGTGTATATTTATAGCTACTTGGTGTGTATAGTACTGTCTTTTAGTTTGTATCATATTGATATTTAATATGTATATGAAATATTTTGGAAGGGTGTTAAAATGAGACTTTTGGTATTTGGGAGCATATAGTTTGGTATATCTTTTTACAAAGCCCCCGGGGCACTATTACGTGTTTACACTCTACGCGTTCGCAATTCTAACACACGTGTATACTATAGTACTACTGCCCTGCCTGCTCCAGAACTTAGTTAGTAGAACGGTCAGTAGAACGGTTAGTAGACGTGTAGGTAGGCAGTGAAGCATAAAAGACTTACTTAGTGAATGTAGTAGTTAGGTGATGGAGAATAATTTCTAGATTTTGATTTGAAATTATATAGTAATTTTATGTGGTCGTTAGGCCAGTTGTGTGCATATTTTTGTGAAAAGTACATGGATTGTAATAGTATGGCTACATTATTAGTATAACTAGAATTATAGTATAATAAATAAAATATTTATTTGCAGAGATAGCTACTGCGATTTTCCGTATTCACTAGCTATAGAGATTGGTACCCTAGAGGCCAAGATTCTGCACGGTTTCGATTTTGGTGGCGAATTGTCTCTGCCATAGCTTAGTGGGTATCGTGGTAGGTGTATATCTACATGGCAAGTCTAGATCTTAGTTCGAAGAGGTAGTGACAATAAGCACTGATACTTCCCGATTCACATTCCGCCAAGCAAGGGCATTTCAGAAGAGTATGCTGGTTGGAATATTAAATCGAAGCGCTTCGATTAAGCTATAGATTGAATACACAGCGCGCATTGCAACGATCAAATTTTATCTGATCAGATTGGGTCTTATCAGATTAGATCAGATCATATTTAGACGAGATTAGACTCAACGCCGGGACAAAACCCGGAATACCCCAACAAAACCTTCAACCTTTAAAAAACCATTAACCATGCGTGAGAAAAATATAATAAAGATACCAATTAACTTGGTCAGATCTGTTGTTTCCCTTTCTGTGCTCTTTGTACTGTTATAGCTTTATTGTTTTGACAGCTATTTTGGTAAGTCTACCCGGGGTTGCCAAGCCCCAGGGCATGGCTTGGAGCCTGAGCGTCGCCGGGAACCATTCTTTTGAGCTCAATTGAGCGCATCTAATCATTCGTCTGGATCAGTAAGTTAAGGCAGTATAGTCCACCGAAATGTTTGTAATCCCACCTTATAGTACCGAGAATTAGGAGGCCGCCGGGGTTGGGTCCGGTCAGAAGTCTCATAAGTATGGCACTTGCGGATACATCAACTTGACAATATAGTCAGCACACAGCCCGCTCTGTTCTTGTTCAATTGCCCGTTACTGTTACTTACTACCTGTCCTTCAACTTCCCAACTTTGTAGCCCGCTGGCCGCGAATCACACCAAACAGCAGGCGAATTACTATGGCAATACCACCACCACCACCACCAAAAAAAAAAAAAAAAAAAAAAAAAACCTCCCTAAGGCTGAGTACCAAATAATATTGGCTTTTCTTCAGGTGCTGCTGGGCGGCCTTCTAGTTGTTGTTGTGTTGCGGGAAAACGAAGCGGGATGTGTTGTCTACAGCCAATGCGTTGCCTTTTTGTGTTGTACATAGAAAATAAATCATAGCAGGTTGGCAGGCAGGCGTCAATGGGCCCACCAGCTAATACAACGAGTAATAGTATATTATTAGGTTACAGGAGGTGGAATAATCTGTGAATCTGGGCGGACTAATAAAATAAATCCTTACCGGTGCGTGGCAGCAAGGGAAGGAGGACTTTGGCGGTTGTCCCAGGTTCCAAACAACGAACGCAGGTCTCCAGAACCATCCCGACCGACCCGTGCGATTCATTCACTCTCCGATGATGACTGACAATCCCTATCGGAAATGGTCCCTGGCTTCGGTCTTCGTTAGGCTAGAGGGACGCTGCACCATGTGGGCTCGAGCGTGGTCCTTGGCCGGGTACTGCCCCGACCGTATCCATCTATACCTATATCCATAGGGAGATATGTGAGAGGGCAATATCCCTCCGCTATAGTTCCAATACCAACCATCGATGCGGTTAGCTTGTCCCCTGCGCAAAACCTAATTGCATATGAAGGCCAGTGGCTTCATTGCGTTTAATCCTCGGGAAGGCTTGGTCAGCTGGCAATCGACTCTAGAAGTAAGTTCAGCTCGCTAATTTTCGATGGCCTATAAGCCGCGATAGAAGAAATACTGGCGTATCGGGTACACATCGGCACATCGGGTATGTATCGGTATGTATCGAGGCATAGGGGGACAATGTGGTTGAGAAACGCTTCCGATACCTGCGAGCATATGCTGAAAGTTTAGTAACGCGTCTATATCTGCGAGTTTGGAAGGGGTATAGTCTGTTACGAAGCACCATGCTTACGATGTTTTCGGCGTAGGTTTTTGCGGCACTCTCGTCAGTACTGCGCGGAAGCCATCTTGCCTTCGAGCTATCCTTTGGTTTCGCGTCCGTACTTCTATCTCGAGAGCCTGATCTAGTGTCTAAAAACGAACCGATGAGGCGAGGCCACAAGACTCCGTCAAACGATATCGTAGTGACCGTACCGGATTGGCACCAGGGACCTTAACGGGATGGGTCTATGGCACGCATAGTTAAGCTTTGTTCGTTGAGACCGGCTGCTTTACGAGGCCAGGCTTGAGTGTTCTTTTGAGATTAGACGCGTTTTATTGCTTTTATCGATGGACAAGCGGCCTTGATAGATCCAGTTTTACATCCTGCCAAGTTGACATCGAGGTTTCTGTCATTGAAGTCATGGCCTACGCGTGGCTTCCTCGCGACCGAGGAGCTTCACGGACGAACACACGGATCCCGTAGAAGCACCGAGCACCGAGCACCAGCAGCCAGAGCATTCGGACATGATCAGTGTAGGGGGAATATGGAACCGCGATTTGTAATAAATTTGGTAGACGAGAAAGAACATTGAGCGAAACTCACAGCACGAATACGTTTTGAATTGACTATTGAGTGGTGAAGGTTACAACAAGTGGATCGACTGGTGCCGCGCAACGAGACAAGTCTTGCTGGACCAAACGGAAAAGCGGTGGCAGGAGTTTCTTACTATGTAGGCAGGCCAAACCAGCTGCCAGGTGCCATGTCCATGAAACAATGCTTTTACAACGTAGCACCAGTGCACCATGCTGTGTACAGATTCGAGGCTCCGCAAACAGATCGTAATCGACTCCTGCGTGCCGTTTTTTTGTCATGTCGAAGGAAGCGTGCGGGATCCGGAGCCAGGGATCCAAAGACACACGGTGGTATTGGTGCCGCCTGCTTAAAGGGATACTTGAGCAAAGTATCTAGATCGTTCCCTGAAATGAACGATCAGGCTCGCTTGCTAGCCAAAGCAGTCCTGCGCAAGGGCCAAGTATTGCCTACCAGCCGGCATTAGCCATTTTAGGACCCGCACCACGGGCAAACCCCGGAAAAGTACAAGGCTCAGGGCGATTGAAGCCAACCACATGCACAGGTACATAAAAAAAGTACCTGTATACTCAGTATCACAAGTTTGAGCAAGGTCATACGCCTCCCTCTCTGCCAGTTCCCGAAGCACAATTGTACAATCGAGCCCGCGAAGATACCTAGATAGGAAATTTCGAAAGCAAGAGCGACGAAACGCAAATCTGTACTACCTAGATTGATTATTTTCATGCCTACGCGACCCTGTTAGCTGGAGAGTACCCTCGTCTAGTAGACTCCCCCATGCACACCTATGACGAACCCATTGCCATAAGGAGGCTATTCTTACCGATATTTATTCTTATACATATCGAATCAGAACAACCTGTGCAACGATACAGCAAATCGGCGAATCGTACACCTGGCTTGTGTCGTATTAAAGTCGGGAACTGGGAGGACAACATGATCATGAGGCTTAATATACCGGCCCCTTTACAATTTCAACTGGCTTTCCCCCATCCTGACCTTGTTCGGACATTCCGTCGATTGCAGCCTTCGCGCTCAGAGGTAGAGCCGCGTTTCAAAGCTTAGGTCTTTGAGGGGGAAATGTCTATAAGAACCTGCTCTTGCACCTGCAGATAAGTGGATAAGACCAAATTTCCCCATCGCTTTGGAGACTACCCACAGAGGAACTACAAGTTCGTTCCCGCGCTCTCCTCACTAAACGTACGTACGCATCCACTCAATCAGAAAGGCACGTCTATATATCTAAACTCTAGCTCATATCAGACAACGATGGATACGCACAACCCCAACACACATACAATCACCAAAGCTTAAGCGCTTAGAGTCCCAAAATGTCTGGTGGTCGAACTCAAAACCCTACAAACCATGAGGTATGTTATCTTTGAGCTTCTGCTTGTCTAGTAATGTCACCAAAGGTAAACACTAACAAGCCCTTCCAGCCCACCACTGGTATCACCCTCACGGATAGGAACCTCCAGCAGGCCCCCGTTGATCTTGATTACCCACTCGATAGGTACGTCTCCGATCTGGTGCAAAGCGTTTGCACCGGGACCGGGGAAGCCTGCCAACGTATGGTTCCGAAAAGCCTGGCGGAGGAAATTGACAAACTTCTATTGGAAGAGGAGGGGCAGTGATGCGGCCCTGTTCACAAAGATTGCAACAACCTGGCTGCTTGTGCTCATGCGTTGCTCCTGTTGTGTTTTAGTCCCTTGATTATTTGAGACATTCCGTTTGTGGCCTCGTCGTTTACGTATCCAAATGTTGGAACATTCAATCTTCGATCTTCTCTGCACGAATTATTAAAATGTCAGCTACACTTGTATGCCGGAGATATCATAGGGCGGAGTCCCAGTTACCGTCGCATTGGTAGTAATCAGCACCAGAAAGGCCGTATCAATATAAAATCAATCCCTTCACCCTAACTAGGTGCCCTTATTATTGTTCTGTGTGTTAAACGAGAGTTCGCCAAAACTCTTAGCGGCAACACACCAGGAACTCTTGCCCACTTTTCCACTCTCATCAATATTCCGAGCAAATTAAAAAAAAAAAAAACCAGATATATTGATTTTAAACAGCGTAGGCTGCGAGTTTACGAGTTTTTCAAAGCAAAACCGCTGAGCTTGGGCAAGTTCTCCTCGCCAAGAATCACCAGTTTCGGGGATAGATGATCCTGGGCAAAAACCACTTGTTGTCCACGTGCTGCTCAGATCGGCGCAGAGTGTTGTGTGTTGGGGAACTGCGACAAACAAAACTTCGATCTCGTGACTTAGCCTTGCCTGCAAAGCCCCTATCAACTAGCACAAGACCATGCGAGGCGAACCTCGTACTCGGAGTCCCAGCCGTTTGGCGAGCAAGCTCCTTAGGGCTTGTTTCCCGGTGCGTGTCTGGTTCTACGGCATATCGTCCCAAATTTTGGTCAGGTAACCAGCCAATCGACGAGACCAATGTAACTCGCTAGGAATGAGAACACGGTGAAGACAATAAAACTTCGGCTTCGAATAAAATGCCCCCCAAGAATATTAAAAATACAATAAAAATATTGACTGGTTCATGAATCAACTCAACCCTCTGCTTTTTTGCAACTTCTTTGTGAATAAAACGTTAGTGTTTTGATGTTTAGTTCGGGAGGTTGGCTCGCCCGAGATATACCAAGACCCAGGGTTTCCTTACTGGTCAGCCAAGGCTTTTTGTAACACTACCAAGCAAAAACATTGTTGAGGAAATACCACAACAAAACCTTATACCTATCCCAAAGGCTACCATATGTCAAGAAAAAGGCCAAAAAATGCTTGTACGGATCCTGGATTTTTCTTATTTTGCGGCGTCAGTGCCTTGCTATTCAAGACGACCTACCTTTGAGGTTGAAACCTAATGGCCGCGGTCGGTAAGGCTCTGCCAAGGAACAACCAGCTTGGCATATTCTTGAGTCCCTAGGCCTAGGTTCGAATAGCTAAGATCCATATAGAGTGTATCCGATGAATACGTTAACCGTTCAACATGTAACAGCGGCTTGATATCGCAGTTAATTCCAAAAGAGTAGACTTACGAAGCCTAAGGAACTATTAACCAACCGGCTGTATAAGTTAACTGGACAACGATGACAATTAGTTAGACCGTTGTCGTCCCGATGGGGACGTATATTCATGTAGGCCAGCCAGGTGAGACCGATTAGAACCACCGCACTTAGAGAGACATCCACTCGAGTACTCCGCAACCACCATGAAACCCGATCGTACAACTGAAGTCGACGCTTCTACTTTAGTCGGAGTAATCGTCGTAACAGAAGACCCAACGGAATCAATCCAAATCGGTTCAAATCTACACTCTAAACCACAATAGCAAAAACCGGTCATCGCCCCCATACAACCACCGCCCGCCGTCCAATCACCGATGCCAACCCGTACTTTCGGCTCTTAGGACCGTATAGTTTCCATATGTTTAATACGTTTGAGATTCGAAGATTGGAGGCGATGCAGTGAATAATGAGTCATCTATCAGCTCTACAAATCCACAAAGGACTCTATATATTCCTCGACGGTACGAAGACTATTTATAAGACTATTTAGGCATGTGAGAATAAAGCGATAAATTAATTAACAGGGCGGATATCTGTTTCCTCCTAACTAGGAGTTTGAGCATTGAGATTTGGAGACTTACAAAGTAACTCGGTCAGAGCATAACTAGGGTAAAAATTAAAATAAGAATTATACTAACTTCAGTGAGATAATGCGTAGCTCGAAGAATGTAGTCCCATCAGAAATGAAAACAAAGTTCCTATTTGAATGAAAAGAATACCTGAACGATAGCAATTACAAGAAAGATAGATCGGTATATAACCCGCCGTCTGAAATCCCCCCCGCTAATAAAGATAGATGTCTACGGTCGCCCACAACCCCTCACAAAGGACTAACCGGTTCAGCTTCCTCTACCCTTCTCAGATCTCTATTTTCTGGACGTTCCATAGCCAATTCAAACTCAAACTGCGCCAACGACGGACGGCCGCTGGGTCGATAACTACTAGATCGACGACTAATAATAGACCGATGACTACTGGACCGGCTGATACTAGACCGTTGATCGCCCCTAATAGGCGCGTTCTCGCTCATCGGGTCCGATGGTACTACCGTACTACTACCACTGAAAAACTCGTCCCATGAACTATGCCGCTCCTCAAGGCGGACGTGGGCTTGTGGTTTTTCCCGACGTCGGCGAAGTAAAAGCCAGCCTATCACCCCGAGCGCGATGAGAAGAAGGCCGCCAGGTACGCTGGCTGCTATAATGATCGGGAGAGGTTCTATCGTTTCCGATGTTGGAGAGTTGCTAGTTGGAGCAGTAGTTGCGGTGGGGGTTATTGTAGGAGACTGGGTAACCGTAGGGGGCACTAGCACTCTAGAAAGCTGTTCCCAGTCAAATGGGGTGCCATTTGCTCCAACCTCGAGAATATGTTGCTGAGCAAGGCTATTGGGTACCGCAGGTGCGATAGCGAGTTGGTCGTGGTCAAAGTCGAAGAACACATATGCGGATCTGTTTGACAGAAGAGGTGTTAGGGGATCTTCAGAAATATTAAGTAGCGGGTTGGATTTATATACAGATGCGCTCCTGTGATGATATTACCGCTACGAATATATCACCCTACATCAAAAAAACAAAGCAAAAAAAACATTGTTGGAGGCGCATATATAGTTTAGGCTTAAAGCAAGCTTCCTTTACATACCTGAAGAATGGGGCTCCGAGCGTAACGTCGGCAGCGGTACCCCCAGATTCGGTAAGCATGAGGGGGATCTCATTCTTCATTTCAAGCCCTTTGCGAGACATCATTTGCTGAAAGGGGACGAAAATAGTAAGATTCTTGTCGAAAGAGAACCTAAGGCCTGAAGTGGTAACATGTATATCGGTTGCGGGCGGCTTCGAAAGAATATATGTACCGTTTTCCCCTTTCTGGAGCCGAAGGCCTGGCGCTTCACTATATTGCTCGGAATTCTTGTTGATTCTGGCGAGGAAGTCTTTGGGAAGTCGGATAGACCTAAACATCAAGAAATATCATACTCGGATGGTTAGAATGTTCGACTGCAAGATTTCGAGGTCTGATATCGTATAGGTCAAAGGGGAAGTAAAGCAGTCACAGGACATCGAAATGGGACGATATACAGGGCGTGATGAATTATTTGACTCGCCAAAATTTAAAATGCGGCATACTAAATCCTATCGTGATGGGGTAGGGGCACTTACGGGTCTCCAAAGTCGACATCTGCTTCGATTTGCGGATTCCACTCCTGTACCGGATAAGGCTTCCCGTTTTCCAATAACTCAATTCTCCGAAGCTTTATCCTGTTGTAATTTTCGGGTTTATTTCGATACGTTGTCAGCTGCGAGTTATTGAATTTAGCCACGTCGATCCCTCCAAATGTTAGCGACCCATCTGTCCAAGCTACATTACCGGGTTCCTCAAACATGGTGAATGAAACCCCGAGTGTAGGCGTATTGATGAAACCATTCGATTGAAGTCGTTCCAAGAACGATTGTTTCGTTCTACGGGGCTTCGCAGGACTGGGCACCAAGCCAAGTGATGGGGGTGTATTGTAATTTTCTGCTCCGCCGATGGTAAATTCTCCCAAAGCTATTTGCCCAAGCTGAAAGCTTTTGCTATACTCCTGGCCGTTTGCCTAAATGAACTTATTGGTTAGCAGGCATTGATAATTGAAATATTGAACGATGTCAGCACAGTAGGAAGTCTAGACTTCTTTTAAACCACGGGTATTGTGCATTTGTGGTGGATCCATGGATTGTGATCTTCGATTTGTGATAAATTCATATGGTGCTAATGAAAATGGAAGAGTTGGTATGTATATAGAAAAGGGTCTTATTACATTTTTTTCATCGACGTAACGAACGTCAAAACTGCCGGTGGGATGTTTTAGGTCGAGAGCTACATTGTCGGGTTTAAATGCTTCTGCATATCGAAGGGTGGCGTACGGTGGGTTGCTTACATGGTCCCCACTTCTCCACGATCTGGCACGGCGTCGATGGACCGCACTCATCCTTGCTGGTGGATTGGCCCGGTTTCTTTTGCATTGCCCATGTGGTGTTATGCTGTCTTAGCACCAATTTGACTTTTTGACTCTCTAGTTGGGATCGCGAAATAAGGTACGAAACAATATTTAGTATGTGGTTAGCTTACAACGTTTATAAGTTTGATCTGACAGAAGGCCGTGAATCAAGAGCACAGGGGTGCCTCTGGACGAGGGAACAATTACCGATCGTGGCATTGACATAATAAAGGGAGGTATCTTGATCCTATATTTGGTCACTATCTCTGGTGCTGGGATAGTAAGTTGGTGAATGAGGAGAGTATTTACCCAAGTGACATCAATAGATCGGAAGCCTTTCCCTGATGGTATGCTAGCGCTAACGTCTCGAAACGCTAGTGCCGGCATTTTTCTTTTCGTTAAGTGCCCGGCTTGGGGGTATCAGTCCGAGCTTCTGACTCCGTGGCCAAACACTGACCTGCTGAGGGCTGCTTCGTTTGTTTGTGGGATGTTATTGGCAGACCCAGTCGTATCTGGAGTTCATATAACTGGGCCGCCAATCTAATAATTTTATTGACGTTCGTTTAGTCAAAAAAAAAGAAAGTACAGATAATAGAAGGCAAGGGTAGTAAATTGTAAAAGTTTATACCGATGAAGTTGCGCAATTACCATCTATAAAAGCCAACAGGAACAACTTTTAAACATAATACAAGTGATGTAAGTTGCCTAAAGGTCTAATTTTATACCGTTCAGGAAATATAGGCAATCCTATCACATTAGTACAAATCCGCGAGATTAAGATCACATTTTGGAGCAGAGGCACAACGCGGAGGTGGCATAACAGCAATCCAGGCTGGATACATATATTGTTTCAAGCTTCGGGACTAAGAATCTAAATATTGAACAAGCAAACCGGAAAAGCAGATATGTAGAATCTGAAACATAGATCAACCTAGGTCATCTGCGCAGAAAGAGCTACAGCAAACTTTCATTCACGCGGCTGGAGCGACGCTCTCCGCTAAAAGTTTTCACAATGTACTAGCCTTTGATATGATTTGTCAGTGATTGTTATTCTCCCGATTGCTTTAGCGTTGCAACGTTGGGGCTACCTGCGAATTGCTAAGCGTTGTAAAGTTGGTCAGAATAATGGTTCCATGTATCCAACGTCAGCGTATACGTATACGCGTAGCCTTGTCACTGGCGATCTGATGGTGTTTAAATGTTTGCGTGGCCGTCTCAGGGCCGCGTAGTTGAAAGTAGCCTAGGCAAACAGCAAACTTAGGCAGGACGATATCCGGGGCCTGTGTCTTAGGATCTTTGATTCAATTTGTGGGGTATAGTTATGGAAATTCGGTTTTCCTATGTCCTCAAACCTGGAAGCAATCATATTGCAGTAGAAACTCGGGACTAACAGCGGCGAATCTATTCACTTCGGGATGGATACGTTCTGACCAAACCGAGTATGACACTGTTGGGGCTTCTATTGAGGTTAAGACTAAGACGCTAAGGAATAGAAACAGTTGATATCATAGGACCCGGATTAAAGAAGAATAATATGGTACATGCCGGAGGTTGGGTATAGGCTATAACTGTATTCCTGTTACCAAGATTGCTCTCTGTAGAGAACCAAGGAAGAAAGAAGGAAAAGAATAAAAATGATAATACGTAACTATGCTGATCGGAGCGTTCCATGGACCCAACGTAGTCTCGCTGGAGATACAATCCAAATACCTGAAGGCCCGCATACTATAGGTAGACTGACGTTTCACACCCCCACGTTATCTAACACTATATCGAATTTCCATCTGAGTCACGGACGCGCTGAGCGTCAACATTGCGACCATTACCAGGGAGAAACGGCTCTTCCACGGGATTTAGCGGATGTCTATATGGCCGACGTGGCGGAGCCGGTAGTGATATAGTACCCCCTCGCGTTGTATTTCGTCGCTGCAACAGGACCCACAAAAGGATACCACTCGTCGATACCCAGAGTCCGCCAAATATTGCAGCGAGTGCAGTACTTGCTTTGTATGCCGGATTGGACGTGAGTGATTCAGGCTTGGGAGTATTTGTGGCAGGTGCGGTTATAGAAATTGTGGTAGTTATGGTTTTGGTTTGTAGACTTTCTAAACTCTGCATAGAGGCCGAGAACTGGCTGAAAGAGTCACGTATTTGAAATATATGCTGCTCTGACCCGATGTTTGGCTTTAGGCGTGCAAAACTTATTGTGTTATTTTGATAATCGAAGAAAGAGTATACTGCCCTTTAATTATCCCGATGTTGAGATATTGGGGGTTGAATTAGCCATGAATAAGTAATGTAACCGGCTAGCCTCACTAGGACTTACCGGAAAAAAGGACTTCCTAGGATTATATCAGTGTTTTTCCCAATGAGGAGCCTGTGGCTGCATCCCCGCTTATCAGACGGCACTAACATCTCCGCAAAAGAAACGAAGACCTCGTAGCGTCCTTTGAGAGTGAAGCTGAGGCCCCAGGTATCGGGCAGGGCTTTCTTGAGATAAATATCCTCTTCCCCTCCTGCTCCGCATATGTACCCGGCGCTCTCTAATGGATTTGTGATTTGGATAACATCCGCCCCGGGAAAATATAGAAACCTGGATACAAGTTAAACGTTAGCCAGTTAATATTTAATTTCGAAATCTATCGTCTTCTCTTCGCTATAACTGCCAGAAGCCTGAAGGACAAATAGGGGGTGCATTGCTTCTCAGGAAGCAGGGTTGGCTAGGGTCCCTACGGATTACTAAAATCGATCTTTACGGTATCTTGGTTTCGCTCGCCTTCTATTATACTTGTTTTGTTTGTTGTGATGAGATTTAAGTCTTGCAATATTGCGAAACCCTTCATATAGTTGAAAGTGGCGGTTTGGTTTATTAGAAATCTGGCAGCGTCGACTCCGCCAAAGGTAATCGAACCAGCCGGACCGTCGTCATCCCGTAAGCTTCCCAAGTGTAGACCGAAAGATGGCTCGCTAATAATTTTGTCCAATTTGAGCCGAGTTAAAAAGTATGACCTGTTCTCAAAAGAGCCTAGTCCTAAACATGGGGGTTTTCCTTCCGTATTCTTGTTGGATTCCGCAACCTTAAGGCTAAATTTCGGGAGCACATATGACCCGATTCCAACCGTCCTATCTATTGAACGGATTTCATGACCCTAAGCCAGACATTAGTAAGAATATAGGATTCAGTAAATCCCTGTCAGGTTTTCGATAATTCCTGTCCGTTAAAATGTTACCTTATGTTCTCCACGAGGCCGCGCTGAACCCTGTCTCCTTGTAAGATCAGGCTTACTAGCCGGCTCAGTAGTAATAGCACTCGTCCGAGGTGACGGCTGACCCGTGCTTCCTAGCAAATAGACCCTCCAATGGAGGGGAGATATTAGTACTCATTCCGTATATAAATATCAATTATTGTTTTTCAAGTAAAGGCCGCGAGGCGTAGGCGCTTTGTAGTCTGTTATGTGTTAAGGAGCATAACTTCCTCTGACTACAGGCAGTGGTATCGATACCTTCAAGGGGTGCGCAGTTCCCAATGTCTTTAGCCATCCCCGAACCCTGGAGGTCCTCGTCCAATACCCAAGTTTGTACCTCATTAGCTAGTATCAATCTTTGTCTCGTCGCGATCTTCTCGTTGGGACTTTCTTTAAACCAGGCTATTGTCAGATATATCCTTCTTGAAATTGCGCAATCGGAACTCTCAAATTGGGTATGACCTACCGATATTGACTTGAATAGAATAGCTTAGTGTAGAGAGGTTCTAGACACCCGAGCAAACTCTTTTAACGAATAACTTCCACAACGAGGGAAATTTGAGTCCTATAATCCGATACCTACCCAAAATAGCTCCGCGGTTGGAAACCCATATTTAGGTTGAAGGGGCAAGCTGGTTCGAATTACTGTCGGCTCCACTGCCGATGACGTCGTCCCAGGGGATTTTGTCGTGGCTACTGATGTAGTTGTTTCCGGCACATTTGTCGTGACTACCGATGTAGTTGTTCCCCGCGCATTTGTAGGCTCTGATCGCGATGGAGATGGAATAGGATTCTTTGCGTCGGGTTTAGGTGCGGGTACTGGCTTGGGTTGTGCCGAGCTCGTCGTCTGATTATTTCCGCCGATGTTGTCCCTTCTGATCAAGTATTGGGGATGTAAGGAAGGATTTAGGTCTAACGTCTCTCGGTCGTCGGTATCGCGTCTGTATGCTTCTATACTCGAGAGCAAGACCGTGACACCGGCTGTCGCGCAGACACAAGCTAGAAGTATTCCCCAAGCCCAACTCCGGGGATAACCTGGATAGGCTTGAGAGTACATCGCTGAATTGACGGGTTCGTTTGATCGGCTTTACACTGGTGACTGTTCCGGAGGATATTCATGCCGACATTATAAGGCACGTAATCGGGGGAGCTGTTTAAGGATCGCGAGTTGGAATCTTCGCAAATCAGTGTGTAAATACCGTTAGGCCTAGGTATACGTACGGATAAAACTCAATGGACGACTGCTCAATATCCGGTAGGAAGTTTCAAGGCAACGGACAGCCGGATCTGTGTTAAAAACTACTAGGATCGCAGCGCAGGGACGTGGCTTTGCAGTGAATAGCAGGAAAATAGCACTTACGATCGATCGATAGCAGAAACTTCTCCTAAAGCGGTGGAACTGCTGGGATGGCCGAATAACAAGACTGTACAATGGCATGCACAAAGAGCCAAAAGAGACCCAAGGCTAGAAGGAAGGACAATAGGACAGCCAGCCTCAACCGCCAATGTTTAGAAATAGGCTGTTTGGATCCATGGATCCAGAATTAGAACGACAATAGGGGGCTTGGCTGGCGGCGAGCCGCAGAATTCATCGGCTCTTGATACCTGGCAAAGTCAGAGGGACTGGCCAAAGTCGCCGTTGAGAGATGCATATGCATGGTGGTTTAGCGTATTTCCCGATCGGGATGACCAGGACTCGAAGACTCCAGCACTAGAAGAGCGGTGCATGCGTCTGCAGCATTGGTGCTACAACGACAAAAGATGTTGCATTTTACCCAACACTTGCTCTAGAAGTTTTCCGGTATTTTGTGACTATGCTCGCCAGTAAATGGGAGAAAATGCCACTGACAGTATAAACCTTCTGCTCATACAACTTCCAAGCCTTCAGACGAGCCCCTCAGCCCACTCCCAGTGCAAGTGAGAGATTGTAGAAATTTCATGAATCTAACGCATCATCGATCCTGCATACTGACGAATCAAACACAGCATCAATTGCCAAGCCTCCCGACAAACAATTTAGACGCTAGTCCATGCCGCGATCTCGCAGCGAAATCCCCTTGCTTGTGTCACACCTCCACGACGAGTCCCCATGAATAGCATTGTGCTTTCCACCCCTCTGCATTTTGCACAATGTTAGGATCCCGTCCCGCTGATGCTTCCATGCACGAACAAACCTTCTGCCTACCAGGCCTCAAATTTCCACTGGCAAGTAGCAAATGCTATTTGCCTGAGCCAACCACTCGAAAACCAGCCGTTCCATGCATATCGGAGGCACAGAGCATCCTAAAATAATAATGTTCGTCTCATTCAGAACAGTTCACAGCCTTGAGCCTCAAGACCCCAAAACTGAGAGTTTCAGAGGCGGATTTGTCATTTGGCCACGATCTCGTACGCCCTCCTAGGATTTGGGCGAGAGTTAAGGATGTATACTATTCGGATATCTGTGCGTAACCATCACCTGCTTGGGTGGAGTTAAACCAGTACTTATGAAAGGCCGTTTGGAGATGCCAAAAATGAGAATTGAACTGCAGTACTGGTCCTATAGTCTGGACTAGTTCCACATGTATATTTCTTTCCTGGATGTTCAATTACGCAAACGACCACTCCATACTGAGAAAATGATCCATCCAAGGAAATTTTAATTGCTAATTTATATAAACTTGGACGTTCGAGGCGTCCTAGAGTGTAGTCTAAAGGCAAACAAATCACTTCTACATCGAACTAGAAGGGTGAAACAGGCGGAACGAACTGTATCCAACTATTGTATTTGGTGTCTATGGAGCCTGTATATATAAGCCAAGATATCGAGATGTTATCACGCCGCACTCCTACCAAAGCTCGCGATCGCCATCTGTGGTCTTGGTTCGCCGGAGGAAATTTCCAGTTCGCGAACCGAGTGTTGTCCGCCGATTTCCGGCACTGGATTCGGAGGAATGAAGGGTTCCACAAAAGATGGATGTGTATTTTGAAGTGAATTATTCGTGGGCGGTACTGGAGCTGCGGGAATTACATCCGGGATATCTCTATATCTGTGTCTGAAAACGATGATTCCCAAGATAGTGAGTGTGATGACCCAGGAACAAGCAAGTGTTATCGCGGCAACGGAGGCCCCGATAGTGAGCGACTGCGTATCGTGTTTACTCGCTAGGATTTATAATTTAAGCCTCTGTCCTGACCAGATATATACGCCCCAAATTCATGGACTTTGGCACATACCAGGGATTGCGGGCTTGTCTAGACCTAAACTTTCACTGAAATTCTGGATAGATTGACCGCCAACTCCTATTTCGACAACGTGTTGCTCGGTTACGTTCAGTACCGCTTTAGCAATGGCGATTTGCGGATGTTCATGATTGTAGTCGAAGAGAACGTACGCGGCCCTATTCAACAGACGGTTAGCACGGAAGATCATAGCGTGCTGACTCCGTGATAATAATTTAAACAGAATTGTTCTCGAGCTCAAAGAAATAAACTCATAAACACAATTGACAGCCCCTAACAATCAATTAAGGCGTGGAGCATTCTAGGAGAGGCTCGATCGTGGGTTCGAAATGGGATGAATGCCGATCGAGTTAGTCGGACGTACATACCTAAAAAATGGGGCCCCGAGGATAATTTCGTCGGGGGTGGGTGATTTGGCCAGGAGCAACTGATATTGCATATACTGAATATTATTATATTCTCCTAGCTTTAGTATCCATTGATCAAATGGGATGGAAATGTTCAACTTCCCAAAACTTAGTTCGAACTGTAGATATCTTGGGGGGGAACCCGAGATAAGTAGCAGCGAACCACCGCCAGAGAAAATATCTATGCCGTCGCTGGAGTTCAGCTTCTGAATAACGCTATCCAGCGCTCTCTCAGGAATATATAAAAGGCTACATTGAGATTGAAAGCATTTTAAAAATTAGCGGGTGCATTCATGGAAGTTCGAGGGCTAGCTTGAGATATATCAGTTCCCAATCTTGAGAATGGACCCAGGAAGAAGTTTTCATAACTTCGTATGTCTTAATTTACGAGACTACTGACGTTAAGATATCTCTTAAACGCATTGTACCTGTTCATGAACGCCTGCCCCCTCGAGAATTAGACCGGGCTGGTCCCGTATCTTAATCTACCTGATTGGTCAGATGCATCAGGGGACTATGGAAGTTTACTCACGGCTCCCTAAAGTCAAGCCTAGCTGACCCCGGCTCACTTTTAATCGGTAAACTGCTATTATCTTGTAGGGTTAAGTCCATACGATGCAGAGGTAGTTTCGGCTTCCCTTCGTATTGACCTTCTGCCGGGAATGTGATCAAGGGGCGTTGGAATTTAGAAAGATCGACCCCCCCAAAGACAATCGATCTCGTTTTGTCGAGCCCACTCTCCGCTAGCAAGCTCCCAAGAAAGATTGAAAAACTGGGCGTATTCGTAATATTTTGAGAAACCATTGTCTGAAGGACGGATGGGGGAGAATTTCCCGTAGATATCCCAAGGCCGAGGACGGGTTTGTTCTCATATCCGGAGGCTGAATCCTCATAACTAACAGGGGTTTTAAAGGTAGCGTTTTTTATAAATATTTCGCCTAAGTCTAAGTCGTCTTTAAACTGGAACGACTTGGTTGAGTCCTGATCTCGAAGACTTGGATCCTAAGACAGCGAGTTGAGTATTTAGTTAGCCCGGGAAATTCGACCGACCCTTACAGAGAGTCAAAGTTATATCGGATATCGCTTTGGGGGAGCCAGGGTAGAACTTACGAGACAATCAAGACTATCACCGTCAAAACATGTTGAATTGTTTCTAGATCTATACTCTGCCCACGTCTGTGGAACGTGGGAGATGTCCAGTTTCGTTGCGATTCCACCTTTCATTTATCGAGGCCAGTGGTACCGGTTCTGTTTGTTAGCTCCTGGCTCTAACGTAGGACCGGTCTTTGAATGTTTGGGCGAAGTTATTTTTAGTCCTACGATCGAGCGTACCTATGCTTGCCTTGACATGATGAGTCAAGTATAGTTTCTAGATATTGGTTAGGAATATCGCATGGGGCGATTACGCAATGAAGGACTGGCAACGTAAAAGGTGGACGAATGGAAGCTTTACGCACATTCCAATATACATTCAACGTCCTAAAGCCATTTCCCACCCGCGGCTCCTGTCTTTTAGTAATTCCACTGGCATTATGGTCGTCATAAATTTTTGTAGTGCCGAGTTTTGCGCTCAGTATATCGTCCATGGTCTCGGAAAGCATCCATAAGGTCCCCAACATTAATGTCAGGGCCAAAGTCCAGACTGCGCGGTGAACCCATTGGGACGGCCGACTCGTGTTCGGGACCATTTCAGCGGGTCGGGTATGCGACAATCTTTAATACCTGAACCTGCGAGGTATCAATCAAGAGAACAAAAATAAAAGCACTGGGACGAACCTTTTATAAGACCTTGGGATACGCGTAGCGCGAGATAATTGTCAGCTGACAAGGGTGACGTCAATGAGTGTCGTCTCGTAAAGTATCGTAAGGTAGTCTCTCCGAATTTACCAGGACGATAGCGGACATCCCTCGACTTATAACAGGGAACTGGAGCGCCTGAAATCCAGAATTGAAACATATACTATACTGTTTTTATTCCAGTAATGCCCCAAAGCAAATTCGAAAGGGGCTTCCCAGAAATGACTCGATATATATTTACCAACATGGCTTTAAATTGGCACTATGGTAATACAGGGTCGTGTACATGCATAACAGGGAACCGGTAGCATGCAGCCCAGCTACCATCAAGTTGACTAGGGGAGCTTTGGAGTTCCAGGGAGTGAACCCAATCTACCAAGCTATGAAATGCTGTGGTAGTTAAATTAATGAGCTCAGTCCCGTTGGGCCCACGAGAAGGTGCATGGTAGCATCAGTATTGGTGGGCGGCTAACTAGCTGACCGATTCAAACTAGCCTAGGAAGTCACCGCTAGAACCATGGATATCCACCCCTTTTGCTAGTACAGCTGTCGAGCGATATTAGGGATGCGTAGCGCTAGCGCATGCTTCGCCGACATATAACTTATAGACGTGGCCACGTGGATGGCTAGCTATTATTATTGCTATATCGCACAGCATGCGCATGGCATAGAGTATCCATCATATTGGATACAGGCAGCGGTCCACCAAACTAGCCTACCCGAAGATTACCTACTCGAGGGACTCATATTCAACCAACTAGGGATGGTCCATACCGCATACATACCTAACTCATGTTGGATTATTTCCTGAGCATCCGGACAAGATATACGTGTATGCGAACTATTGTGTTTCATTCTCTGGCCAACGAGCTGAGGCAGCATTAAGGCGACTTTTTAGTAACAGTATGCACATGCAGCTTCCCGCACAGAATAAACGAAGCGACTACAAATCGATATCTTCTGTAGCTTTTCCAAGTACAGTGCCTTCGTCTCCCATTCTCTACCCCTGAAACTTGGGGCCGTACTCTCGACTTTCTCTGTACCAGGGACCGCAACTTATCAGCGCCAAGGCCGCATACACACGCCTGGGATCCGAACCTACCATACAGATACCACCATTTACCGCCCGCGAATATCATTGTGTGACCATCTACTCCCACCAATAAAGCCAATCATCACCATGCTTCTCGAAGGCTTCCTACATCAAAATGTTTGCTCCGTAGTTTCATAGCCCTAACAATTTGGCGGCCCAGTGCATCATCCTCTCATAACATTTCCTAGGAATCCCAGCCTCAACGATATCTTAGTATTATTTTTACTAAACGGGGAAATATCTTGTCTAGATTTCTCCTAGTCCGGCCGAAAACCATCAGTATCAACTAAATAAAAAACTCTGCAAGCCTTAATCGAGGAAATCAATTTGTAATTCCTGTACCATCATCATCCGGGAAGCCGCATAACCTGCGGCTCAGCAATGAAACGTTACGGTGCCACAGAATATTAGCAGGTACCGCAAAGGGGCTCAAAAAAAATAACGAGAGTTCCCCCAAAACTTTCACGACACACGTAGATTCAGATGAGGCTCACTACTTTTCTTCTTCTCGTGTTCTCAAAAGGGCCATCACATTCCATGGATCCAGTATACAGAGTTACCAGACCACCACTGTACATGTACTCCGTTTCTCTGTACCTTGATCTAGTAACTCTGTACTCCCCCTCCACGACCCAGAGATTTCGTAATATTAAAAAAAATCTAGACCCCTCGTCGTCACTAGTAGGGACCTATCTCGCCATAAAGATCTAGATTTCCAAAAAACCCAATTCTAGCCTTACAATAATCCCAACATTCAGGAACCTCGCATGTGTGCCCAATATTTCGTACTACGTATAAACCACATTGAGCAGGTTCTGTGCAACGTACACCCTAGACGGTACACGAAAGCCAACCCACACCAAAAAAAAAATCATACGCGTGCTCTCCACGTTGACCTACCAGTTCCTCCGGAACGATTACCTCTTTGTTCTCAATATTTCTGCAAGAGTTACCACACCACTGTTTAGCATGCAAAATTCCTTTTATCCATTTCTAAAGGTCTCCTATAACCTTTCATTACAAAGAATAGACGAAAAAGAGTCCAAAAAGAAAGCGACAAAGCGAAAGAAAGTAGTGGTCAGCCGGCTGCAAGAAGGGCCCCCAGACATTTCGGGTCCCCGCTCAGCTGATTTATCACAAAAAGACAGAGAGCCAGAAACAAGGCAGGTCCTCGGCCTCAAAAAGACAGGAAGCACGCAGCAAAACAAAAGTTCTTTCTCCACTGCCTCTTTCCTAAGTTTCAAGAGAGGTATAGGTGCTGGTCAATCGACATAGTTCCCTCGTCTCTTCCTCCGCTTCTTCAACTCACTTAAACTTGTTCGTCAATGGTAAAAGAACGAGCCAGACCAACAAAAAAGAAGCCAAAAGGTTGCTTTGTTCCGATTTACGCGGTGACGATGCGAAGACTATAAGTAAAGCATTTGGTTAGTCAACTTTCCAAACTCACTACTCTCTATAAATATGATCTGAGAACTTACGTATTCGTATGGCCCAAACCTCCCTTCCATCCCTGTACGGCGATGACAACGTCTCCCTTGCCGAACAGTCCCAACTTGACACCCTCCTCAATACCCCATCTCAGACGCTTATCGACATCCTCCTGCCAGACAACAACGCTGAAATCGGGCTTAGCTTCGGGGTACTGGAATGGGTAAACACCACGGTACAAGTGAGCACGGCGGGCAGCGGAGGCGTTACGGGTAACCATGAGAATTGGGCAAGTTGGGCGGTACTTGGAGAGAAGACGTGCGGTGTTGCCGCTAGATAACAAGGTGTCAGTATCTCTAAGGGCTGGGAAAGTGAATTGAAGGGCACTCACGAGGTCGAGAGGACGACAATGGCGGCTGCCTGTTGCTCCAAGGAGGCGTTGACAGCGGCGATGGCGCAAGTTTCGTTGGTCTCAGTGGGCCGAACGGTCAAGCTGCGAAGGTCGTTGAACAAGGAAACGTAATTGATAGCGGTTTCCGCGAGCAAGCAAGTTTCGTGCATCATGGTGACCGCGGCTTCTGGGTAATTTCCCTTGGCGGTCTCACCGCTAAGCATAACGCAATCCGCACCGTCGAGAACGGCGTTTCCGACGTCAGAGACTTCGGCACGGGTGGGGCGGGGGTTGTATGTCATGGACTCAAGCATCTGAGTCGCGCAAACGACAGGCTTTCCAGCAAGATTGCACTTGGCAATCATCATCTTCTGGGCCATGAATACCTGGGCGGGAGGGATTTCGATACCAAGATCACCACGGGCAACCATGACACCGTCGGTCTCCTTGAGAATCTCGTCAAAGTTGTTGACACCCTGTTGGTTCTCAATCTTGGAGATGATCTGGATTTCCTTGCCCTCCTCACCAAGGACTTCACGGATAGCACGGACATCATCGGCGCGGCGGATGAAGCTGGCAAAGATCATGTCGACGCCATTCTTGACACCGAATTTGAGATCTGCCTTATCCTTCTCAGAGAGGGCTGGAAGATCGACATCGGTACCGGGGAGGTTGACACCCTTTCTGGAAGAGATCTTGCCGTTGTTCAAGCACTCGCAGAGGATGTTTTGCTCATCTACGATCTCAAGAACCTTAAATGAGAGGACACCGTCGTCGACGTAGATGATACGATCCTTTTCGATGACCTTGGTAATGTTCTTGTAGTCAACGTACCTAAAAAATGTCTGTTAGTTGACGTTTTCGTGATATAGGTCCAATAGTGGCGTGCCATACATGTTCTTGTTATCGGAGGCAGTCTTATATTGGTCGTCGGTGGTGATAGTGATCTGATCACCGGCCGAGATTGGGATATCGGCGTCGCCGACGGTGTTTCCGGTTCTGATTTCAGGTCCTTTCTATAGCATGGTTAGCCCTTGTATCGTGGATTCTCGGTTAGGGGGAAGCTGTACGGTATCGAGAGCGACTGCCAGGGGGCGGCCAAGCTGAGTGCGTTCGGCCTCTTTGGCATGGTCGACGACGCTCTGGTGGTACTATTATGAGGAAGATAGAGGTTAGAGAAGCAATCCTAGAACCTGGCTAGAGCATGTGTATAGGTGATACCTCGTAAGATCCGTGAGAGAAGTTCATGCGAACGATGTTCAGACCACCTGTTTTGGGAACCCTTGTTAGCCCCGCCATGCCCCCACTATTACCCAATCACTTCCAGAAGGAGCATCGACGGGCTCAATTAGATAATTTCGAGAAAGAGCAGAAAGCCTACATTTTCGCAGAGTATTAATCTTCTCGACAGAGTTTGTCTTGGGACCTAGTTAAACGGTGGGAGGTGAGAACCCCGCTGTCAGCCAACTACCCCTCCATTGCATGGGTTGGCGAAGGACTGAGAGTCTACTAACCAATGGTACAGATGATCGAGGTTCTTCGGAAGTTCTTCTTTGGAACGTGATTGATATCCAGAGCGGAAACCCACTCGTAGGTCGTTTTGACGTTGGAGAGAGCCATTTCGACGTGTTCTGAGGATGAATCTGGCTGGTTTGCTGGTGGTTTGTGATGATGGTCTGGTTAGAATTCGGCGACCTGGATTGGAGACGGAGGAAAGTAACCAGAAGATGGATAATTCAACTACCTTTGAGGGACAATTGGCTAGTTTAAATACCTGGATCGATTGATGGAACTGCGAGGGAGTGTTTCCTTTTTGCAGCGGATAAAGGAATGCCAGCAGCTAGTTATCGGCGATGGTTCTTGTTCTTGTCCAGCGGTGGTGGTGGTGGTTGACATCCAGTTGAACAAGTAGAGCTCACCAAACCTAATCAATCCATCGACCCCGAAAAACTTGGTGGGGGCGGACATCAACCTCACCACAACCAACCAACATTCGATCACAGAACATCTGCGGCAACGGAGCTGCTCTGATACCGCCAGCACGGACCAGACTAACTGGAATCCATTCATGTTAAAGGGCTTCGAAATGGCAGGTCGATGCTCCGACTTCTCCGCTGCTAAGCTGCAGGCCAAGTCCCTGGCTCAAAAGCTATGACGACAGTCCTTTTTTTCCCACCTCAACGTCGACTAGTTAGGCCCGAGTCTCTTAGTAACTCAATTGTTCAGCTCAACAATTGCAATTATTTGCTTTGAATGCCCCCCGGCCATCGAGACGAGGCGAGGAATCCTAAGCTACGACTTACGCGTGAGGAGCAAGGAGGACCCTGAAATTCTCCAGAACAGGCGAATGGGAGTAACCCTTTTCGCGTCGTGCCGTTTCTGGCCAATCGAACCTTTTCCAAATGCTTCCCTCGCCGCCAATACAATCGCCGAAGATGAACTTCGGCGGGCATGAATTCGAACCTGCAAGCTGCCATACCGCTATCGCGTCGATTATCGATTGCGATTTTGGCCTGTCCAGATTGAGACGCTATGAAACTCCAATCACAGCCACATATTCCAGTCATCCTGCTCGTTTTATCACCGCCTTAGGACGGCTATATTATGGTTGTGTACGAGAAGTAGATTCGTGATATCTATCATCTTGTGTATAAGAAGAGATGGCATTCTCCGGCTGGGAAGCGTGAAACTGTTCTGCACTTAAGCTTCCCGACATCGCTGTTCCCAGCCACATCTTGCGCCACAGTAAAATACCACATAATCAACACACGTTGAGAGTAGAGATTGTAGCGAGGTAATATTTTCGACAACTGTTTTCTATAGAATCAAGCGCCATGGAAGCACTCAAGAGAGGCCTTCGAAAGCTACACGTGGGACGAACACGTAACGAAACATCCGGGTCCTCTCAGGAGGCTGAGAGTTTTGCAAAGCTAGAGACTATCGAAAACAAATCTCAACAAGCGGGTTCACAGAGTCCTGAACATATACCACGGACCCACGATCAATCTGTTCATTCTGTGGAGCCCATCCCTGAACATGATAACTCTCCGCATTGCTCCTATTGCCTAGAAAAACTCTGCCCTCCGACGTGCGCCACAGCCCTGTTCCTTGATGGCAGAACTGGGATCTTCTTCCCTGCATCGCTCTACCCAATAAACGACGCTACCGCTGCCCCCACCACTGGCTTTACTAACAACACCAGGCTTAGAAAACAATTCAAAGGGCATGGGGAGCCCAGGGGGAGTGTCCACCATGAGCCCGAATACAACAATTCCGCAGACAAAGAGACGGAACCGCGCCCGGGCCTAGTTTACAAAACAATCTGGTGTGAACATCACCGATGCCCTCCGTCTTTAATTACGGAGAACCACAAGATCAAACATCCTTCGTTAGGATCTCACCGCTTTTTCTGCGATTATAATGGCCCCGACTGGTTAAAATCTCCAGCCAAGGATAGGCAACCCCGCGAATACCTCCCGAATACTGAAAATGGGCTAGGGGAATATTGCCGCGGTCCGAAAGCCGCGGCGCAGTTCAGCTGCAAGGACAAAGATGAGCTGGAAACTGCTCATGGGCTCTCTTTCTATGAAATACTCTGTCGCCGCTGTTGCCTTCCTGATCGTGAACATTACAACCACGAGTATTACTGCGACAAACACTGTATATGCGACGCGAAACACGAGTCACTTCGGTTTGCAATCGTAAAACTCACGATGGTTCGAATATTTGACCCGGTAGCGGACGGCGAAGGCGATGGGAAACACCCTATTAGCTTCTACCTCCCACTCGCGACCGAAATGGAGGCTAAAGTTCTTCCAACACTGGAGCAACGTCTTGTTCCTAAATACCCCGAGGACGTCCAACGATACCTCAAAATTTTCTGCCCCCAAACGATAATCCCTAAATCTAAAGCCGGTCTATTAGATCATCCTAAGCTTAGAAAAAGCTTTCAGCTTATGTCCGGCGCTCAAAGTCCCTGGCAGCCACCAACCCCTCCAGAATCACTATTCTTAAACCTCCCCCTAGACATAATTAACCTGGTAATGGAATACCTCACACCCTGTGAGCGATTGACGCTTTCTCTGACTACTAAACGCCTTCGCCACCTCACCCCCGCCTTCTGTTTGCATGGCTCACCAGGATTCATTTACGACTACCTACTCTCTCCCCAGGTCCATGCGCCCACCCCTGCAGGACGCTGCTCTTACTGCGCCAAACCACTCTGTCCCCCAACTTGCCCTACAGCTCTTTTTCTGGACTACAAAACAGGCATCTTCTATCCCGCGTCGCTGTATCCAGTTCACAGGGCTGTACCAGCGCCAACAGAAGGCTTTGACAAAACTTCCAGATGCCGCCAAAATTTTGTCCCTAGTGAGAACCCTCCAGCATGGGATAACTCTCCGATGGGACAAAATACCGCCGCTTTCCTGCTTCCTCATCCCTGTTATGCTGAGAAAAATCCGACGCCGGCAGTATACAAGACCATTTGGTGCGAGCATCATCGTTGTCCGCCGTCGCTTATGTCCGACAACTATAACCGAGAAAACGCACCTATGGGCTCCTACCGATTTCATGGGGACTACTATTCCAATGGAATGTGGCCAGCGGTACGGAAGGGGTTCCCTAAATCCGGTGCGTGGACGCCGCCTATACCCGCAAGACCCGAAAAGATAGAATGGACGGCCCTGCTAATACCCAAAGAAACAGACCCCGAACCCTTTTTCTACGACCAACTTTGTCGCCACTGTTACCTTCCTATCTCTTCTTCCGAACTTTCAGACACTGTCTGGTCCGGAAGAATCTGCAAATGCTGGATTCCCTCGAAATCCTCCTTGAAAGGGAAAGAGGTCCCGAGTTATCCTCAAAGTTGTGAATGCACAATTCCTGTCATGTTCACGCTGATTGAAGCGTTTATTCCTTCAACGGTATATGGGTCGCGAGTACCCTTCTACCTCGTGCTTGCTTCTGAAATAAACGCCATATCCCACAAAACTGCAAGCAGGAAGATGAAGCCAATCGTGGTACGCAGGAACCTGGTACAATACCAGAGATCTCTTGGAATCATCAGATTTGGCCGTGTGAACAATTATTTTACTTGATATTCCGCAGTTATCGTCATGAAATTCTATAACTATAGCACGTATAATTACAGGAATTTCTTTCCCGAGGCCGTACTCAACGATGGGACCATATCGTTGATAACATAAAAGTAATCTGTCTTAGGCGCTAATATGTTACCTTTCCAAAGACCTCCTACCATGTATTACATAAACGAATCAATATTATATATTATATTCCTCAATCCCAAATTCTTTGATGCCAAAAAAAATAATAATAGAGTTTTAGAATACTAGGAATGATGTGAAAATAGTGCGCCTTGCGGTTAGTCTTGCATCCCGGATCCTGTGGATGATTCAGCCTGCTCGTTTGTTGCCGTCTTGTTGCAGACGTCCCGTCGCCAGACCCGAGAACTCGAAAGTGTCTTCACGGTAGCGGATTTGGAAGCGAACGTCCATGCATAAGTAGGCCGCCACCTTCCTACTCCAGACAGCAGCAGCTAGCTTCAGCAAGAGCCTGCCATCCCAAAGGGTAGTTCTAAAGAGTAATCGCCCCCCAATCTTCGCGGTGTAAGACGGCGAAAATACAACATAGCCAACACAACCAGTCTAACCTGAGATTGGTAGTCTCAGCAATAATACATTGGCAAGATGACCGATAAACTGCTAAAACGAACCCTGAGGAGGTTTCGCCTTACTCGTGGACGCGACAGTTCAGTTACCTCGTCTAAGACCAAATACTCAGAGACCACTGAACCTTTACAGCCAGACTCCGCATTCCTAAACCTCCCACTAGATATCTTTAACTTACTCATAAGATACCTCACCTACCGAGACTTAGTCGCCCTTTCACTAACCACCAAGGGTCTCCGCCATCTCTGCCCAGATGTCTTATCAAAAGACGCCCCAGGACTAGCATGCATCAGTTTAATCCACAAACGCCTCCTTCCTAACCGAACATCCCCCTCCAAGCTTGACCCAACATTCTGGGGAGAATGTTCCTACTGTTCCCACCCCCTCTGCTCCCCAACTTGTCCATCAGCCCTTTTCCTAGATTATAGAACCGGTATATTCTTCCCAGCATCACTATACCCAAACCACGAAGCAATCGCCTCAAAAACCCGTGGGTTCGCTGAAACCTCAGGATGTCATGAACGTTTCCTACCGGGGGATACCTCTACCCCCTGGGATAACTCTCCAACCGATGGGTTTGATAAATCAATGTATAAAACGGTTTGGTGTGAACATCACCGTTGTCCTGCGTCCCTTATGAAAGATAATTATATCAAGGAGAATGCTCCGATGGGGGCTTATAGGTTTTATGGGGATTATTATTCGCGCGGCGGGTGGGCGCCGGCGAGGGATGGGCCGCCGAGAAGTCGCAGGGATTCGCCGTTTACTATTCCGCATACGAAATTCTTAGTAGGGTATCGAGAGAAACCTACTATCGAAAATGAGGAACCGGTTGATGATCAGTCAACGACCGTGGAACAAATGGAAAACGTTGTCAAGTTTTATAGATTAAATCTAAACAACGGTATCGATCCAAGCTTTGATCCGAAGAGAGATCAAGATCCCATTGACGAAAAATACTTTTACGACACCCTTTGCCGTCACTGTTTTCTACCCCTCCGACGATCTGACGCACCTGGAATATTTTGGTCAAGAAGAATATGCACCTGTGCAGGCTCCTTTCACTCTCGCGTGGGAGCACAAAGCCGAAACCCTATCCTCGTAAAACCAGGATGTCCCGGTTGCGGAGTCGTCAGTGTGAAATTTACGGTAGTCGAAGCATTCGCTCCCGTACCGGCTTACGACTCACTCATCCGCTTCTCTCTGGTACTCGCTTCTGAAATGCAAATCACAACGGTCGGCACTCTCGACTCAACTGTTCTAAATTCGCCTAGAGCCGAAGCTACAACGGCCCGTACTGCGCGCAGAGCCCGGAAAATAGAACGTTTAACCCCTCTACGCCCCGAAAAAGTAAAACAAGCCCTCGATATCATCCGCTACGAGCCACTCATCCCCATTCCTCCAAAACCAGCCAGAGGCTTACAAGACCTCCCCTTGCCCATCATTAACAAAATCTTATTCTACGTCCTTTGCAACACCAGATACTGGAAAACAAGATACATCCCCGAGGCGCGACGTCTAATATTCCAAGGCCGAGGCGATTGGCATTGGGATAACTATTACAATGAGCCAACGGGTACCTGTTCCGAATGTCGAAGGTTTAAAAACTTAGATCGGGATATCAGGATCCGCTCAACATGGCGTTGTACTGACGATTGCAACTACGGGTTCCATATGTTTATGACAAAGGGCGGTATAAGAATATACTGAAGTCATGGTTCCTGTAACGGTTGAAGTACCTATTGTGTAGCATCGACAAATGGCAACCCAGCCTTGCCCTGTATGATATTCAATGCCTCAAGGATCTAAGAACTTATAGTTAGCGGGCCTTATCGCAAATCTTTGTACTGATTTGTACCTACTTTCTCATCATCAAACCTTCTTCCCACCAATTGCAAACTAATAGGCGCATCCTTATAATACTCCGGGTCCCCTATACTCCATTAGCATTTCACTTTCGGACCCGTCTCAAAGAAGATATGCTCACAAAGCGCCATATTCCACCTATCCTTCTCCCCAGCCCCCTTACCACTCGCATACTTCCACTCCCCTTCGTCTTCCTTCCCAACCTTCCCAACCGGAAACACAACCGCTGGATAATCCACCAAATTCCAAAAACTCGTGTAACCCCAATACTTTGCCGTATTCAACCTCGGCGCCACACCAGGTCCCACGGGGCATAACAAAACATCAATACCACTTTCATTCCACCTCGCCACGAATTCTCTTCTAAAATCATCCCTTTCAAGCGTTAACCCCCAAAGATCGTGCATCGTGTGACCCGGTGGCTTTGGTACTTTTGGTTGTGTTAGAATCCATTCTGATAATGGGAGGACTGGTTCGTTGCTTTCTGCCATTGCTGCTCGTTCTTCTTTACCGCCGTCTGCGAAGTATAAAGCCGACTTCCCATTTATCAATCCCCAGTAAGCGCTCTGGTGGACCTAGCGGGTTAGATGGGTCACAGGGAAAGCACATACAATAATATCCCAAGCCTTTCCCGCCTGCGTTTCCTTCCACTCCACAATCTCAAACTCATCCTTCCACTCTCCCAACTTCCTCACAACCTCATCGATAACCCTCAACACCGGTGGATGTGGCATAACAATACCATCCCATTTCATTACGCCGATTTTCATCTTCTTCATCTTGCCTGTCACAGCGTTAAGCGGGAAATGGGATTCCTCGCGCCAGGGGAGGGGGACGAGCATGGGATCTGAAAGCCAGGGTTTTGATCCGATGGCTACGGACATGAAGAGGGAGAGGGCGGGGAGATGGGTAGATAGTGGACCGACGACGGGGACGATATGTTCTTCGCCTTGCATTGTTGCCGACTGACTGCCTGTATATATGATTAGTTCCGGAGTATACACACCAGTGTTATAAAAGGTACTTACCCATAGGTAATCGATAACTCGTCGGCCTTAGCCCGTAAACGCCTAGAAACCCCAATCAGCAATACCCTTTCCGGCAGTGAGAGGATCCACTACCTACCATTATTAGCAGCCGGACTCCTAATACTTCCTCCAATATCGGTCCCAACCCCCAAACAACTCCCTCTCAATCCGAGCAAAGCCCCCTCACCACCACTACTCCCCCCACTCGTCAAATTCCTATTAAACCCATTAACCGTAACACCGTACAAATTATTCGACGTCTCCAAATGCATCAGCGTCTGCGGCTGCGTTGTTCGAACGTAGAAGATACATCCTGCATCGTATAATGGTTTTAAGATATCAGCGGTTTCGAAGGCGGTGTTACCGACCCAGCCGCAGAAGCCGGCGTTTAGGTCATAGCCTTTGAGGCCTAGGTGCTCTTTTATAGAGATGGGGAGGCCGTGGAGGGGCCCGATTGGGGTTTTGTGAGTTTTGAGGTGGTTGTCTAGTTCGGCGGCGCGGTCGAGGGCTAGGGAGGGGAGTAGTTCGGTTGTGCAATTTGTCTTGGTAGGATATCAGATTAATTTTTTTGACTGCTTAGCGGTGCAATAAGTAACATACAAGTCTTTGTGCAATGGCGGCACGCTTTAAAAACGCTCTGGTAACATCGACGGCAGACAATGTGCTCTTCGCTAACTGAGCAAGTAGATCTATAGGACTTGCTTCAGTGATTTCGGTTTCTCTGGGCGTTAGATAGTATTGGCAGGTTTTGTAGACGTTGAGGGGCAGCTTAGACGGGTCGCCGAAGTCAGGGATTATGATTGGATCTGGCAGTTTCGCGAGGGCATCGATTGTGCTTTCCCGGTGAGCTTTGCGTCCAGCGGCGATTTCCTGCCAGGAGGACATCGTGTATTTCGCTAGTATGATATAGTTTTATACCCTTTGGCGGTTACGTATTTGAAGATTGTCCAATGTTAAAAGTTGGAGTTTTGTAATCCTGACCTATTATTATAAGGATCCATGCACTGACGCATCAGAGCAACTGAGATAGCGGGGCACGGATCAGAAAACGGCACTATATATTATTAGTGCGCGTTATGTCTTATCGGCACGGCCAGCTTATCATCGCTGTAGACTGCGCCCGCATGCAGGTTGCGATCTAGACCATACCCGTTTCTCGATAAGTTTTCCGGCGGTGGGGCTGCGCAGCTGCAGAGATCTAACGGGGAGACTTTTAACTCAAAGCGGCGGGGATGCTGCTAAGCGACCCGCTTTGTTCGAGGTGGGTAGTATGCACGGAAATCGTTTGTATTGGTTTTCCTACGATACACCTTTGGGAAATGGAGTATGGAGCCAATTCGAATGCAGTCGGACGGGCAAATAGAGCGCTTCGGGCTTGAGAACATGTACATATGCTATGATCATATACACTCTTTCGCATCGGTGGACATTGCAAGCTAGAGTTACGTCGTGATACGAGCTAGATCTATAGATACCCAGGCCCACCATAAACTGCCAAAGAATGTAACATTGCAATGGCTTACGAGTCTAAATCCCTTTAGTCAGGTTGAACAACCGGACTTTCGTGGGACAGGTACAGGCCAGGTAAAGCACGCGGGGTCTGGGATCGCATGGGCGAGGATGCCTACCAGTCTAGCCCGATTAAGATGCAACGCTGTCAACACGTTTTTTGATTTTCAAGATCATTACTGCATTATTTCGTAAATGCGAGGAAGCGGGCTTAGGCTAGTGAAATTTAAAGTTGGTTACACGTTATAAAGCAAGTGTACATAACGATAGTACTTAATATATTTAGTAATACCGCAATTTCAAGGGGGGCTTATTTACAACCGCCGTCCTTACACCAGTTGAAAGTGACCCTGCAAGACCCCCAGAACCAAACTGTCCCGCATTGCACGCACTTACCCCCTCCGAAATATATTGACAATCCTCTATTTTGTGCAATCAGTACAGTCAATTTGTAAATTCTACGATTGTATACCTTTCAAACAAAGAAGATAACTGATGTAGGGGTTACTTACTTATCCTTGAGGTTGGAACCTTTCGAAATCCCCCACTGCGCCGCCGAAGCGTAGTCCTCCTTTTTCCCACACGTATACATGGCAAGGCAGCTACCGGTAAGAGTGTTCCTGATCGAGTATTTCTGTTGGGTTGTGTAAACGCGGTTCGGGTCAACTGCAAATTGATGGAGGGCTAGCAAGCACGCCAGCTGGTCGATCGTATAACAATTGAAGGAGCCGTCGCAGTTCCAGCTATCTCTTTTTTCGAGGGAAGCTCTAACCTCGAGAGCGAGGTTTGGGCTGGCGGCTGTGGTGCCCTGGACGTCCGTTAGTTGCGATGTTGGTAGACATAGTGTTTCCGGAATAATCAGAAGCAGGGAGGATAGGAGCAGGATAATTAGGTCGAGACTAAAAACGTTCATGTCGGCAGTTCAAACTTGGGAGACTGTATAGAATAGTTCAATCGGTGGGCGATGGGGACTTAGTTCCAGATATAAATTTGGTTATGGAAAATTTAAAACGCCAGCGCTTTCGCGGAAATCCTCGGTCAATTTATACTGAAGGGTCTCGCCAACGCACCATTCGCCTGCAGCGACTAACTATCATAATCAATATAGGCTCGGGCGCCCACATACGTGGACGTAGGTATATTGGATAAATAGGAGCGCGAAGGTTATTAAAATATTTGAATATTCGGTCTTGTTCGCTCAAGGCGGTATGGTGTCGCGTCGCACTGCTTTCTGTCAGTTGCGGCGGGTTCCACCCAGAAAACTCACGAGAAAGATATCTGATAATATCCAAACCTTCGCTCCGGATTGCTTCCCCAGCATTTATCATTTAGTTAGTTCTCTATATTGGTATTAAAGCGGGCACTCCCCAATCCCAGGTCTCTGCCGCGAACATTCAGTCTTACAATAATTCCTGTCTCAACCCCTGGGCATACAGAGACTAATACTCACTATCCGCGATTGGTATCGGTAGGCTCGCTAGATTACTAACCGTGGCAATGTTTTACGATCCAAGTTTTATAATCAGCGAACTCGGAAATTGCCGCTGAGCGCACGGATTAACTCCTGAATTTGCGGGGTAGTTATCGTCCCGATGTGCATGGACGTTACCAACTGCCGCAAAAAGAATTTCTCCCTAAGGTCCTAGCTTGTTAAATCCCGAGTTAGCGATATCTGTGGGGCCTTAGATATAGAAAAGCGGACCGCAGTGTTCCCGTAGCCAAACCGCCTATTACCGTGACTATGGCCGCAACAGTTAAGTTCTTCAACTTTTAAGTGTTTGTTGCTGCGTGTTGACTAGTCAACTACGGATGCAATTACATGGCACGGCCGCTGCATTTGACGCATGTATCGATCTGGATCCTTCGCTTTCTCGTACAGTCGTGAACATCATCTATATAGATACCTGCATCTGACCTAGGCGGCACACACGCGGTCTTCCCCATTTGTGCCACGACTTGACTTGTCTGCTGGGGAAGATGGCTTCGTTGGTAACCTTGTCTAGTTCGCCGGAGATTCTCTTCGACATACTCACTTACCTTTCTCACAACGACGTCTTCTCGGTGTTACAAACTTGCAAGTCGCTATTTCCTGTCTGCCATCGGCATCTATGGTCGGTCTTGATCTTTCAGCGCGATGGGTACCCGTGGTACCCATCCCACGACCTGTACGCTTCTAAAACTCGATACGATCGGATTTTGGAACTGCTTCAGCGCCCAGGGGCCGATATCCCGGGACTAGCATTCACAAAGGTTCTTTGGTTGGGCGATGTGATATTCGGAGAACAACATTTTCATCGGGCGAAAAGCCTAGGAAGGCTCATAGGTGGGCTTTTAGAACGCGATGAATTAGACCTCCGGTGTGCGATTGTCTCATTTCCAGCCCACCGTAAGCTCACTAATTTCCGATCACCCATTTTATATCAGAAGCAGCGGATAGCTTGGCTAACCTAGCGATATACATAGGTTTTAAACAAGATCGCACGCCCGACATATTCGAACTACTACTCGATCTTAAACGGTACTCAGAGCGGAAATCGACCGGAAATTTTAACTCTCGTCGCTTTTCGATAAAACTCCAGGCGGACACAATTAATTCATTACCCAAATACCTTTGTCTTGAACTAGTAACAGATTTCGTGTTACGTGTCCAATATGACAACATTTCCAACTTTCTAGGGTTCTATGGAACGGTAGACGACCGAATTGCCGGGTTCATCTCTGTCCTTAACCAAATGCCCAATCTCGAGATATTTACTTGGAAGGTGTTAAATGATCATTTAATGATCGATCGAGCATTGTCAACGTCAGAAACAGCTTTGACAAATCTCCAAGCGGCATTTGGAAACTTGCACTGCCTCCGCCGGTTGGATCTTGACGGCTATATGTTCCACCCACATTTCTTTCTCATCCCGCCGGAAAGCGTCAAGACTCTCATAATTCGTGGTACTCTACGTCCAGAATGGTGGCAAAAGTTCGTATCGTGCCCCCTGTCTAATGTTAGAAGTCTGAGGTTTGCGACTCCGTCGATAGATTGGTTGCCGCCAAGAGATGCAAACAGACTGCTAGTATTCGCTATAGAAGACGTGGCTGTCACTGAGTTGGAAGAGTTCTGGACTAATGATATGGGTTTCCTGCCCAAGGGTCTGAAGGCTTGTATTCGAAGAAGAAATGCCAAGCTAAGATACGGCGATCTGGAAACCTTGTAAGGCAAACCCCAAGTTTTGGTTGAGGCAATGGGGGTACTGGCGCTACGGTCTGCCTTATGATCATAAAATCCACTGCCTGTACCTCCCTCCGAGTAATGCATAATGATGATTCTACTCGAGCTCCAGTCCCCAGTCAATTGCGTTGCTAATCAGTCCAAAGACCTGGCTTGCGACTGTATCTCTTCAAAATACTCGAGCTCCTATGGCATAATATAATCGATATAATCCACCACAGTAGGTCATATGTCATTACTATAGACGTTAGACGGTTCCGGGCCGACATGCCATTATCCACCCGGGTGCGAATTTGTACATCCTCAACTGGTTGAATATGAAGTGGTACAGCAGTAACCGGCCGCAGGCTTACTGGAGGCCAGCAGAGCAGTACCAGCCTCCACGAAGTGAACAACACTTTGCGTGGGCACCACCAGCCTTGCTCCAAAAGTAGCCTCGAATCCACTCCAAAAGTGTGACAGCCTCAACACATTTGCATGCATTACCGAATGGCACGGTCTCAAAATGCAACCTCGCCTCGGTCGAGTCGGGAAGTTCCCGTAAGCGGTTGTTTCACTTTCCAAGAAGGGACGAAAGGCAACAGCTTCCAATGTTCTGTGCCGTACGCGCGCAGACGCAGGGGATTGGAGATCTAGAAGTTTAAACCCCTATCGCGAGCGCGATGCATAGATCTAAGCGTCAGCATGCGGCTCAATGGCACCTTCTACCTCGTACATACGATATAATTTCCGGGTCCAAGATTTTTTCGTGTGGCACCAGATTGATCCAAGAAGTTTTCTGCTTCCTCAATCGGATCTCATAGCCTCGTTGCTTCAACTTACAGCATCATGGTAATTTCAATCTCGTACGCGCACAGCTCAAAGCTCTTGCGATGTGCAGATGTGAGGCACTTGATCAATTGAGATACGGGTCGAGCGCTCGGGCAGGCACCGCACCCCTCTAAAAAGATTAGGATCAATCGATTGCGGTTATACTGGTCTTGTAAACCAGCCTCAACGAAGCAGAACGCTTCGGGATTGATCAGTGGAAAGATAAGACCTCAATTGCTATATAAAGGAGCCGAGTTCCCCACCGTTAGAGAATATCATCAGCATCGAATCTCAAGTTCACAGCTTCGAACATCCATCCAGATCCTCATCAAAGCCTATTAGTATTACCGATACTACTTTCATACATTCGCATCGATACCTCAAGCCCAGAAACTTCTATTAAAGAAACCATCCTTTTAAAAACAAAGTCTCACTTAAAACCCAACAATGAAGTTCTCCGCCATCATCACTATCGCTTCGGTCATCGCTGCCGTCGCCGCTGCACCAGCTCCATTGGCTGAACCAGTCGCATTGGCTGAACCAGTCGCACTGGCTGAACCGGTCCCAGTCGCGTCGGCCGAACCAGTCGAGCTCAGCCCAAATCCCGCCCATGCCCATGAATTGGAAGAAAGAGGCAACAACGGAGCAAACTGCAGATATAGTGAAGGTCTTGCCTATAACACCTGGCGGGTCATTGTTTGGGGCCCTTGGGCTCAGGATAATAGCTGGGGCCGAGGCCTTTTGGACAACCTCCGTGGCCAATGCGGTGTTATCACTGACTGGCAATTCCGTTACCGCGCCGACCGTTCTGGCGTTGCGACATTCAAAACCCATATCTTCGCCTTCCCTAAGAACGTTCAGGATGCTATCTGGCTCGCTAGCGGTCCAAGGAACGCGGTCGTTAAATGTGCTAAGGGCCTCTAAGCAATGGTTAAAGGGCCGGGCTGGGTTTTGTTCTCTTCAGGGCTACTGCAGGCTGCTACCACTGGGTTAATTGGATCCAGATCAATTTGGGTTGGATTTTGCGGCGTGATTATTATTTCTTTCATTTTGGCTACATTGTCTCGTAAACCAGTACTATATCAACGAAAAGACGGCGTCGAACTTGCGAGGTGGCGTAAATTCAATGTTTTTGTATACTAGTATTAGATAAAAATGCAAATTAATAAGACTACCAACAAAAGATTTTGTTGGCCTTATCAACTTGAATGTTTCAATTCCATAAAATCTTTGAGATTTTTTTGGCCTCGAATATAAATCTCAAAAATGTACAGAGTATTTTCTGAACAGAGTGCTAGTTGGATCTTAATTCTTCTCTACCTGTATGGCTGGTGTCGAAGGTGTTGGAATATATTTATTGGCTTCGAATCCGGTATATTGATACCACACAAATTAAAATGCATGCAAGATATAGCTTTCCGAGTGCGAGTGACTGAGACCATTAGCTATCGATCTGATTTAGTTCAATTTATCAAAGTATCTTGCCTCTTGTCTATGTACAGCCACGTGTTCAACATTCAGTTGATTTTGCGATGTTTGTTCGATCGAAAGTTGACACTTCGGCCCGGCACAAGTTCTCGGAGGGGCTAAGCGACTGATTTCGAACCAGCAACCTCTTTCGATTGCACAAAGCTGATTCCAAAGCAAGAGATCCACCCAAACTGGCCACATAAGCCAACAGAAAGTATATTCAGCTCGGCGTCTGAAGCAAATGAAAATGAGCTGAAATAATATGGGGCGCTTGCCTATTTCGATTTGCCGCACAGAATCAGACCACGTTTTGTGGGTCGTTTTGAGCATGGGGTATTCCGAAGTGCGCCATGGCGCTGCACTAGCACCCAATTCAGGTCCAGACCGTGGTTCAGCCGCAGTCGCGATCGGAACCGCTCAGCCGTGCTATCATGATATGGACGCGGACCAACCTCTTCTGTTCGTGCAGATAAAAGATAAAAGATGGGGAAACTGCCCTCGTGCACTCCATCCTGTGTCCAGTTCCTTCTCAGTTGTACCTAAGTCTACCTCCGTTTCATTTAATATTTTGTATTGTTATCCCATACGATACATCCATTTATTATTTTTGTTAACTCATACGTTCACCCTTAATTTGCGTACTTGTGATCAGACTGGCTGAATTATACACAATGGCTGATTCTGCACAACAGGAGGAAGTTTATGTCGAGGAAGTGCAGTACTACGATCCAGCACCCGTTCCAAAACGCATAGTTATTTTGTGTGATGGGACCTCGCAATCAGCAGTATCGGGCAAGAAAAGCAGTCCATCTAATATCGCGCGCCTTGCTCGCTCACTTTTTCCTACGGCCCCTAATAACGAGGATCCACGGAAAGATTGGATCCAAGTAGTATGGTACGATTCAGGTGTAGGGACTACATCCGGCAAAGTCGGTAAGGCGGTTGAAGGTGCATTCGGCAACGGCCTAGAAGGAAACGTCATCGAAGCATATAACTTCATCGTTCTCAACTATAATCCTGGAGACCAGATCTTCTGCTTCGGATTTTCTAGAGGCGCTTATACTGCCCGTTCAATAGCCGGTCTTGTCTCGGATATCGGTATTTGTGGACCGGCATATCTTCATGAGTTCCCTGAACTGTGGTCTGCCTACACAGACACAAAGAAACGTGTGGCGGGCGAACGCTTTTGCGGAAGCCAAGCATATTTCGACTTTATCGATGGAGAGATCGCGGATGCAAGGTTGCAGCCTGAGCGTGGGCCCGATCAAGATGAATTCACTGGCTACAACTACTACGAGTTCAACTGGAATCAGAAGCCACATTATTGGTTAGAAGACATCGACCCAGCGTCGCGCAAAGTGGAATTGGTTGGTGTTTACGATACCGTCGGCTCTTTGGGGATGCCAGGGATCCTACACTATCACCCATTTGGCAATGGACAAAACTTCCACAATGTTGAATTAAACCGATGTGAGTTAGCCCGACGGACCAAGTATTATTTGAGCTCTTGATTTTATTGTGGTGGAAACCAGCTGACTGAATGTTGTAACGTAGATATTAGGCGTGCCTTCCATGCATTAGCCCTCGACGAACACCGTGATGCATTCTCGCCTACACTATACTCAGTCCCTACAGAAATCAAAAAAAGCGAGCCAGAAGACATCGAACAGCAGGAGAGACTCGTTGGAGAGCTCCGCGAGAAATGGTTTGCCACCGTTTGTTCTAGGGATACCTCACCGGATGAAAAGGCGAAACTTCGTAAGAGCTATATTGACGCTCGCAAGATACTACTCGAACTCCGAGAAAATGCTTTGGACGGGTCTGAACTGAAACAAGTTTGGTTCCCTGGTATGCATATCAATACTGGAGGCGGGTCAAGTGATACTTTAGAAGCTAAGGGGGATCTTGAGCGTGAGTCTAAACACCATCCTTTTTCCATAGATTTAAATTATAACTTACCGGCGTGCAACTTCTTTTAGAAACCGCAAATATTGCATTTGCCTGGATGCTTGATCAGATTTCGGACTATCTCAGCATCAGCTGGATACAAGTTTTCGATGACAACAAAAAGGTCAACGATCTTGTCGTAGAGCACAACCATAGAGTCGAACTTGCACAACGAGTGAAAAAACTAGATGAGGAAGCTGCCAAAAAGGAATCATGGGCTCAGGCTACCCGACGCTTGGGGAGGTATATGAGCTCGGTAGTGACCTATCCATTCGCAGCTGCAGTCAACGACAAGATTCTCCCAGAACCAGGCTGGGCTACTGGCGACCACGTCGACAGCTATACCCCAAAGTACTACCTCAATGGCTCGACGCTACGGACGCCCGGTAACTATAATAAAAACCCGAGTATGGTAACCAACGAAGAGGTCCATCCGACTGTAGGGTATCGGTTGCAGAAACTTGGCAAAAATTACAAGCCGCTTCCAGATAAGAATGGAAATGGCACAGTCCACCGTCAGAAGACAAAGGATGGCCAGAGATGGGAGTACAACATAAACGGCACTATCCTACCCGAATACAAGCTGATGCCACCTGGCTCTGGTAGTATGGGCTGGTGTTACGAACGGCGAACTATCTCACAGGACGCCAAAGAATATGTTAGACAGTTGGATAAGTTTCATAGCTATCCTGGCTGGGACGTTGAAGAGATAGTACCAAAGCTTAATCTCACCTATGGACAAGGTGCAGTTTTGTAGGTTACACCGTTTATATGACCCACAGTTTGGGCTGGAATCTTTAGCGAGCATAAAGTACCGAATATGTTTGAGATACTACCCGGGCGTTTCAATTTCCTAGATTTCCTAATTACTGATAAAGAAATGATTTCTTTGGGAGAGATAGTACAATTTATTTTTTGGTAGCGAGTAACTAGCTAGTCCTGTTCCATCTCGAAATAATTCAGTACACTTCGTTCTCGATGTTTGCCAGAAGTAATAGCTCCTCCTAATGCTCTGCTAGTCATTACGTCAACTCTCTGCCTAGAATAAAGTATATATATCCAAGAGCTAGTCGATATGAAACTACCATAGTAATATTAACAACACACGCTAATGTTGAACCAATTCCAATATTCCATTTATTCACATCAAATTAACGTATTCGAGTTCACTATTGATTCTCTTGATTTGATCATTGGCCATCGAGCTCACGATATGCCGGCAATGTCTCAAAAGATGGCCGACAGGATTGGTCTTGTCCGTTTGGATTATATTCCAGCTGAGGAACACCTTCTGAAAGGAGCGAGCCAGGGGCATTCTCGCCCTTTGGAAGGGCTGGCTTTAGAGGTTCGTCGAGAACCTTGCACGGTCTTTTCCCCTCTTGTACGTCTAGTCCTTCGCTCTTTGTCTCAGAGCGGTCCTCGGAATCTCGCCTCTTTGTTGGTGGGTTCTTCATTCTCTCTTCGGTTTCCATGCGATCACATAGATCTCTAACAGTAACACCGGGTTCAACTGGTGTAGGGAGAGTCTCAAACATACATTCGTCGCCATTTATCAAAACTACCCGCCAAGTTTGAGCCCTCCAGGTTTGGACACATCTTGTTTTCGAGTAATCCAGAGAAGGAATAGAGATCCCTGCGGAAACAGAAGCAGCATGACGTATTAGCATCGCCTGTAGCAATTATTCTCACAATCCTGCATTAATAGGCTTACTTATATCGATGGGTCGAAAGTCCCCACCTCCCCTGTGCTCAAGGAAATACTGTTTCCCATGAATGGTTCTAACAAGGTACTCGTATCTGTTGCCGGTACACCCGGCCGCTGGGCCCTCGGCCACCCTTTTCAGAACTCTTTTAAAATCTGCGGCTTCTTCATTAATCTGTTCGGGAAGTTAGCATATAGTCTCCAACGTATCTCTGCCTGTATATATATAAGTTTGGCGAAATTTGGGCACTAGTAGCTTACCAGTTGGTCGTTGGGTTCGATCACTTCAAATGTTACACCCCCTCTTCCTTCAGCAAACGTTCGTGTTCGAGTCGTCTTTCCAAGGGCTTTTTGGATCCTCGTCTTAAAAAAAGACATATTTTCGAAGCGAAGTATAGTGTACGTTCCACACGAGTGGTATCTTCGGATACCAAGGGACCGTTATCAGTATACGACCGCTATAATTACACTGCTGACTGAGGGCTAGTACTCGTGCTATAGCCATATATAGTGAATGAATGATTTCAGCCGTTCCACATTCATGAAGGTGAAAGACTCGGCTCAACTTGCCACCTAAAGCGATATCGGCAGTCTCCTAAATCAGCGTCCATGAAATTCGCATTATACTACGAGACCAACTCGAACTAGAGAGCCGCGCGGCAGCACTGAAACCCGACTGTATTCAAGTTATCTATATAGTATTGTGGCAGGAGGAACGTTCTCCCTTCTATCGATCATGATTCCGCCTCAGTGGCTTGAGCGGACTCAAGGTCATGTGATGCTTAGCTTAGTATAAGAAAAGGAACGAAGAACTCTTATCCTACAAAACGGTATTATACCACATACTGGATTCTACCGTAGGACTTCCAGGCCCGCGAGCAGTTGGAGACTTCACTGGAGAATCGCGGAGATAGGGAGGTTTCTCGATCCCGTTGACAGTATTAAAATGCCGAAACGCTTCTCAATTGCAATCGACTACGCTTCGCGTAGCCTCCCTCAAAGCACCCCACAACACATTTGGGACTGGAGAGGAATCACGACTAGGAACGACGTCGCTGTCATGCATTAAGGTTTACTGGATACCCCGACTTAATAGTCGGGCATACGAATCGTTGTTGTTGTTGAAATGAGGTAATACCGTATTCCACAGTCCAGACCGATGTTTTTGTATAGTTTGTAATAATAATTTTTTTTTAGTTATCGGCCTGGATTTTCCCAATAATTATTCGTAGTGTTCCTCCGGCTGCTGCTATTTCTGCCGTTAATTCCTTATGTTGCTGCATCCTTGGTACATACGCTATAAACAGCCAAGCCGCAAAACAATCAATCTTTTGTACCGATGTTTCATATGAATATGAAAAACCTTGCATATAGTTTTGTAGGAATACTTAAGCCGTCATAATTAAGCAATTAGTCCGGAAACTCGCGCTGAATTTCCAGTAACGTCGCAGGTAACCTCACCGGGTATCTTACCCGGCCAATCAAAATCCAACACACGAATTCCAACATTAGGTAGAAAGGGCGGTGGAACACTACTCAGAATCAACGGTTCGGACTACTACTGCATTGTGATATCAACCGTTCTAAGCTTGCCGTCTACGGTAAGTGGGTGCGAAGGATCCAGGTGGATCCTTGGATTCTATGACCGCGGGTAGTTTTACCCAATCAGCAGCAAGAATAGAAGGCATTCTCCTGGGCGGGATCTAACTTCAGGTGACAATGAAGATTGTACCGGAGGTACTAAAACTTTTTCACATTTATACCTTTATCTTATAAACACTAAGGAAAACTCTCGCTTTCTAACACCAACAATTCGGCACACATACGAAGTACCAGATTCCTAGCAGCCCAGATGCACCTTCTTTCACTTCCGGTTGAGATCCAAAAGGAGATCCTCAGCCAACTCCCATGGCATGATCATTTTCAAGTAGCGAAAGTATGTCGTCGCTGGGCGTCGATTTTTCAGGATGCAGAACTCCGACGCAGACGTTATTTCCCAAAATACGCGTCCAATCAGCTCTCGACGGTCCTCTACAACTCCAAGGTCTCATGGCCGCCTCACGATACTGGCAACAGCTGGCCGTCTCATAGCATCCTTCTAGATCACTGCCTTCTTATTACAGAGTTCCGCCCTGGTAGAGAAAGTACCGTGCTTTTGAGAGTGCCACCCGCTGCTACGGTGCCTCAGACGGAGACAGCGCCCGAGTGGCCGCACCGCGACGTGATCACAAATCACGCAATGAGAAAAATGATCTACGACTTCTCTATTGACGCTAAAACCACATACGCTCTGATGGATATCACAAACTCACCCTTGTTATCGTCAGACAAAATCATATTCCCGAGGGCGGAGCCAACTGAGGGTCACTTCACGGACAATGTCGACCATAATTCAAAGTCCTTCGATATGGTGTCTAGATTCTGGAAGAAGACAGCCGACGGGTACGCAGGCGGAAGATACAAATTGTCTACTGGGAAAACCGGCCGGGAGAGATTTGGCTGGGATAGCGCTGGGAAAACCATGCAGGATCTTGTGGAAGCCCTTAGAGCTCGTATGGAGGCCGATGTCTTCCCGGACCCTAAGGTTTTGGGGTGCTGGTGTACGCCTTCGGAGTATATACGACTCAACGCTGTTGGCCTGAACGGGGCAATTAGCGTTTATGTCGATATTCTTTTGAAGTGACATGTTGGAATTCTATATAGAAAACAATACAAAGCTTGGGATTCTATAAAACGAAAAGTTTATTAAAATCCTAAGACCTATGATCGAGTTGTCTGATTTAGTGGGTGAAGCAGTTTATTTTTAATATGCTCCTACGAGGTATGAGTTGCTGCCTAAGGTACCCAAATTCGGACATTGTAATCCTTTCTCACTATAAATTCCATCCCACACAACAAAACCCAACGTGGTCGTCGGAGCAGTATCAGAGACCACCCCACCGGTGGCGCCAAGAGTTGCACTCCCAGGACTTCCGACAGATCAAATCTGGAGTATATGCGACTACCTCACTTACCACGAATGTCTAAGCCTTCAGCTTGTGTGCAAAGCTCTCTTTTTGAAGCTGCCACACTTATACAACCCTATCCTAACAATAAAATTTCCTTACCTCAACGAATCCGAGATAAAACGCTTTGCAGCCATCCCGTTAACGGAACGTAGGCAGGTCGAGCACCTCATCATTGATTGCAACGTTCGGTGGTTGCGGCCTACCAGTTTATTATCACTAGAATACCGTTTTTTCACCTACATAGATAGTATTATTTGCGGGGTCTCGAACTTTATTGGAAAATACAAAGATAATAATCCCGAGATAAGGGAGCTATACCCGAGCCTCAAGAAGCACCCTCCAGCTCTGAATACCCTGAACGCCGATTGAAATCGCCAGCGTATTCGAAGTATTTGGCCTCTGTACTTAAGATCCTACAAGTCCGCGTCTGCGGTGACTCTACCGGCGAAAACACTGGGAACGTGATCTAATTATTCAGGCTGTATTATAGTAAAGCTGCAATAAAAGTGGACTACGTTTAATCCTCGTCTCAATATTGCTAGGTCTAAGCCTTTAAATTGAAGAAACTTTGAATAGATTGCGCCGCCGGAAACATTATTGTTGTTAGTAACGCCATTATAAGTCGATAATTGCGATTTCCCGATCTCAAGGGGATCGTGCGTATGCACATACCCAGACTGGACTTCTCCTCGCACAGGTCCGATTCCTGTGTCGAGGCAAATATAGCGACCTACTCTCAGAACTTCTCAGGGAACACCCGTTTACATACTACAATCACATGCACGACGCAAGAGGATACTCGCAGTTGATAGCACCTTGCAGCCTAAATTGTGTTGGCACGGGTCGAAGGCCGTGTGAGTGGAGTAAAAGGATCACCTAGATTTGAGACTGCGAAGTGATAACCCATATATACGCAGAACGATATAACAGACGTAATAATATTAACAAAAAAATACCTTCAAGATTATATCAAAATGATATTTTCTGGGTAGATCCATGGAAGCAAAAGGCACGCTCCTGCATACCGACTTATCTGAACACTTCTCCGGCTTGGCGGGTTCGCTTCTTCGTCCGAAGCAACCTTGTATCTGTGAACGCCATTGGCCTAGGCGAAGCTTGCTTCCTTTATTCTAGCCAACCCTGGTCTCTTGTCCAAATTCCCATGTTGAATAGCCACCTTTTTCTGTTTACTGAACACCGATTACTCAACGGTTTTATTTTCGATAGTAGGATCGGGTTCACCATCGAAATTCAACGTTCGCTCTCCGCGATGATATTAAAGCCTCAAAATTGAAACAACTATTGCATTGAGACTTATAACGATTGACGAGTCAGGTTGGCGTCCAACCTTATATTTTATAACGTTAGCGCGCATCGTGGATTAGTATTGTGCGACAATCGGGTATGCAGGCGGTACATGCAAAATTTTCGTACACCTTCGCCCATCGCGATTAGACTCCACATCGTGTAGCAGGGATCTAGTTTGCTGGTAATCGTGAGGACAAGGACCGGGCGAAGAGAACGCCAAGGTGGGGGTCTATATGAGTAGTTTCAATATGGTCGTTACGCTGGGATGTAGCTTCTTTCCTCGAAGATTCGCAAAATCTGTTACGAAAGGATCGATAGTACGTGTTTCTATGACCATGATCTGACAAAAAATGCTTTAAAACCGAACCTCTCGATCTCCATTATGTTCGAAGTTTTATAATTTAAGCCCAACACAAAACGGTGATTCCTAGGCCTACTTGCATTGCAAGACATCTCGTTTTGCAAAATGGAATTCTTCGTGATGTTTTGTCTTAAGCAGATCTTAGTTTTGCTTGGATTTCTAACTATTATCAATATCCCTCATGCTGGGGCAATACCAGTCAATGAGCCCAGTCATCAATTCTTAGAGCCGAGAGCCGCCCCGGATAATTTTTGGCTTACTTCTATGACCCACGGGAATAGCCCATACGCCCCAGCCGGTTACCCAATCTTTAGAAACGTCAAAGACTACGGAGCTAAGGGTAACGTTTCCCAACCTCCAAATACTGAATGATTGATTGAACTCGTAAAAATAGACCGCTAATTTGGCATTGATTCTTCTAGGCGATGGAGTAACCGATGACACCGATGCTATTAATGCCGCAGCATCGGCAGGTGGTAGGTGCGAAGGTGACTGCGGGTCTTCGAGTGTACTGGGTGCTCTCGTGTACTTTCCATCCGGTAAATATATTATCAGCAAACCTATTTTTCAACATTATTACACACAATTTGTTGGAAATGTGAGTTTCCCTTTAAAACAACTGCTCCTAGTGGGGAGGCTAGCAGTAGGATAACGTTGATGGACGGTGTCTAGCCGAACGATCGTCCTATTCTCGAGGCAACTGCGAATTTTAAAGGCATTGCTATGATCGATAGTGATTTCTATATTCCGGGAGGAAACGGTACCCAGTGGTACATCAACCAAAGCAATTTCTTCCGTCAAATTAGAAACCTCGTTCTCAATATTACAGCAATGCCAAGCGTGATTCGCGACGGCGGAAATGAATGGGCTCCAACCGCACTTCATTGGCAAGTTGCACAGGTTCGTAGACGAAATCTATCTATGTTCATCTTCCAAGATTTAACTGGTATTCATCTATATATATTTAGGCTACTAGCTTGTACAATATTCATTTCATAATGTCAACGGCCCCGGGAAACAACCAAGTCGGTATTTTCATGGAGAATGGTTCTGGCGGCTTTATCAGTAAGTAAATTATAAAAACAAATATAAAAACTAAAGTTAGATATAAGCGAATGGTACTAATTGAATGTACTTGATAATAGGTGACCTCACCTTTTTCGGCGGGCAATATGGTATGCGGTGTGGTGCACAACAGTAAGCCAAGCCCCATACCAAGTTCGATTAAACACAATAACCGACTAACTATTATAGATTCACAGCCCGTGATTTGCATTTCACCTCGCAAATAACGGCTATTCAAATGATATGGGATTGGACTTGGACTTGGAAGAATATATATATTTACTCCTGCTGGGTAGGTATAGATGTTACCGGAGACGGGATCGGCAATACGAATGGACAACCTGTTGCTTCTATTACCATCTTGGATTCCTCTTTCGCCAGCGTACCTATCGCAGTTCTCACTGCTGGTAAAACAAATATACAAATCGATAATACGGAGATTATCGACTGTAATATTGTGGTTGGAAAACCAGGTGGCCCAACCATTCTGGCAGGTGGCAACAGGGTTATCGCTAGGTACGTTTGTGAACACCTAAACATGAACAAACTTCGAAAGAAAAGTACGGTGTCGACTAACTCAGCGTATCACACTAGCTGGGCGACGGGGCGAATCTACGATGCATATGATTCGAAAGGAACCGTAATAACTGGGGTACCCAAGTATCTACCTTCAAAGCCGGCCGGCCTTCTCGATTCATCGGGGAAATTCTTTGTTCGGTCAAAGCCACAATATGCGGGCCTTGGCGCAGGTTCCTTTTACAATGTTAAAAGTGCGGGTGCGCAAGGCGATGGACAAGCCGACGATACCACTGCGATCAACAACGCGTTGAAATCCGGAAAAATTGTATTTTTTCCAGCAGGTATCTATAAGGTTACCAGCCAAATTTTTGTTCCCGTTGGAAGCAAAATCGTCGGAGAATCGTGGTCCCAAATTATGGGAACGGGAAGTTATTTCGCCGACGCCACAAATCCCAAGGTCATGGTAAAAGTAGGCAACCCCGGTGAATCTGGAGTCATTGAAATCCAAGATATGATTTTCACGACCCGAGGGGCGACTGCCGGCGCCATTTTGATGGAATGGAACGTCAAACAGACTTCCCAAGGATCCGCGGCTATGTGGGACTCTCACTTTAGAATTGGCGGCGCTGCTGGTACCGATTTACAAGCATCAAACTGCCCCAAGCTCACCCAGTTGGTAAATCCAGACTGCATAGCGGCGAGTCTGGTGCTGCATATCACTACTCAGGGATCGGCATATCTCGAGGTAAGTTACCTTGACTTTACAAATTTTGGCATGTGTCTTCAATACTAGTATACTAGGTTGCATGCCTATAATCCAAAAAGCCTTTCTGTCGCTAACTTCAAGGATGTAGAACGTGTGGGCGTGGGTAGCCGACCATGACGTTGATATTCCAGCCCAAACACAGATCGATATATACGTTGGTAGAGGAATCCTAATCGAATCCACAACCCCGACTTGGTTATGGGGAACGGCATCAGAACATAGTGTTTTATACCAATACCAGACATATAAGGCGTCAAACCTTTTTATGGGTTTGGTCCAAACAGAAAGCCCATACTTTCAATCTCGTAAGTCATTCTACAGTCTCGTTCCCAAATTCTATAGTCGTTTGTGTTGCGGTTTGTGGTTTTCTTTTCCGGCAAGGTTCCCAAATCAAGTAATTCTGAAAATTTGGACTTCCTTTTTCGGTGTCTTGGCGGAGTTCCTCAGGTTATGGACGCCTGCACGTACATGTGCCCAGATAGAGACGCTGAACCAAGTTCGGCTCAACGGAAGTGAAGAAGCCTCCGGCAGAGATGAACTGAACCTAAGAATTTCAATTACGGGTATTCTTCACATTGCTGACCACCTCACTTCTTTGCAGAACCGATGGCCCCGTCACCATTCGGCCCTCTCGAGCTTGATGTCACTCAAGATCTATTCCCAGAGGACCCGGTATTCTTGGGCTGCAATCTCGCTGCAAGTAAAAAACTATGCTCGGTTTCATGGGCTCTCCGAGTAGTAGAATCAACGGATGTTTACATCTATGGAATCGGATTCTATAGTTGGTTCCAAGACTATTACAGCCAGGATTGCGTCGCAAAGGAAGCATGCCAACAGAGTCTTATCGATACTAGCTATTCGGAAAAGATATTCATGTACGGAATAGCTACTAAAGGGGCCCAGGAAGTCGTATCTCCCCAAGGTACCAAGCTGGTTCCGGCCCTACAGACTGACAACCAAAATGGCTATACTACCAGTGTCACCGCGTGGTTACCATTGGCTGAGCCTGGCTCTGGGGCCCTCGGGAAGAAGCGTGCACCGCAGGAGGTGCTCTTCGACTCTAATGCTGCCCGCTCACTGCCGAGATTCAATTATTGGGCGGCCTTCGGTGACTCATATTCCGCCGGCCCAGGAGCAGGCTCCTACAGAAATCGTTCACAATTCGGCGAGGAGTATATAAGTCGCAAGTTTCCTCATTTTAAAAAAGAATGCTTCCTGTACGATGGTTCGTATCCATACTTACTGGGGGAGGGCCTCAGTCCCGCGAGCAAACTGAATAACCCCACTGGTCCTACATGGGCAATGTGGAGTTGCACAGGGGCCCGCGGAGAACAGCCACCATCATCGGAAGGTGACCCTGTTACAATGACTGAGCAACTAGCGAACCTTCGAGGCGATGAAGATTTTATTACTCTATCTATTGGAGGGAATGACCTTGGTTTTGCCGCTCTTGGGAATGCGTGTGTATTCGCGATAGAACCGACGTCACAGAGCGACTGTGAAAACAGAAAGAAATACGCCAATGAACGAATCGGTAAAGGGAAGCACATTCAAGACATGCTCGTCGAGATATATTTTGGAATAATTTGGCGATACTTCGAAATAAACCATCCAAACAAAAAACCTCACTTCACGATTTTCGTTACCCCGTATCTAGGTTTATTCAGGTACGACGGAAACCCGAATTACCAGACCAGTTGCAACCAAAATAACTTCAAGTACACGGGTTTGAATATAAACCTACATTATACCCCGCAGCCATTAAATTTCGAAAACAGGAAATATTGGGCAGGGGTGGTCGATCAGCTGAATGAGGCTATTATTGTCGCGGCCAATAGAGTTAACAGGTGGCCTGGGGCAACTAAGGACCGGATCATCTTAGTCGAGGGTGCCGACTCCCTATTTGAGGGACACCGGTTTTGCGAAGCGGACGCAGACCCCGAGCCAAACTACGATCGTATTTACAAACTTCAGCGAACATGGTTCTATCTCCCTGCTCTCTGGCCGGTCAGTCCAGCTAAACGTGGTGTCGATTCCAGCGATACTTCTGATGCCAATGCAAGGATATTTGCGAGACAGTCAGAGACGGAGCTAGACATCGACGCCCCCGATAGTATTGACGAGGCGGCGGTTATAGAGCTTGCTGATGACGTATATGGACGGCAAGGTGCTATGAAGGAGATTATAGCAGGGCTTGCTGAAGCAGACCCGAGAAGAAATTGGGTTGAATATATAGCACGGGCCGGTGTAGGGTTCTTTCGATCTGCACATCCTACGCGAAATGGATTCAAGGCGATTAAAATAAGTGTATGCCTTGCTATTTGCCGACGTTTCCAGAGCGTGCCAGGCTGCAGGACCCAAGATGATATTACGAAAACCTGCCCGTTCGATTAGTATCCTCGAGAGCCGCTGTACTGGCAGTTCACGATACTACATCAAAATACAGCACTTTCAATCTTGACAGATATTTACGGGATTTCGGTCTAGCGGTTCTCCTTAGTTAATTGCAGATTTTCGAAATTTTCCCTTCCCAATTTTATATTATTCTGGCTCTCGTGCCTTCACATATTCCGCGTAGAATCGGCAGATTTAAAAACCTATATATTCCACGCGTCCTTGTCTCGTGAACCCACCCGCCCAATCACTGGATCCAATAATCTGACGGTTGTTGGAAAAACTTGATGCGGAACTTAGCCACCCACTAAACGTCGATTCGATTCGGAGTTAGTTTGCCAACCGACCGACACGTGCACAATTTTACAAATTGATGTTAATTGCGTTGATCTGTGCAATACCATCCGAAAGCGGTGAGTTTCTTGCCCGACTCTTAACCTCTGTTGAAGGGCTTCTTATCTCCAAAGCCAAATCCTTTGCCCTCGGGTCAGGAAAGACCCCATGATCGATTGATTAAAGCGAAGCCATGTCGACACCTGTGTTGTGGGTACCGGGGATACTCTAATTTGATAGGATTGTTTGGTAAATCGCTTTTACGAGGTGAATGAAGCCCGCCAGCCGACTGGGGCCCCCGCATTTGCCACGGCTCAAGGCCTGAGGTCAAGATGGGTAAACTCGACAGCGATCCTAGGGTATCCTGAGTAGACGCAAGTGGCTCGTATATCTTGCCTGAGGTCCACAGTAAGCTACATCTACGAGTTTTCACATAAGAACCCTCGACCGCATTTATGAACCTGCAGCCGTACTAGGGGTTGATTGTCCTTGTATATCTGTGGCAACACCATGCCGGGCTATATCAGGCTTAGACCGTGCTTAAGATGTCGATGTATATACGTACCCTGGTGAATTCAGGAGTTGTGTCTTTTTCGATTACTCACACGTATACCTTGCACTGATTCTCGCTAAAGCTTAGCTTCTCAACGACTTCTATGGACACACCTGCACACTGGCAGGGATCCTCAAGATTACACAGGAATCCTCGCTAGTTGGCCAAGGGATCTTGTGTCACGCATGGGAAAGTAGAAAAGTTAATATGCATTCCATCGATATATGGTAATACCCTTGTAATTTGATTAGTATATATTAAAAGCGTACCAATAGGAATGGTATTTCGTACCATGGGGAATAATGTATGCAGTTGCAAGGCCCGGTTGAAGATTCGCTCAGGGCGAATATATCAAACGTAAAACGCGCATTCGGATCTATGCAGAAGCATTGACATCGATTAACCAAGTAGGAAACAGTTCCGGATCATGATATGCACCCACACGTTCGTATGTATCCGCTTTGTCGAAACGGCGAGGCCATGCCACATAGGTTAGACTCCATTCGTATGCTGTAGGACTGGTGTTTTTACCCAGCTGAGGTGGCTACTGCTTGGTTGAAACTGTACCATTAACGGGATGATCTTGGGTATAAAATCGTCATGATGGCCACCTAGGACATGCTCTTGGCTTTTCTTGGGATCATCCACATCCACATCCTCAAGATTTACCATCGCGGATATACGTGATTCAGAGTAAAAAAAAAAAAATTCACCGTAACCAGTTTTATACCACAATGCTCAAATCAGTATTTATTGGGCTCGCCACTTTAGCGGCCATCGTCGCCGGTGCGGCTGCTCCAGACGAAAAGACTCGAGCAGAATTAGCCAGAGCTCGAGCAGAAGCGGATCCCAAAACCCAACGGTTGACCATTGGCCCTGATGGAAACTCTACGGACATTAGCAAACGCGATGATGAATATATCACCGTAAGTAGACCACCACTTCCGTTTTGCTCGGAGGTTTGCAGGAGATCTTACAGCCTAACGCCTTTTCTATAGGTATTCTTGACCGACAACTACAACTGGGGAGGTAACGGGTTCCTCCTAACTCTTCCACTCTACTACTGCTCCTCGATGGTCGACATTGGCTGGAACGACAGACCTTCGTCCTTCGGCCCACCCGACGGCTACACCTGCAGACTCTATAGTAACATCGGTTGCAAGTATAGCGACCCAAACAGAGTGGATCTTGCCTACCCGGGCAGTGATGATCTTCGGAACGTTTGGTCGCGTAATCTCGACAAGCAAATTTCTTCGATTTATTGCAGGCCGTCGTGGCAGGCGTTCGATTGCGACTTTTGCGCAAAGTATCAGTCATACTGCTCTATCGTTCAATGCGTAAGTGCCTAAGCAGCTACAATACACTACTAGGATATAAATACTAACAAGAGATATTTCTTCGAAACAAATAGCAAGATTGTTGGGGCTGTAACGGTTGTGGGTCGTGCACGATTCACAACTGGTAAACCCCGGCTGTATGGCGAGTAGCCGGAAAGTAATGGGAATATTGGTGAGATAATGAGAACTTTCTGATAGATCCGTGATGGATTACTTGCACCTACCATAGTACTGGTACCTGCAATACTCTCAAATTCTTCCATTTCAGTGAGCCTCATTTTTAAAGTCTAAATATAAAGAAGCAAGCGCTAAACAGTTAGTTCGATAATATAATGCTAGCTGTTGGCTGCGTTCCTGCCGTATAAAGTAGTATATGCCTTAAAGTTGTTCCGTACTTAGGCTCGAGCTCCCCACATGCAAGGGAGCGTAATCGGATCTAGACACCTGGAGAGTGTCTTCCTATCGGGTACACTAAACAGATACAAATTTCGTAGTGCTCATGCTGTCAATCAAGCGGAATAACAACATCATTGTAATTATTCGAGGCCTCGTGATTTAAATCGATTTCGATAGTTGTAACTCTGCCTCGCAGTGCGCTAGTGCATTGCATTGCATTGGCGAACTGGACAAACGTCACGACAAGGCTGGGGTATTTCAACACCGCCAGTACACTATGCATGAAGGATCGCGGCAAGGCTGGTTCAGCCAGAAGAGCGAAAATTGTACATCGCATTTGAGCCAGCGGGTCGACGTCGACCCCGCACGGATTCACGGCTCCATATCCTTCCACCCTGAACTCGCGATCATAGTTGTTACGTTGGGCAGCCGACCAGGCCAGGCGACGAGAAACCACGATCGATATGGCGCAAACAACCCTCCCGAATAGCCACTACACGGTAGCCTGGATATGCGCTCTTCCGGAAGAAAGAATCGCTGGTGATGCTATGTTGGATGTGACACATAGCGGACCATCCGAAGTTCACCCCGACGACAATAACACCTACCAGCTAGGAAGAATCGGAAAGCACAATATAGCCATTGTCTGCCTCCCTCTGGGTTGCTATGGCACCGTTAATGCCGCTATTGTCGCAACACAGATGAAGTTCACGTTTCCGTCCTTGAAAATATATTTGATGGTTGGAATTGGAGGAGGGATTCCGAGCGCATCTCACGATATCAGGCTCGGAGACATCGTTGTCAGCAAGCCTGAGAACAACCTTGGCGGAGTTGTACAGTACGACCTCGGGAAAACGGTGAAAGAGGGTCATTTTGAGCGGTCAGGAAGTCTCAATAAACCGCCGCAACTACTACTTAACGCAATAGCCGGCCTCAAAGCTAGCCACGGATCTGGACGAGGGGTAGACAATATATCTGATTATATGTCAGAAGTACACACCAAAAGACCTCATTTAGCCGAGAACTATATATATCAAGGACAAGATAATGATACTTTATACAAAGCCGACTACGAGCATAAAGACGGTGCCACATGCGAGCCTTGCCTCGATAGCGAACTAATACCACGGGAGCCCCGGAATAATATTCGCCCAGTCATCCACTACGGCATCATCGCCTCTGGGAACCAGGTTATCAAGCATGGAATGACGAGAGACCGCATAGGAAATGATTCCGGGGCCATTTGTTTTGAAATGGAAGCTGCGGGCTTGATGGACCACTGCCCGTGCTTAGTAATTCGAGGAATATGCGATTATTCAGATAGTCATAAGAATAAACGCTGGCAACCATATGCTGCTCTAGCCGCGGCTGCATATGCGAAGGAGCTCCTCTGCCAGATAACTCCTTTCGGTAACTACATCCAATATTCTATGATAAGCACTCCGCTCTACTGACATGGTAAGCAGGAGGCACCTCTATGCAACCAACCCCACTCAACAACAATGAACAAATATTCGATATACCGAGAATCCTTCACCCCCATTTCAGTGGCCGCCAGAAGTACTTGGACCAGATCAGCGATTTTTTTCATTGCCAGCCTACTAGCCAAGAAGGGGCAATTGTGTCCATCTTTGGGATCCCCGGGGTTGGCAAGTCCCAACTCACTCTCAAATACGCACTGGAAAATAAGAACAAGTACAACTACGGATTCTACACTATAGCGAATACCCCATCCCATTGGCTTAGCAGTTGCGATAGTATTGTTCAAGGCTTATGCCTTCCGGAAGTGGCTTATACGGAACAAAATCAACGAAGGCAGGCACTGAAAAAATGGCTGTCTGCTAAGCGTAGCTGGATTCTTATCATTGACGATGTGACACCATCAGTTGTAGACCTGCTGCGGGATACTTTACCGCAGCATTTCGGTGGGCATATATTATTATCTACACGGGATCGATATATCGCCCAAGAATTCAGTTCCCCGGAATCATGTATCCATCTTCACGAAATGAACCCGGCCGAAGGCAAAGAGTTAGTACTAAAAATATACAACCGTCAGGAAGATGACACCGAAGTCGCCGAGAAAATAAGCCGAGAGCTTGGTGGCCTGCCGCTGGCGCTGGAACAAGGCACAACGTGCGCAGTGCAACGTCATTGGGATCTTGATACCCTATTTCAGAATTTACGGGAAAACAAGCAAGCAATGATGGGAGGTATACTGGAAAATCCTCACCATAGTGATCTCATTACGACCTTGGACATAGCGCTAATGACGCTGGAGCCGGCTCATGTTGCGCTTCTGAACCTGATGCTGATGATGCACCCTCAAGCCTTGCCATTACAGATTCTCATAGACGGGGCCCCTAATTTGGAATATAAAGCAGATCATACCAATGCATCGGATGATAAGCAAAGTACCACGTCCCAGGGCAGCCGAGAGTGGATGTTACGTTTTCGAAATCGGTTCAAGGCTTTTAAAGGGTCCAAAGTGAAGTCGGCCTCAACAGGGAGAAAAAGCCCCGCAAGAACAGCCCAACTTGAGGTCTTCAATTGCCTCAAAGGGGTGCTTACGCAGAAGTTGGAATTAGATAAGGCAATAGTGGTTCTAGAGAAATCATCCCTTGTCCGACGAACAGAGAACGGAGATATCTGGATTCATGACCTATTCAAAGAACTCTTGCAAAAGAAACTCGAAGAAGAGGAGCGGAAAGAACTTGTCCAATACGCAGGGCAAATTATATGCCTAGCGTTCCCCCAAAGCTCCTATAAAACATGGAATATTTGCAGCTCTTATCTCCCTCATTCACTTGAAGTGATGGCACTCCTCGAAAACTACGACCTGCATACATTAGGAAGTGCCAATGCAATGTACGGTATTGGGAGCTACTATTACGAAAATTCGAGATATACCGAAGCCATCAAGTTATTCGAGCAAACACTTGCAGTTGAGGAGAAATTCCTAGGGGAAAACCACATATCAGCGCTTGGGACGATAAGCAATATTGCAAGGGCTTTCAGACGTCAAGGTAGATACGATGAGTCCTTGCAATTAAGCCAAAAAGTACTCGTCGAAATGGAGAAAACGAAATCGTCAAAATATCATCTAAGAATACGTAGGGCAGTTGAAAATATAGCACTAATTTACCGCCGGCAAAAGAGATATAACGAAGCTGTACAAATGTTACAGCAACTACTCACAGCTTGCGAGAATAACCAGGAGTTCGGGAAAGACGACGAAGAAACGATTAGAGTTGCTGATAGCCTTGCGCTGGTCTTGGTCGACCAGGACAAACCCGACGAAGCTACGAAATTATACGAGCGAGTGCTGGCCGGAAGAGAGAAGATCCTGGGCAAAGAGCATCCATTGACACTTCAAACTTTATACAAGTTGTCGGTAGCTTTGAGCAGACAGGGAAGATATGATGAGTCTATACAATTAGCAAAGCGGGCGCTCATTGGTAGAGAGAGAGTTCTAGGCAAAAATCACCGGGCAACGATCAAAACCGCGAGTCAATTAATAAGGGTTCTATGTCTCCAGGGAAAAAAAGATGAGGCCTCACAGGTTTTCGAACAGGCACTCGCTGGAACAGAGGGCTCACTGGCCGGAGAAAATTCAGAATCATTCATAGGTCTCCGAAGTGTTGCGAACGCTCTCGTAGATATTGGCAAATATGACGAGGCTCTACGGTTTTTTCAGCGAGCGCTTGCCGGCGTGGAGGAGACCATGGGCAAAACTCACCACTTAACGCGAAGAACGGCGAAAGAGTTGCAAGCTTTGACAAAGACAATGAGTGCCGTGGTTTAACCAGTAGCTGGGCGACACAAGCTACCTGTATCAATTAAGCAATAAGTTATATGCACTGGTGACGCTTCATAGACGATGATAGTAATAGAGAGTATATATATGGGCGTAACATGTGTCAGCGTCTCAAACATCGGGTTTAGTGTGCATAATGGAGAAAAAGTAGATACTAGAAAGTGTCAAACCCATTATGGGGCAAACGTGGTCTCGTACCCAGACGCCGCAAAGGAGGGCAAACACCCAAGTGCCTACCACATGCAAACATGAAACATGGAGGGGTACTGGCCATCGCCGTACATATGGCCATATGGTAAATCGCCGTTTATAACGTTTTGCACATCATCAATACCTATGCGTAGACTTCACAAGGCGAGCAGTACTTTATGAATTCCTAACAGCGAAGAACGGTTTATTTGCCCCTCTATTTAATTAGTAGATTAAACCTTTAAGCACGTCCTACCCTAGATCCATTCCTTGTAGAGAATTGCCTACATACTTTCAGACGGGCTTCTACAATGCACCTCATGGCCTACATGCACACGGCACCACCTGGTCTCGTAAACCAGTCTCAACAAAGGTACCTAGGTACCACCTACACTTATCGTAATCTCAAAAAGACGCGGTAGGAAGGAGCGAAGTCAAGTCCAAGGGGGTTGGCTGGAAGGCTCGTCAGGTAGATCCGTGCATCCTTCTCCTACAAACCAACTCGCCGAGGTCGCCCTTCACGAATATTATACAACCGGTCACGCAGTATAGGATGTTTCTTCGGCAATGTGATATATAACCACGATAAACTGGACTCGTAAACCAGCTTCCACGAAGTGAATAACGATAAACCATATATATCGCTAGTTTGGATATATTAGCAATAAATTCTACATCGCTCTTTAAAATAGAATCGGTTAACCCCCGAAGTTGCCTCTCTTGGTTCTTAATACTTCTTCATTCACGACGTAATTTTTCTTTTTGGAACTGTTGACGGGTCGTGTTTCATTTTTTATCTTCTAAGAGCTGTTTATGAGCGTCGGTGGCAGTTGCTTTTCGCGAGGCGCCACCGACTCTGCCTAGGTAACATTCATGAATTCACCGGTTACATTCATGAAACAAATTGATTGAAACCGATAGCGCTTAATCCGAGATCCGGGGAATTTCGATCGTTCATGATAGCCAAATAATCTTGGCATCAGCTCAATCCGTTCCAGTGCTAGCGTGGGTGCGGCTAAGATCCACAATGGCATTCCTGCAGACTAACGAAGGAGCTAAATTCCTATGTTTCGTCGCGGTTGCAGCGAGGCATGTTGATCTCGAATTCCTCCGTGACGTATGGAAGAAGTTATTTATCTCCGGAATACGGATGTATGTAAACGCTGACTTGAGGACGGGTATAAATTAAATCCCGCCGACCTGGTTATTCTGATTTACTGTTTTATTCATCTGCATATACCAAGCATCGATAAACAATTTAATTCTCTTATACAAATTCATTCTTGCGAAATTATCCGAACCTATATTAATATAGCTCTTTTTTCCCTCCATCCTTTTAGATTTCATCTACTTGTAGCACCTTGCCCAATATGAAGTTCCTCGCACTTGCTCCGCTCCTATTCGTCACCGGTTTGGCTTCGCCAGTTCCGCAAGGAGGCAATAACCCTGGAGGTTATAAGGCCTGCCCCTCTGGTCTCTATAGTAATGCACAATGCTGCGCGACCGATGTACTCGGAGTAGTTGGTCTTGATTGCGAGAACCGTAAGTGATAATTCACCACACCCTTAAGCTGCGTATAGACGCAGTAGCATCCGTGATTCGGCCATGGAACAAACAGCGCAGATACGAAGGTGTACTAACCGGTTGTTTTTAAACTCGAAAGCATCGTCTATGCCGACTAGCGGTGACAACTTCAAATCGATTTGTGTAGCACAAAGCAAGAAAGCATTGTGCTGCGTATTGCCGGTGGTGAGTAATATCTATATTAGTCAGAATTTTATGGCGCTGACATGATGATTCGCGTATAGGCTGGACAGGATGTCCTCTGTACAGACGCTATCGGTGGGGGTAATCCAGGAAACAACCCGGGAGGGAACAATCCAGGCAATAACCCAGGCGGCAACAACCCAGGTGGTACCACTGGTGGTAGTGCTGTAGGAAACAATCCAGGAGGGAACAATCCAGGAAATAACCCTGGAGGCAACAACCCAGGCGGGAGCAACGCTGGCGATTATGAGGCCTGTCCCACTGGACTCTACAGCAATGCTCAATGTTGCTCGACCGATGTGCTCGGAGTACTGGGTCTCGACTGTAGCAACCGTGAGTATAAAAATCCGTTCTATGTTGCTCTAGAGAGTTAACTAATCACTCTAAAATGTCGACCTATAGCCTCGTCTCAACCTACTTCGGGAAGCAATTTCAAATCACTTTGTGTGGCTGCGGGCAAGAAAGCTGCTTGCTGCGTACTTCCGGTGGTAAGTTATTGTATATCTAAACTCGTCTACTATATGTGTAGCTGCTTTTCTGACATATTTATCTTTGCAGGCTGGCCAAGACGTCCTCTGTCAAAATGCGATAGGGGCCCAGTAATCGAAGAGGGGTGTAAGATTGATAATAACTACTATCTGAGAGTACTTCGGACTATATTATACCGTAATATTAGTTGACGAGGAGAGGATATAATTAAATTTCCCATACTTTAAAACCTTTGATTGTTCAACGCCTTAACAAGCTGTGACCCAGCAAGCTCGCAGTTCGGCCCCAGCTGAGTCGTTGCGTGGGAAATTCATTTTAAAGTTAACCAGTTTACCAAAGCCGTATGAAATGGCCATAATAATATAGTATGCAAAGATTCCTAAAAAGGATTAAAAACCACAGGTTACCATCGCCGTATATGACTATCCGCCTAGCTAAAGATCGGGTGGAGGGATCGCCCAACAACTACACCGCTTTGGCGTTTTTGTTGGATTTTGCCCTTGTCAACAGTGTCAACGCATTTGCTGCTTGCGAGAACGGCCGAGGTATTTTCGTGACGGAACATGATCAGGCCATGAAGGGCCTAGGAATTTAGCTGATAATGTCGATAGCACTAACCACCCAATAGCAGGAGGGGATGAAGCTATTTTCGGTGGGTAATGTAGCATTTCAATAACTTCGTCGGCACGCAATGCAGCTAGATACGCATATATGCGCATACATGCTGATGTGCCTGTGCTTCATTGGTGCTTTGGCTATGGTAACCCAGAGGCAACAGTACCCACCAGTTTGCAATTGGACATCATGCACTATGCGAGCGGCGAGTCGAGAACTTAGAAAGTGTCGGAAGCGGTTCGTGGTGGTGGTGGCTTTCGACACGGGACAGCGCAGCGGGACAGAAAGTGGTACGCTGCACTGTCAATGCAAGCGAGCTCAGGGCATTGCGGGGCCGATGAGCTCCCAAAAGGGAAATAATTCCCAATCGGGGACGGTTGCTGTGGGATACCCGTCTCGTGGCAACAACAAAACAACAACAACAACCCACAACACCGCAAACCGGTTGGCGGGCAGTGTGTATGTCCCAGTACTGCTGGGGATTAATTGCCCGCTGATGAAGGGAGGACCCCAGTAAAAACTAAACCCAACTTCCCAGCTGGCAGCCATCGAAACAAGCTGGTACAAAAGTCACTGGATCCGACGGTTTGTATTAATCTATCGGTGCGACTGCCTGTTCTGTTGAACTGTTCTACAAAACACGTGTGGACGCTCTGTCCTTTCTCCATCCTTTGTTCCGTTTCAAACATCCCGTTCAACGACTCCTCACCAAACTTTCATCCGATCAGTCTCAATCCACTACCAATCTACAATACTACCATCATCGCCAATTCAACAGCTAGCTAGCCAGGTGTCTACGATGGACACGCCGGCTCTGCGTCGCTCCGCAAGGAAGCACCCGTCATCGGCAGCCAGACTGCTATCCAAATCCAGCCGCCGACGGGTGTCCAATGTTGGCACGCCGGTTGCGTATGTGGTTGCTCTTCGCGATGCTTCAGAAGCGTAAACAAACCAACTGACCTGAGACCTGAGCCCTCCAGATCCAAGACACCGACGAAGACGTTCCCCAAGTCGATCCTCAAGAAGACCGTGCACTTCGCCAACACAACAACGCCGGTTCTCTGTGATAAAGAGAACGACGACCCCTCTGAAGATGAACTTGTCGCTGCCACCATCACTCCCAGACCTAGCAAGCCATTCACACCAGCTTCAAAGAAGGCATCGGCTATCGCGACGACCACCGGTCCTAGGTCCACTAGCAGCAAGCTCCTCCTCACATCGACTCCACGCTCGTTGCTTCTCAAGAAGAGTGTCGATTTGAAGAGGAAGTACACGCCGGAGGCGTCGCCACCTAAGTCTCGACGCAAGATTGCTCGACTGGACGACAAGAAGTTGGATCAGGAGAGCCCTGTAAAGAATCTTGACTTTAGAACCTATACGTTAGACATGGGGTCGTCAAATACTACCCTATCTAACAAGAAGGAGAAGTCTACGGTGAACTTCACGCCCAGCTTCACACCTAGGGTGACGTCAACTGGAATCCCAGTTTTCAATCCCAGGCAGGGACTTCATGAAACACCCGCCAAGAGGCCGATCAAGCCATTGAAGAAGCCTTCTGCTATCCGAGCACCTGTTGTCCAAGATGAGGCACCTCAGACCCCGAATCCATTCCATCCGTCAGCCAAGAAAGCCGCCGCGGAAGCCTTCAACATGCACAGTGTCAGTAAACCGACAGCATCCAGGGACATCTTTGCATCAACAGACTCATTCGTTTGTCATGCACCCTCTAGCAAAGGGTGGGATTTCGGATCGAATCCTTCAACGGCTCCTAAGCCTTCACAGTCAACAACTGCCTTGGCAACCCCAGCACGTAGACCGCCAGTATCTGCTGGCCTGCTATCGGCATCAACGGCTAACGTCAGCAAACCTAACCGCAATTTGTCGAGGAGTTTGATGAGCTGTCCACCAAAGAGACCGGCCGTCCCAATCTCACCGTCTACTCCAGTAGCGAAGAAGTCGGTTTCAGGACCTAAGATTAGCGACTTGGCTACACCTGCCCGTCGACCAGAATTTGGTATCTCAGGGACGGTAAAGAAAGAAGAAGCGACTCAGAAACTCAGTAACCTTGCCACTCCTGCTCGAAGACCTGACTTTGGTGTCTCCCTGAAGACTCCGAAGTATGATGAGCCCATCGCCAAGATAAGTGCTCTCGCGACTCCAGCTCGACGACCGGATTTCGGTGCGTCATTTGCGAAACCGACGGCTTCCTCCTTGGCCAAGTCGACGCCACCTCGACCATCACCGTTAAAAGATGCACCACGACGGCCACATGGTCTCTCTCCACTCAAATCGACAATCTCGATGGACGATATCAAAGAAGTTTCTTCTCCTATCCACGAACCCGCGTCCCCATCGCCTCTCCATACATCTTTCCAGGTCAGGGAAGTGTCTCCGGCCAGATCCCCATCGCCATCTCGTATACCAGTCAAGACCGAGCAGGTCTCGCCTATTAGGCCATCTTTCTTTAGCAAATCTCTCGCTGCAAAGCGACTTGGCGATCAGAAAGAGACACCCATGCTCAAGGAGCCCATAGCCAAGTCTGCGAAGAAAGCGCCGACCACCCCAGGTACACTATTTCTCAATCGCTTATTCCAGACTGAACGCAGGCCGGTAGTTTACCGAGACCGAGAGCTGGAGATCCCGGACAATAAGCCTGCTAGCCCTGTTAACCGCAAACTTTCATTCACATCGACTACTCCATCTCCTAAGAGACTGTCCAAGGCTGAGTTTGACATATTCGTCGACGAGTCCGTTGCGACTGACGAAAAGAAGAAGGATGCTGACAAACATCTTATGGAAGAATCAATTACTACCGCTCAAGTCTTTGCCAAATCCCCACCTAAGACACTGGGGACTCGACGTGAGAGTGGTATCTTCCTTCCATCGCCAGACCGTGCTGTTACTATTGGTCCCTTCACCCAACGTCTTGGCGGGAAGCAATCACCCCTAAGGAAGGAGTATGAGAAAGAGATCACAGAGTCTTCTGGTGTCAATCTTCTGAATACACCGACTGGTAACTTCTTCTTGGATACTATGGATGCCCGAGAACGGGAGATCAGAACGCCAAAGTATGTACAAGGCAAGACCGTCATTGTTCCTTTGAAGGGGTGTGAAGAGGAGGATGAGGATATGGATATGGCTATTTCCGAGAGCACGGGAGGGAAGCAGGAGGATGTCCATGATCAGAGTGGTATCCTGTCGGATATCATTGTTTTCTTGGAAGTTCGCACGTCTGACGGCGCTGACGCTTCGGTGAGCTTCGTGGCGGATTTGAAGAAGCTTGGAGCCAAAGTTGTCAAGCGATGGAGGTTGAATACATTTGGAAACAGCGGCAAGGAGATCAACCCGATGGGTGTGAACCTTGTTATATTCAAAGATGGCATTTCCCAAACTCTTACAAAGGCAAAGAGAGCGGGAGTTCCATGTGTCGGGGTTGCCTGGATTAGAGAGTAAGTTTCTCCAGCGGCCGGTCGAAATTCGAATGACAGATACTAACAAACATTGGCAGGTGCATCTCACAAAACACCAAGATCCCATTCGATGACTTCTTGGTTGAGAGAACCGGTTTGTTTGGTGTGAAGAAACAGGTAGGGTTCCACCCACCAGGCTTATTTAACCTTGACAGAAAACTAACTGTATCCCTCATCAGAGGCGCAATTCACTTGTCCCTAAACTCCACAAGTGCGTCACCCCACGCAAAGCTGCGCCGCGCAAGGTCTGTACATCGGGCTTTAATGGAGCGGCAGATGAGAATGAAGATGTGGCGGGCAAACCGAAGGCGGCTTAGGAGACCGTCTCCGGAGATAAATCTACCACAACTCCAAACGACAGAACTGAAGAGACTATTCACAAGACTACGGCTGATCAGTCAAAGTCTTTAACTGCAGCGCAAAGAAAAGCGTGGGTGACGGCAGATATGAAGGCTAGGGCCCTCGTTTCGACCGTGGACCCTTCTATCGCGAGGCGACATGTTGAAAAATTATTGGAAAAGGGGGTAGAAAAAGAGGATGCATTCGAGAGGACTGCGACTGCGTGGAAAAATATTGAGGAAGAGCTGAAAGTAGAGGAGAAACCGTAAGGTGTGCATTTTCACTGAGGCGTTTAGTAGTGTTTGGAGCAAGGCGCGTTCCCATTTTCTTTTTTGATGAGGATTTGCTTGGTGGATTTTGATCTTTTTTCTCTTCCCGAAACGCTCCTTCGACACAAACTCTTTTTTCTCTCTTCTCTGTTTAACATTCACGACCCCTTTTTATCATACGACCGATCGCTCGTTCTTGCATTTCCACAAAAACCCCACATTTTCGAACGGTGTTATATTATACAGGCGGGAATATTTTGTTTCGTTCATTCGAAATCTTCAGGTGTTTTCATTCACATTCGCTTCCTCAAGCATATTTTTTCTTCTTCTTCTTTTCTTTTGTCTGGTGGGGGTGTATGGTCGGGCTTAAGGGGATTTACGCTACTCCTCTTATTTTTCAGGTGTTTCTTATAGATAGGTTTCCTTCTTTTTTTTATTTACTGTGATGTCCTAGCTATTAGTAGTAGCTTGGCTATTGAATGGGCGGGGAGTAGATTCCCCTGTCTGCTTGATGGCCTATTAATGAAATTTATGATATGAATGTTTAACACAACATTTGACGCAGACATGACGGGTTAAACGCGGGGTCATAGCGAGGTTGAATATCACGTTAGGCGTGAGTAGCACGAGAATAAGCTACAAAAACTAGTGTAATTTGGAAAGCCACCTACGATATCTGATTTGCGCTTCCATAGATGGAGGGAACCATCGGTTATAAGTTCTGTCGGGAAATCCATAGTAGACTGTGTGGCGCCATACTAGGAAGTCGTGGATGTCGTCGTCGATTTCTTCCTCTTCTTCTTCCTCCTCTTCTTCGGGTTCATCGTGGTCGTATTCATAGTGGGTGTTTTGAGATTCGTCGGCGAATTTGACAGAGCGTCTGGGGGGGTGGAGTTTTTCGGGGTCGTAGGAGTATTCGTTTTTGCCATAATGGGGTTTACTATCCTCGCTGCCGTGTTCAGAGTTGCTATGCTCACTGTCATATTCGGAGCTATAGTCGTCGTCGTCGTACTCGCCTTCATGTTCGTCTTCATATTCCTCCTCCTCCTCGTATTCGCTGTCATATTCACTATCGTATTCACTGTCGTATTCACTGTCATATTCGCTGTCGTAATCTTCACTATCGTATTCACTATCATACTGTCCGTGGGTTTCTGAGTACGGCGGAGGAGGGTTATCGATTCCATCTTCTGGGTCGTAAGGACGCTCATATTCTTCGAATTCCACCTCATCGTCGTCACCATCACTATATTCTTCTTCTGATGATGAGTTATCGTGGTCGTGATCGTTAGAGTCGGAATCGGAGTCAGAATCAGAATCATAGCCTGATTCACTGTCATTGTCACTGTCATTCTCATTGTCACCCCCTTCGCTCAACTCCTCCACTACCTCTTCTTCAGAACCCTCACGATCCTCACGATCATACCAATACCGATCAATCATCGCCCACCAATCCCTCAACATCCTCCTCCTCTTCTCCCTCTTATACCACCACTTCCAGTGTACCAAGCTCCCAAACTCCGCATCCCTTCTAATCTGCTTGCATACCTCTTTCTCCGCCTCCGTCATAAAATATTCCGCTTCTTCATCTTGAGCTGGAAACGGCGGTGGACGAGCCCAAACATCCACATCGTCATCATCTTCGTCATCCGTAGATACCGAGCCAATATCATCAGGATCGATGGATGTATAATATCCAAACGGCCTTGGTAACTTTTTAAGATCCACAACTTCTGATTCATGTGGCCACCCGTCCTTTAGTATATCCGCAAAGTACATTGTAAGCGGATCTGTTCTCCAGATCGGATCAAAGCGGCCAGCATAGACATCGCCATAGTATTTTAGTGCATCAATAAAGATGAAACCGGTGATTTTTCGACGCCCGGCTCGATATCTAAGACGGTCATAGTAGCCATGGTCTATCCATTCGTCGGTAATCTAAGGGGGGGATGTTAGGTTAGCCTACTTTGACTACTTAATGGTGAGAAATAAGTACTTACTGCGTCGATGTACCTCATCATGCCGGAACCCTCTTCTATACTATACCAACGTCGGAATGGGATAGCGGGGGATTCCGGCTTGCTTTCTTCAGAAACCTGACTCGAAGAATCTAGATCATCGCTCGTAGAATCCTGTTCTGAAGATTCAGCTTCCTCGTCACCCCAGCTCCCCTCTGAAGATTCAAGCCCATAGTCACTGGGGATATCTTCTAAGAATATTGGCTTCGCACCCGGTGCGTATTTATGGTATTCTTTGAATTTGTATAGATCCAAGTATCCTCTCAATTCATCCAAAAGCTCTTCATCTGATTCTATCCTCGGTTGAGGTTCGATGCGCTCAGGGATCGGAACTTCTCTTCCAAATATGTATATGTATCCGCGAGAACTTCTGTCAAAAACTTCCTGAAAGTGTCGTATTGGTAGGTTGCCGTGGTACATAAGATCGCTATATTCAGAACGGAGCCATTTCAGCCTCGGAGTATAGGCGTAGAAGCCGTCATCGGTGGTTTGTATTTCTTTAATCGGCCCTGTTATTATTTCATGGGCGGGAGGTTTTTTGGGCCTCTTTGTTTTCGGTAGCGCAAATGTGACGCGAGGTTTGTGAGGAGGAATTCGTGCGACTTGAGCGCTGATTCTGGCTAGATCGGAAGCCTGGACTTTTGGTTTTTCTGAAGGATACTGAACTGGTGGGCCGTCTGATTCTGAGCTGGAGCTTGAAATTGAATAATATCCCCTTTCCTCATCTGGAGAGCGCTTGGATTCGAGGATAGCCTTTGACTTCCATTTCAAGCCTCTGATCTCAGAGTATGATTTAGGTAGAATGACTTGTAGTACGCGTCTGAATGGGTTGCACCAATTTTTAAATTTAGAACGCGAAGGAAGTTTCTCTAGTATATCGATACTAGTTTGGGACATATTTGCCCGCCTTTCAGGAATGTAAATGCTGGGCCTTGGGGTAGTGTAACCGGATTTAGACAAATGGGGGACGGGGTTCGATTCGGGGTAAATTTCAAAGCTTTGAGTGGAACTTTCAGGAGAGTATGATTTCCCCCGAGATTTAGCTATGACGTCGAGAATTCGGTCAGTTAAGTCTGCCGCGAAAGCCTCTTCAGGCCATATATGATATGGGACGGATTTGTACTCGAGATTCCAAGTGGCTAGGCTTGTAATGTAATCTCCTTCCTCGGGCTCTTCGGGTTCTTCGGGAACCAAAGCTTGTGGCCAGGACGGGTCTCTGTCGTCTTCGTTAAGTTCCGACATCGCCTCTTCGTAAGAAGGTGGGGGGTCATCAGGGACCATCTGGTCTGCTTCTTCAGGCTCCGAATATTCGTCTCTAAGCTCATGGTCTTCTTCGTAATCTTCCGACTCTTCTTCGTAATTTTCCGACTCTTCTTCGTAATTTTCCGACTCTTCTTCGTAGTCTGCCGATTCTTCGTCGTAATCATCCGGCTCCTCTTCATAATCTTCGGACTCTTCCCCGACAAACCTCATGGAAGGCTCTGGAGAGCCTCCTGGGGTCCCTGGGAGACCAGGAATTTCATATGTTATATCTGGATATGGTGGGTAATCGTCGTCTTCCAACCCACCTAACCATTCACGGACTTCCCTCTCGACCTCCCAGTACACCCTATTCCTCTCAAGTTCTCGTTCTCGTAACCCGCTAGGCCTATGATGATGTAGCGGCAAGTCCTCGTCGAGTGGTTCACCACGAAGTCTCTTCTGCACTTCAATCGGTGGACTGTCCTGCCAAAAGCTTGGGTGTAGGGGGTGGTAGTCCCAGAGCTCAACGCATCCAACGTAAAGTCGCGCCATATGCGCCAAATGGGTAGGATATATGGCACTACACCAAAAGATACGGTCGGAAAGTTCGTTGGGCATTTCATCCCAGTCGATGAGATACATTTTACCGGTGAGCTCCTGCATCATAACGAAGCGGTCACGAGTTTTCAGAGCCCATAGTGGACATCTCCAGAGGATTACTAGGTTTACCAATGGTGTTAGCAGAGGTACTGTTATATATAAGCGGAATTGTAGGGGTGCGTCTTTTGACTTACATCCGGCTATCCAGTGTTTGCGCAATTGCTTAACGAGGCCTTGTGGGTCGGTACCATCAAACCAAAACCGTTGGAGGTCGAATCTGAATGGGCTGCCAATTGTATCGGTAATGAAGAACCAGTTCGGCAGGCGATTTTCCCGAAGCTCTTTGTAGGTCGGTTCCCGGTAGGCGTACGGGTTGGGTATGTAATATTTGCTGTGCTTATTGCCCATCGTATTGGTAATGTGCAGCTAGCTGCAACTGTTTTTGAACAAACTTCTTGGTATTTTAGATTGTATATATCCGGGAAGCTGGCTAGGGTATTCCATGAAGGAGCCATCCAGTAACATATTGTTTTAGAAGGTTGGGATTGGAATAGATGCGGTGACTTAGCATCTTAGCCGTTAGGTGAAATTGTGCCTCGGAAGTTGACTCCCGCAATGGTAAGCTTTATTGCCAAGTTTGGTGATGTCAAAAACCTCGCTTGATCGATGAGATAGTTTGATCGATTTTCTTCCCAGCTTTGATGCTATATAAAGAGCGTTGCTGTTGCATTTTTATAACCCCTGTCGATACCCACGCGAGGAGCCAATGGTAGCTGCATGCGTGCGCTGTACGACAGCTCGGGACGAGCTTTCGGCTCCACTTTGAGGTCCAGCAAGTCCAACATTATCCCTGAATCGAAGTGTCAGGCCTTTGAAGCTTCCTTTGTTGGATTTTTTTCGACGGAGCCGTGATACCTGAGATCCAGGATTTCGTCGCTTCCTAACCACAAGGGTCAGTATGACGAAACGACGGAGCTGCGCCGGATTAGGAAGATTTAGGAAGGCCCTAAGCTAACACAGCTAACTGTAGTCGTAAGTGTCGACGATAATCCGTTGGCTTAGCCTAAGACCTTTCGACTACCCTGATATCCGATTAGTGGGGCCGGGGTACATGACAGGGTCCACCAGCACCAGGTGCAGAGACACCACGTAGCGGAAGGATGTGGCAGGCCGACGACAACGAAAACCCGCCATGTTTTTTTCTGCCGTTCGAGCTGATTGGAACGGTTATTAACCTGGCCAATTATCGTGGGTGATAAGGGCATGGGGAAGAATTTGTCGAGATGCAGTGTTATAGTGGGGGTTCACTATGACTATGGACTGTGATGGTGAGAATGGTGGTGGTGGTGAGGTTGGATATAGCGAACGGCTTCAAGCGCTAGTTAGTACAAAGACTTGCTAGTTGTTAGCTGCCTCAACGTCACCTCTTCTTTTTCTTCTTCCTCCAACCCCCCCTCCTTCCTCCTCATACATTCTTTCAGCTAGCCATCACCACCAACCATTCCTTCTTCATCTCCACCTCAAAACACCACCATTGACCACTCCATTCCTGCAATTTCATTTCCCTTTCTCCAGATTACCGATATTCAGCTGATCGAATCCGTCCATCAATCGATCGATCAGTTAATCGTCCACGATGCAGGGCAAAATACCACATCCCTCCGACGATGTTCGTCACGTCTTCTTCCGAGTCACCGTTTACCAGAAGCTGCCCCTTGAAACTTCAGATCAAATTCCCCACCGTCCTCTCGCTCGCTCCGTCCAGTCCGCCACCGCCTTAGCGACACCATCTCGCCCTAAGAGAGCAGCTCCGTGCTCGGGCTTCTCCTCCCATACCAAGACCAAGACCAAGTCCTTACCATCATTAGGCCAGAGTACTGTCCTTTCAATTTCACCTTGCTCTTCACGACTACTTCCCACGGAGCCGGAGCAGGCCTCCGAGCCCGTTGCCACAATGGGGGAAAAGGATAAAGGCAAGAGACGCCGCTCGTCTCGACGCCAGTCTATCCTATCAATTGCATCTACATACTTCGGTCCCATGGCCCTTGGGTCAGATATTTCATTGGACCGTCAGATCTCTCCAGCTCTGCAGACTTCACATGTCTTCTTCGGTGAAGACACCTTTGCCAACTCCCCGAGCCGATCTCCATATTCTCTCTCACAACGACATCTACCAGATGATGCCAGTCCAACATCTTCGGCACCTGTCGCTCCGGCTATCGGTCAAGGACCCGACCTACCATGTCTCGCCTCTCCCACTCATCCTTCACCTCCAGCACCAAGTCTTGTCCCGAGTACCCAGCTAAGTCCAGCAGCCTCTGGAGAAAGCAGTAGCTTCCCCTTTGGAAGCACGACTACAGGAACGGCGACGACCGCCACTGGTACACGTACAACAACAAATACAACCACTCGTCAAAATAGTAAACTCTCTTCAATTGGTTCATTTCTACCTCCCTTCCCAGAAAGCCGCCGACAATCTATAGCACAGTTCTTTCAAAATGCCCGTGACCTTCCATCCCGTATGTTCGGAAAGTCATCTTCAAAATCCCCTTCTCCACCACAACTTCGCTCCACTTGTCCCATCACAGAGAAGGACACCATGCCCCCAAAGAAGCGACGTTTCACAAAAGTAGAAAAGGCGGCTTTAAACCGACAGAAATCAGCGGATAAGTACATCCAAAAGAAAACAAAGAAACGGCTCCGCCAATACAGACGAGAAATGAAACGTCGAATGAGCCAGACTGAAGAGGCAAAAGAAGCCCGCAAGAAGATGGGCAAAACCGAAAAGTTGCTGAAGGTCATGGACGATGCCAAAGAAAAGTTTTGGGAGTGGCTGGATAAACGGGAGGAGAAGAAGAGGAGAAAACAGACCATGGCATACACAGCAATGAGAGAAGAGAGAAGAAAGAGTGTGTTGCTTGTCCCCGTGGAGAGAGATTATGCGGTACTGTCAAGGAGGGGGAGCAGGTACCGGGAGAGTATTGCGGAAGGCCAATCGGGGCGGCCGGTGATTTAGAGAGAGTGGACTAGCTGACGCCTTATTGAGAGTACCAATAAGCCATCGGATCCGGGAAGTATCGACTACCATCGATATGATTGATTGATTATGGCGCTAGCAACGTCTTGGTGCCGGACGAATGACGAAGCATACCTTAATGTACAAAAGTTGCTCTGTTTTTCCGCATGGCGTTTCTGTATTTTTGTTTTTATCACGCAGCATCATGCATGGGAGGAGTTTTGTTGGCGTTGTCGGAGTAACCTTATCATCCTGTTCAGCCTGTTTTCCTTCTATTATTCGTTTCTCCCTTCGCTTCCTCCTCCTCTTCTCGTTTGTTCGTATCGTTTCTCTTGTTATGATGTTTTATTTTCCTTTCCGTTTTGTTTGTTGTACACATATGCACAAATGAGCGGGCGAGCTTTTGCGGAGACGTAGCCGGTGTCGCAGTGGTTACGAAATTATGATTCATGTTGTTTTACGCACCCCCACTGGTCTGATATGACCTTCTACTTCCTCTTCTGCTGTTTCCTCGCACACGCGGCGCTGAAGAGCACTCTACCTTTCCTAATGATCATACGGCCAGCACGGGAAGAAATGGTCGACGAGGCCGTCACAAATATTGTCTCTCAACATTTGTTTCTTAAATGTATTACTATCACAAATATTTAAATCTACAAATTTAGCCTGGAATTTCCCAAAGTTTGCCTTGTGGCAAAGAACTTCTTGCATTAGAATTACATTACTAGAGTCCTATAAGATGACACAGATGTGACAACAAGCTATAGCTAGCGTCCTGATCATAAAATCCACCAAATATATACCAACTAAGCCGGTTCTATAAAAAGACTTGAACGGGTTGAAGACCCACCACTCAGAGACCCTTCATAAAACCTCCCAGTAATAGCACTTGTCATTTGAGCTTGACAGTATCTGCGAAATCTCGACGATGCTGCGGAGAAGAAAAGGTAGATCAGTATTTCCCTGAAGTTGGGTGAAAAAGGTGTTTCAGCTCCACTAGTAAAACTTACTATCCGCGAATGAAATATCCACAAATCCTTCTTTGAGCGCCGCTGGCGAGGCGTGCAAACCGGTGACAGAGTTTAATTCGTACATAACCGCTAACCGTAGCCTGTTATTAAGCCTGAGTATTTGGTTGGAAAAACTTCTGACTGCCAATTTTGTTAGCCCGATAATTTACGGATGCTTATTAAACTTAATCTTCGTCAACTTACTCCAGAAGTATATAAACCCATTCCCTGACTCGCCATACACCCATAGCAAAAACTGACGTCTTAACGGGTCCTGGTAGAACTTAAATCTGCCGTTATTCCGCACAAATATCGGGTCCGGATTTCGTCGCATCAGCGATCTAGACTGTTCTGAAGGTCGTAGCGTTAATTCCAGAAAATTGGATAAATCTCGGTCTTCTGGAACTTTGATCCAGTGAGGACATAGAATGTCGACTATTGGGAAGTCTGTGTTGGATGCATGTTAGAAATGCATGTAATTTATTGAAATCGCCATAGGGTTGCTTGGTAACAAGACGATGTTACCCGTATGGGCTTGGACATATTGCACGTACTCTGAATCGCGTCAACCCCATAATCCGATATTGCCGCAGTAGAGTTCTGCCAGTCTTTTCCTACATCACCATCAAATAGCCTGCTGCCGTACGGGTGGCTAAGTACATCTTTTAACCTATAAGCTTGTACTCGTGACGCGATATTGTCGTAGGAGAGAGCAGTCAGAGTGTTGACTAATAAAAGTGGCGTCCAATCAGCCCAGTGACTTTCTAAAAGGTCGTAAAAGGGTAGGAAAATTTTTACCGAATGACATTTTGACCCTCTGCTCATAACCATGGGTCTGTATTTCGACAATGCGTCGCTCAGAGAACAACTCAGACTCGAAGACATGCAGTTCGTTTGCTTGATTGTTGGAGGTATTAGATCTAGAAAGTATTAGTTTTGTGTTAGACTCTCGAGATCTCGTTTCCAGTGGTATACTTGAAAAGATACGTACGAGGAATAGATATGGTTTTCCAAGCACAACTCGTCAGGATCTTTTTGGAACAGCCATCGATAGAAGTCTTGAAGGTCTAATTGACGGGTAAGTATGCTCCACGCCACAAAATATGAAGACTAGAGGTAAAGTCCTTACCGGCGGTACAACTCGTAAGATTCAACGTCAGCCAATGCATAACTACCGCATTCTCACTCGACGGATCCATATCACTAAACGGACAAGTCCAAGAACTTCCTTCGTATCGTTGCTCCCCGATTACACCATCCTGGGTAAAATACGACCCGTTCGGCTGGTAAGTACACACCATCCTACACTGAGCATGATCTGCTGGTATCTGTGTTCTTTCCGGAAGTCTTCTAGCCCCTAGGCCTGCTTGGCGCTGTTGTTGGTGTGTATGTCTCATGTTGTAGTGTACACGGTTCTGACTGTCGATGTGGTAATGGTGGATTCGTGGGTATCTTAATTGGTTATAGGGGGAGAACATGTAGTCATCTTGTGGGACTGCGCGTTCTCGCCAGGATATTTCGATGGCGGCGCCATTGGAAGTGCTTCGGGGTGCTGCATCTCGGACTTCTATTCTGTTTAGGGGTATGTGATCGACTGTATTATGATACTTGTCAGTTTCCGCGAATCCGTGCTTGGAGGTTTACAAGTATATTAAAGTGTACGCAACGGAAATTAGTTCGAGTTCAGACATACTAGTAAAGCCCATCTGGCCACGATACCGCGGCTCTATTACAATAGATCTCTTCCGACTACTCCCTTCGGCACCGGGAAGGAGCTGCTCTCTGATCGTTAACTCCCCCGTTCTGCAGGTCAAAGGTTGTGCTCGAAAGGAGGTTCTATAAGTAGCGCTTTCAATAGACCTATGAACACACATGCACAGCATTAGTACGACGGAGTCAGCACTACCCGCTTTATAGGAGGGTGAATATATACACGGGCTTCGGCACATACCAAGACTTTGATTTCTCCTTCTTTAAAAATTCGCCGTCTTTTATTCTTTTGCAAACACCGTTGAAACCTGCACGGTCTGGGAACTTATGTTAGTCCAATTTGATAATACATATAAGAAATAAATCTAATTTGCAGCTCGAGTCTGTTTGTCGACTGGCCTAATGAGACAACTTACCCTGTTCTACACAAATCGCAAAACTAACAAACATTTCTCGGACTCGTATCGACCAGACTTCAACATCGTAGGGATCTTTTATAATTAAATCCGATAATTAGTACGGGCACTTCAGCAAAGCAAAGAAAGGCCTACGTTTGGAGAAGAGGGTATCAAACTTACTTCCCACCTGATCAGTCTCTATCTTCATCCATTCCGATAACGGCGCCGACTTGATCGTATCTCCCTGGCAATTCTGCAACCTCAATTGTGGAACATTCCGTTTCCTGTCCACATAACCTACTTCTAACAAAGAGTATACTGTGATATCGTGGTTCGAGATTGGACCGCTAGGACGTGTATTGAATTCTATAGCAACCAGTCTATATAATCTTATTAGATCTCAGACGTATAAAAGATTTCTGGGAAGTGGGGGGACAAACGTTTGGAATTGAGCCACGACGTTATCGGCACCGAATCCATCAATCTCTTCGTGGCGATGTACTTTGTCGATAAGTAACAGTGCCTCTAAACCTACTGTCTCAGGATGAGTTCCATTGCTCGGGCCAGCTACTGTAATCGGCATCTTGCCTTTCCCGAGTTTCTTGTTCATATCTTGTAGGAAAGTTACAACATCAATATCAGCCTGCGAGCAGGCGGCCCGGATATCCTAGAAAGGTAGTCATATTAGCTCAAATCCTCCCGAGCGTCTAAATTTAGGGAAGCTTTTGTCAAGACTTGGATATTTTGGAAACGTACTTTGTCAAGTTTTTCCATTTCAGCACACAGGCTAGTATCCAGTAAATGCCAGATACCACTACCCCCGGTCAACCCACAGAAAATAAAGACGGCTTTTATCAGAGGTAGGTGCTTATTTGCACCCCGCGGATGGTCATTAAGCCATTGGTCTAAAGTTTGATCAGAGGCTACACGTCTTCGTGGTGGCCTCAGCCCCGTCTTTGAGTTCAACATTCTCTCTAGTACGCCCTTATATCAAATCACACATTACAAGTCAGCATCCTCCACACTATTGCAAGGAAAAACTGAATACACTGAGCTTGTTACACTCACTCTTGAAAGCCACCACCTTGACAGCCGCATCCACTCTCGCACAGTCCATCCTAGATAGTGCGAGTTTAGGATACTAACACTAGGCTTAGGACCGCTCCCAGCGTTATAAAGAAGATTTATCTTCATCATCTCCCTCCCCACTGTTTCCAACTCACGGGAAATACCCTGAAATGGGAACGAGTAAAAATTCCGGGGCGCAGGAGTAGCAGGCCCTGGAAAAATAGCTAGCCATTGCAGAATCCTACCAGCAATACTTCGAAGAGCTTCACGGGCGTCCATATGCTCGTCGATGTCAGCGAGCTCGAGAACCATATGTTTTGATAGAACAGTCTTGTCGTTTGGTTGGACATGACGAAGCGGGAACCTGTGTTCTTCCTCCTCTCTTGTTGTTCCCTGTTTTATGATTTTGAAAATAATTTCATCGTTGGGACTTGCTGGGGATACTCCATTGCTTGTTTGCTCAGGTGCTGGGGCAGCGTTTTCGGGCCTTCTGGCGCCGACTGGTACTCTGTGTCGAGGGGGTCTCCTACTGGGTTCCGGACCCCTCGTGGCGCCTGGTGGGGGTCTCTCTCCTGGAGCGTCTACCGCGGGTTGAGGCGCGCCGCTGCTTAGCCATTCGCGAAGTTGATTATCTTTTGCAGAGATGGGGGTATGGAAACGGTCGATGAAGGCGCAGAGCAGCTTCTCTACTCTAACGGCGGTTTCGGTGTTTTCACTAATAAGTTGTATTAATATATTATTTAGCACTATTATATTAAACGTAATGCTTTTTTAAAAAATATCTAAGAACTCGTGCTACTCACTTCTCGAAAGAGTTAATTACGATCTGTAGGCATGCCATGTGAATGTATACACACAGCCTCGCCCGGTACTCAGATATCAGTGTTTTCTGTGCATCCGTAAGAGGATCTGATATATCCATCGCATCCAGTTCACTCAACATCCACTCTACCTGCTGCAACAAAGTTGCAATGTCCCACGCGACTTCAGTGTCCTCCTCATAATTCGCATACTTGGGCCAAGTATTTTCAACGTAGTTGAATAAACACTGACCATTCATCAACTCAGATGTGAGTTCATCGATTTCTTTAGTGTTATTGGAGCTGGGGATTAGATAGAATTTTGCGTATGCTTTCAAAGAGAGGTTTCCGAGACTCAGGTGCTGCATTGCTTCAGGCTGGAGGTTTGACGGTGTGAAGAGTTCTGGGATAGCCTCCATTTTGATATTTGGTTGCCATATGGGGATTTCCATCCCATAAAACGTCTTTTGAAGTCGGGCACGCGAGCTCTGATCCTTAGCTCTGAGGTCCAATTTAGCCTAGATTTGTTTGATTATATCTACTCACGATAGGATATACCATTCTTAGAAAAACGGGGCAAATACAAGATATAAACGCGGGGTATGTGACTCTTTTTAATGACATCAATACTAGACTTTTTGTTCTCCTTCAGTTGTGGAAATTGTCCTAGCTTAAAGCTTCGAGCCTCGTCCGTGAAGTTGTTCTTCATTGGCCAAGATATTTTATGCAGAGACGGCATGAGGGTGAACCTTCAACCACAGAAAAGTTTCAATTCCAAATTCCTTTGACCGCCACAGCGGGTCGCCGTCTGACTAGGGCGGACCTTGATTCATGCAGTGTATAGCACTAAGATTCCAAGATATGCACGGCTGAACGCATTCGCTTGACGCCGACGCACTTTTTTGGTGTGTGCAACTAGCAAGTCCTGATCCCGCCGCCGGGCTTGGTGGTCATGGGATCCTTCTTAGGTAATGCCCAGGAAACGCAACAACATCGAAAACGCAGAGCCTCGATTTCGCGATAGTGGGGAAATTCCCAACAGGACCAGGAAACTCTTATCGTGTGCAGCACGGTCATTGAGTAATTGAGGCGGACCTGCATGAAACGAATCGAAATCTGACAAACGGGCAAGGACCGGGTATAGCGGCTGAGCATGAGGAAACCTTTTTTCTTTTTATTTCCTTTTTCAATCCTTCTCGTTTTTGACAGCTTGGGGGGTTAAGTACAGCCTTTCGGAAACAAATAAAATGTATTAGATGACCTGTTTTTTTTTTACCAGCTTCCAATTCCAGCTGGCCATGGGGAGCATTGGCACCATAGGACTCCAAAAAATCGGATCGCAACCAACTTTGCCAAAAACCATGAACCCCCATCGAGCCCAGTACGAGATGACCCGTCTTCAGACGGGGACTCCAGGGAGTTTTACTATGAAGTCCGAGGCTTCGATACCGCTAGAGATCCCTGCTGTCCAATCACAACCACCTGCAGCAGAAGATTCGAGCGAAAATGCCAGTATTACCGAAATAGATAAGCAGAAGAAGCTACAACGACGAATCGATTGGATGATTCTGCCCCCGGTATGTATCTTACAATCCGATTTAGTTATTCAGAATATCATAAGCTAACTCGTCGGTGCTTGATACTAGCTTACTATCTGTTACTTCCTGCTCTTCACTAACCGTATGAACGTACAACTTATAAGTAAGCTACCAGAGCTAATCCTACAACCGGTAACTCCGACTTATCATCTCAAAAATCCTAGAATCCGATAACGATAGCAGGCGGTATAGCCTAGGGCTTAAAGAATTTGCCATCGTCCAATTCCTGTTCACTATCACATACGCGTATGTCCTCTTCATATATCCAAACCATATACTATAGCAAAGCAAAATGCTTAAAGTTTCTGGTTAATAGTCTACCGGAACCTCTATGGAACGTCCTCTTAAGGCGATTGGGTCCAAAATTCTGGTTGGCGCCAGCTCTTCTATTGTCTGGGTTTTTAGCGGTTTTCTGCGCTGTGGTAGACAATTGGCAAGGCCTAGCGGCAGTGAGATTGTAAGTGTATTGATATATCGGTTGTTCAAAGCAAATGTCACACGACTAACGCATCGGGTTCACAACAGCCTCATGGGTCTTCCTTTAGGGGTAAGTACCGCGGTACCGACCTTGATAATCCTTCGGAACAGCTACTAACATTTATAATTCTCATAGGCCTTGTTCCCGGGCTGCATGGTAAATATTTTCCGATAGTTGCATTGCATGATTACTTCAGAGACCTAATCTGGACACACAATTTAGTACTACATAACATGTTGGTACCCACGAAGGCAGCTCGGACGCCCCGTCGCAATATTCTATGCAGGCGGAGCAATGGGATCATCTCTTGCAAACCTCCTGAGCTCTGCCCTTGTTACAATGAATCAAGGGGGTAGATCCGGGAGCGATTGGGTCTGCGTAAGTTCTTCCCCTCTCTTCATCTGTACGCCTGATAATGTATCCTGACGTAAGGACTTAGATAATTTGGGGCATCATAACTGTCGTATGCGCGATCGTAGTCTTTTTCTTCATCCCAGACTTCCCAGACGAGGACGACAAGATCCTAAGGTCCGAAGCAGAGCATGATATGTTCAAGCGGTGGTATGTCGCGACGGATAGTACACGGAATATCAGCGAACATTATAGGAACAATGCTTGGAAACAAGTCTTTACGGATATGAAGACGCTGCTCTTCATCTTCGTTAGGATGTATGTGTGAAACTCTCTCGTCTTTCACCAACAACTGGAGTCTAGATATATATACTAACTCTCAAACCAAATCGATCAGGAGCACAGTGGTAGCCCGTGACGGTCTAACGCAGCGACAAAAAGATAACGCAAAGGCTCTAGCCGGAAAGCTATTCGAGCCCCGAAAACCCAGCGATGCGATTATAACTCTACTATACGTCCCACCGTGCGTACAACGTTACAAAAACTTTTATATAAAGGCTTTTCATCAATACTAACCCACCCTTTCGTATATACAGCGCCGCCCTCGCCGTCATAACAACAATCTACATCGGTATTCTCTCCGACAAAACCAGACAACGTGGGTACTACATAATGTGCACATCCTGGTTTTCCATAACCGCCTTTATAATATTCGTATCCACGAACTCGAAGGATGTAGAGTTACAATACGTAGCCGGATTCCTTGGATCGGTGGGGACGTGGGCTGGTGGAGCTATATCCTGGGTTTGGATGGCCAATAATGTGGAGGGATTATTCAAACGTGCTATTATGATAGGTGTTAATGTTGGCACTGGTAACTTGATTGGTGGTTTAACTCTTCCGGCTGCCATTACTCTCGAAGATGAGCCGCTGATTGGGTAAGTATGATTCCTTGAGATGATATCGTCAAGGATGGTTTTTGTTTCTAACCAATGTGCGAACTTATTAGGAGCGGCTACTTACTCGGACTATCCTGCCTACATTTCGTGGCTATCGTAGTCACAAGGTGGTATCTAAGTAGCCAGAACAAAGAGAAGCAGCACCAGCTTCAGCAGGGTATCAGGGATCAGAGGGATCCGAACAATGTCGTTGAAGAAGAGGATAAAGGAGATAAGAGGTATGTTACGGCAATATTAATACCCCCCCAAAAGCCGCGCATATATATAAGCACATCGTGCTTGAGGCTTGTTTACGAGACCAAATCGTTCTAACGTTCGTAATTTCTATTATAGTCTCGATTTCGAATATATATTATGAGGGGCTAGAGTCATACGCTGTCGGGATTATACGACTATCTAAGTGCGTGGCGCACAAATTTATCAATTGCTTTAAATGTCATCGATTAGCGTTGGGATTAATTCTACATCATAATTTCGGGGATCTTTTCTTGGAGTCTGCTTCATAAAAATTACATTGTTTTCTTAATACGATACAAAAAATTGTTAGTCACTCTTGGATATCAAATCTATCCTTCAACTATTGAGAAAAAGTATCTTCCGTGCCAATTTCACTACGGTAAACTATGCGTATGTAGCCACCCAAAGAGACCCCCACAACTCCACGCCATAAACAAAAAGACGTATCATCCTTCTAGCATCCCCCCCAAAAGAGAAAATGCTAGGTCCAAGGTCTCCAACCTCTCACCCGCGGAGTGGCAGACATGCAATTTTCTAAAAAATCACATATCATCATTTACTTTCAGCTCATCTTCGGCACAACCATTTCCACTGAAATAATATCCGTAAAAGAATATAAAAAGAAGAGGTTGTAATTTGACATCCGAGCTAGTTTCCTGTAATATCACTGAATCACGTTATATATGTTCAAAGGAGAGCTTGAGGAAGGCGGGAAATGGAGAAGGGGAATGGTAGAAATAAGTTATGCACATGGCATTATTAAGTACTATAAGATAAGAATCCGTCTCGTTCGTCTAGCAAAAAAAGCTTTGAAGGGAATGGTGTTCGCCGGAAAAGCCGCCGCTGTTCGTAAGATGATGATAATCGTGGGTTACTACCGCACGATATTACCGCCGTTCTAACCTGAAAACCTACCTATCCGATTTATTCTAACCGTGTATTCCCCAATTAGTATATGCAGTTAGTCTCATTTAATATTGCAGAGCAGCGGTCCACAACTCCTTAGATGCCACCCTGAGCCTCAGGGAGAAGGATCACAACTCTTGGTGACTTAGAGTCTTTGTCACAGCTTCGACCACTGATTCTGTTACGTCCTGCAGAACCTCGATGGCGTCCGTATCATCCTTCAACTTGAAGAACGTCCACGTATCCCAAGCTTCGGCAGAGAAGTCGAGTTCAGCGCCGATAATGAAAGCTGCCAAGAACTGCATTTGAGGATGAATTGTCAGTGATATCGCAAAGATGATTGGAGTAGAAATGTATGACTACGTACTATAAAGTTGACGAACATGAAGCTAAGGAAGGCGATGAGGAAAAGAATTGTCGCAACACCCTTGGGAATGAGTGGTTCCTCGATGTAGACTGTCTTTCCAGTCTTCAATTCCTTCTCTCGTTTCTCATCCTTCTGCTTCTTCGAGATGGTAGGATAGATGCCTTCGATAAATTGTTCAATCTGTGAAACCGCAGAAAGAATTTTTTAAATTAGTCCCATACCCTGGCACCTTCTATAACAGGGATAGCTCAGAAACCCTTACCTTGGCACATTTAACCGACACTTCCAAAAAGTTGGGGTCTTTCGGTGTATTCTTCCTTCTGATGACCTTGATGTACCTCTTGAAGGTATCACAAGTTGTCCTCAGGTTTCCAATATCCATCATCAACTCGCACGCCTCGCCCTTTGGAATCTTGATGTTTCGCTTGAACATTTCTGGGTTTCGGAATACTAGCGCCAGTGTAGCGATCGCCATAACCTGGGGGATAGCGCAGAAGTTGTACACGGATTGATCTCTCAGTCCTGCGAGATAGTACAGGCAGTCGTCGGCGTGATCGAGAGCATTCAGTACCATCTCCGACTGGCAAGCCAGGGCCTTCTCTTCGTTTTCGGGAAGTCCGAGGTCGGTGTAGTTATCGACGTACTTGCCCCAGATTTCTTTGGGGTAGAAACTTCGGTTGTCCACTAGATCTTCGCGGAAATCACGGATGATGTTGACTTTCTGAAGGAATAGTCCCATGGAGATGTACAAACGGGGTCGAGTTAACAAGCCAGGGTTGGCGACACCGGCTGGGACGAATAGACGTGTCAGGCCTTCACCAACGAGGCCAGCGACGTAGAAGCAGTATCGGTCGTAATCCTTGATTAAAGGTAGACCGTCAAGATTCTTTGCTGGCCCTCTGCAGGTTTCAGCCATGCCTTCACCCATCTGCTTGGCAATATCTCGGATAACGTCTTTGTAGACATCCTTTAACTTGGCGAATTCCGTAATAACAACGTGGAATTCGACAAGGAGCTGTCGGTCTTTTTCAGTAGGTGCGTTTCCGTCGAATGTCCAGCCGGGTTGGTCAAGAATCTGGTGGAATTTTTGGAGTAGGGGTATTTTGACGTCGTTATGGATGGTCATGTCGTCTTCGATCGTGTCGAGACCGCCTGGAAGATACACTCCGGTTAGGATAACGTCAAGGGGAAAATACGCCGGAGGATCGGTGCCGTACGTAATACTAGGTAGAACAGAGCTACCGGTACTCTCATCTCGGGCTGTAGCTCCAAGATCACAGCTGCAAAACTTCGGCTCGTCATTTCCAGAAATTCGTAGCATCGTTTTAGCTCTGTGGATTCTTTATCCGGATTCTATAGTTAAGTCGATGACGATGAGTTCGATACTTCCTAACCGGCAAATACTATCGAAGGAGATGACTTACCCTGAAGTGCAGCGGGTCCCGGAGATACTTCCAGTGAAGCATCGCCCGTAGCTGGTACAGGTGGGTCGTGTAGTACCATATTGTGCCAAGCTTCGCCATCGTGAAAGTTCGAACGGTATAGTAGAAGTACGACCGATAGCTTCCAATCGATGACTAGTAGACGGGATCAAAAGCCGGGCCTCACAACCATCGACGTTGAAGAAGTTATAATCGGGGTGATCTGGCGTGTCGCTGGACGTGTAAGGGGAAGAAGGTGGTAAGAAGTATGCAAGCGGCCTTCCAAGGGGTTTGTCTGTGAGCTCGAACTAGTCTACCAGGGCTTGCCCAGATTGTCATTAGCCCGGCCACCGGCATGCCTGATGACATGGAAAACGGTCAATTGGACGAGCGAAGAGCCGGCGACACTTACCTGGGTGTTTCTGATAGCTGAGATCCCGTCGCAGTGGATGGCGGTGGCTAAACGTGGTGGACAATCGCAAGTCTGAAATTTCAGTTTAGCCGCAGAACAGGCAAATTGAAGTTGGCAGCTGTCGTGTGGTTGGCAGTTCGGCTGCCGAAACCACGCGAAGTCCGCGTCTTAACTCCGACTCTGCCTCATAGCCCCCCTCGTATCCGTTCGCACTGTAGGGGCCGTAATCACGATAACTCAAGATAGCACCAGAACTGTCTGTTATACACTGTACCGCACTAAGATTACCCAGAAATTAGGTAAGGATGTATCTACGTACTTCGTATGAAGAGTAGTCGAGAGGTTCAAGAGAATGGTTATTCTAAAGAGCGTAGGGAATATAAACAGTCTGGAACGTGAAAGGAAAAAAAAAGCACGGAAGAAAAGTAAAGACTAAGTTGCAAGCAGTACCACTCATAGAAGCTCAATCGTTTTTTTTTTTTTTTTTTTTAATAGTATTTCGCAATTTTATTACCGCCGTCCGCCAGATTGGCCCTTCAGAAGTCTCCGTCTATTATCCCGCTCGCTACTTTAGGGGTCGCATATCCTGCTCTTCCTCTCTCTCCCTGTCTCTCTGTCTCTCGCCAGAAAATACCATCACATTAAAGCATAATCCACGTTTCACCAAATAAGGAAAAGAAGTTGAAAGCTGTTCTATCCTTTGGTAGTTTTTTGTTTTCCGGCTGCAATGAGTGGTTAGTAAAAATTTTGGCCCAAACCGTAGCTCAACGTTCCCCACGTCGTTAGCAGTCGTTCCTAGTGAGGCGTCTAAAGTTGTTAAGGGAATTTTTCGTTAAAGTCTAGATACCTTTGATCCTCCAACTATTATCGCGCATGGTAGTCGTTCTTATCGATTGGGCCGAAGGAAAGGTTGTGTAGTGGAATATCACCCCGGAAATCCAAGATCCCTTGCACAATCGAGTCTTTGAAGACCCTTTCTTAGGCAGTGATAGTGCATATTTTTGCCGCTTTTATCGTTGTAAAGCCTGTGAAGCAGGTCATACGAGGGATCAAGGAACCCAGAGCTTCCCTTTACCCCTTGCAACACCCCTGTTCGCACCTCTACCTAGAACGTACTCAGGCTCCCCATCTGCGACTGGTTGGCCTCGTCCAAGAATCTGCTGCGGGGCACGATGCGAATTTTGGTAGTTGTTGTGGTTGTGATGCTGAGTGGGAGAAGTGCTGTAGATATTGCTACTTTGGGGCTTCTCTTGCAACATCGGAGCCGAGTTCCTCCCAAACCCGCTATGGTAGCCTCCACGTCCGCCGCGACCAGGATTACCTCCTCCACCGCCGCCTGTCGCTCCTCCTCCACGTGCGTTCTGGTTGTTGCGGTTTCGGCGACGTGGTTGCTGGATATCGTTAGGTCCTCCGTTCTGCGAAGCGTTCTGTCGACCACCAGCACCTCCCCCGCGCCCACCTTGAAAGTAAGGCTGTGAGAACGTATTCTTGGGACTCTTCCGCAAGTCCCTGTTTCTAAAGTCATTCGCGTCGAGAACTGGCTGGTTCGCCTTCGGAGAATGCATGTGATCCCAATCACGCTTCTTAGCCTTGTACAAACGCTTCTCCTCGGCGATCTTCCCAGCAAGTTCCTTGGTGTTCAAAGAGGGGATCCCGAATGACTTGGCCCAATGTGAAGTTTCGGGATTATTGGTTACGAGGAAGAAAACACCTTCAGATTTTTTCGAGAATTCGGTCTTTTCGGAGTGAAGAATTTCCAGGGCACAGTTGATGATTGGTTGGATTTTCTTTGGTACTTCTGGAGCATGGAGGGAAGATGTCGGGCTAGGAGGATCCTGGAGCGGCGTAGTGGTAGATCGGGGCAGGGATATATGTTGCTTGGGAGCACCGGGTCCTAAATGGAACGTGTTTGAAGACTTCAGGATACGAGGTGGCATGGATGGAGTAGTCGAAGCAGCGATAGTTGGACTTCCCGGTGGGGATGGAGAAATGGAAAGACCATTAAGCCCTTCATCCGCTTGCGCGAGCATCTGAGATTCAGTCATCGCAAGTGGCGAGGCAAACGAAAATTCATCCCCTTCCCCACTAGTAGTCAGTGGATTGTACCATTCTAGGCACTCCTCCCATTTCCCATATATTTCTGTGGGAGCCTGAACTTTTACCCCTTTCTCGGCGGTTCCTTTTCCAATAGTTCGGTCGAACCAACGAACAGTTTCTCGGGCATTGATGTTTTCGTTTTCGCTGCCTCGTTTTAAGGCATCTAGGGCATCAAGGACACAGAGCGGGACAGTGACTTTTGCAGATTCTTCGGCAACGTAGGCTTTGATTTCGGTGATAGATGTCGTAAGGGCGGAGCAATCCGGGACGAGGTGGAGAGTGGTGGGCTTCGGGGGTGGGATGGGATTGTTACGCCGGTCGAATTCCACCTGGTCTTCCAATTCGGACACAGTATGTTTAAGGCGGGCGACAGCCAGTTTTTGAAGCTACAGGAGCGATAGTGTGCATGACGTTAGACTAACATATAGAATAGAGAGCTAGGATTCACGAAAGGAAAGTGACACTTGGGCCTTACCAAGTCAGGCTGTTTTCCAGGGCTACCGGCCGGGGCCATCTGCTGCCGCTGGGGAGTCGGAGGTGGGGTGTTCACGGTCGCGAGAGTAGCCATCTGGCAGCGCTCAATTCTCTAACTACCGTGAGCTGTTCGAGAGTGAGAAGGACAGCGTGATGGGGGCTTGTGGATATGGTTGCAGGTGAAGGTGAACAAGATGGTCTTTCTTCCTCGGTGTGGGCTGAGCGGCAAGTAGTCATGGATGAGTACTTAACTACTAAATACCGCTGCCAGTAATTATAAGTCTGAGGGTTTGCCGACGATGAGCCGCCGGGGAATTTAAACGTTGCCTCTTTCAGTAGCTGACTTACCTATTACGGTTAGGTCTATAGCGTCTTGTCCTCTAACCTATCTCGGAAATACAACATACAACGAACTAGGCTATGTGCCCCTTGATATATATACCGGTACCGTGAAGCTTAAGAATATTCCTGGGACTGGCATTTGAGCGATGGCTGGAGGTCCAACAGGTTACAAACCCCTAATTTTAGACCCCTAATACTAATTCCACCTCTACTAGCGCCAGAGAGACGCAAATTAAAGACTCGGTCGTGTGCACGTGCGCACGCTGTGGAAAACTACATGAGTACTTGGACTCGCAGTATACTCCTACCAGTGACTATGTTCACCCCTCACCACAAGACTTGTAATAATTACGGCATGGCACTATAGAGTGTGCGTTATAGTCAGCATAGCGACTATGATGAGGATCTGTAGATATATACGCATATAAATGCAAATTTGGAAGCATGCATGACATACAAGAAACAAAGAAGCGACTATCCTCCGCGTACCAGTATTTAAATATTTCCCAGTCAAGATTCGACACCGGGCATCAATTCGTCGCCTCCATTACTCAAATGCTTTCATCATCTTGCTCACCATCTTCTTCCTCGTCTTCCCCATCATCTTGCTCACCATCTTCTTCCTCGTCTTCCCCATCATGTTGATCACCTCCGTTCATCCCTTCACCATCTGAACCACTCGGGGCCTCGGCTGGAGCTAATTGGACGACGAATTGGATACTACTACCATCCTCGGAAAGCTCCATATACATGGTATGGATGACGATATCCTCTAGAACGTTTGAATGTCTCCGCAGAAAAAGAGAAAATCCTGCGATTTCCGGAGTGCCCATGAGAATATCCCAGGCCGCCTGCTGCATGTACGATCCACCAAACCTCCAGGGCTCAGAAGCCACCCGGGCACTGACCACTAGTCCCTTTGTAGCAGTACCACCTTGACCACCATCCCCGCTTACCGTTCTCTGAACGCTTTGCCAGAGCAGCATCGCCGTTGCTTGTGTTTCAGGGCTAGAGTCCAAAAACGTAACCATCCGAAGGGACTTAACTGCAGCATGAAGCCCCAGAGTATGTAATTCGGAGGCCGCCACCCAAGCCTTGAAAAATACTTGGCTTAACCGTTCGATACCAACATCTAGCATAGCAGGCAGTGGTAGAGCCCGCTGCATGATAATGTGCCCAAATCGTCGTCCGGATTTTGGTATGTCAACCAGAAAGTGACAGTCAACCGCTTCGATTTGGCTAGCCACCTGGAACTTTTGGTAGCTTCCGGTTTTTAATGATTTAACTGCGTTGCGTTCCGATGTTAGACTCCATCCGGGTGCCCCCGAATGAAAGCGTATTTCACCTGATTCGATAAGTTGAACTGACCGCAAAGGACAGGGTGACACGCCAGCCAATTGTGAAGCCTGCCACACATCGTCGCTGACATACGAATCCGAAACCTTAGGCATCACAGAGCGAAATTGCTCTATAGTACGACTGGTCCTTCCGAGCACTGCAGACTCTGCAAGCATCGGATGAGATAGGTACCGATCCGGCGTGGTCGTAGTCCACGAATGTACCGGTGCGCCGAAATTCTTCGGATATAATCGCTTCAACGAGATGAATAATTCTGGTACAGATTCTCCCCCGGTGGGTGGTGTAACCCACCTAATAACGACGAATTTCACAAAATGCCGAAAAGGCATATACTGCGTCCCGAAGTACTTTGACGCAAACTTTTGAGCCGCTCCAACTTCTGCCGTACCTAGAAGTACAAGATAATGAATCGCATCCGGAACCGGGACACGGATCCGCGCAGCCGCGCTGTAACGCCCACCCGTTGTTGCAGAGCCGCCTGTTAACACAAGTGGCTTTGTTTTTTCAAGCGCTCTTTGTGTGTATATCTCTTCTATAACCAGTTGAGTGGAACGCTTCATATTCAGAATAGAAAGATATCGCGGGCCGTGGACCGAGAGGCGCTCCTGATACTTGGGAGATTTGCGGTCAGCGTATCTTTTGTGCCATGCTGCAAATAGAACATTCTCAAATGCCATGGCATCGTCATCCTCGGCTTGTGGAACTTGGCTCACGATAATATGAGAAATGGCGTGGTTCAACAATAATACATATCGAGACGTCTCCACCCGAATACGGCCCCTACTGCCAGCCCGCGTAACTTCTACTCTGTCATAGTAACCTACTCCCTTTAAAAACGGGGGCAGAAGGTTCCAGATAATACCTACGAAAAGTGCGGGCCCCTCGGTCGAAGCCGCTTGGAGATCATGGAGATAGTTGAGTTGATCCCTTGCAGCATCCGGGATAGGATTCTCCTCGCGAATTCCGAATTTGTATTCCTCTAGTATTTGCTGCTGAGTAGACTGGCTGAGAGTTGGATGCGGGCCGGCGCGTGACGCGAAGAATAGAAATCCCACGTACGCCATAGCATCGACATACGACCCGCGTTCTAGCGCTTGCATGAAACGCTCTCTGATTGATCGATCTCCACGGAAAATCCACCTTGGCACATGGTCTCGCAATGCATTTGCCCCCGTTTCTTCAGGGCCAACATCTAGATCAACTACTTCATCTTCGATTGCCTCCTCCATCCCATTTCGCAAACCTTGGACGAGGGGCCTAAAACCCACCAGCATGAAAGGCTTTCCCTTCCGCTTCTTTGATCCCAGAGACGTATATATCCCAATTTCTAGTCTAGATACGCTGGAAATTCCAAGGTGTACACCATATCTTTCCAAGAGGTTATCAATTACCCTGTATTCGCGCGTATCCTGCAACCCGTGAAGAGTCTCGTCGAAGTCTCGATCTGACCCCTCAAAAACCGCAATCATATCTTCCCACTCTTTTGAAGACGCTTCTCTCGGTTTCCGCCGTTCTCTGATATCTTTTATTTTGTTTCGACTTTGCGGGTGTAAAGAAGCAAATGTAATCTCAAATAGTGCGGCTTGCCCCGCTCTCCGTACCCAGGCAGAATAGATTACATGGTGCATTTGTTGATCTACTTCTTTCTCAGAATAATCTTGAAGTATCAAGGCGCCGGTAGTACCCTTAAGGTAGCCTTCAAATACGAAATGATTTTCCACGCCTGAGATTGCGAATCGAAATCCAGTTTCTTCATACTTAACATCCGATCGAGAGAACGTTGGCGCCAGGCTGTTACCCCGTCTATCTCGTCCTCGGTAGGAGGTTCTCTCTACATCAGGACGCGCGGGGTGGGGAAGCAGCTTCGACGACGTAGCTTGAAGCCCTATCCCAAGCTGCTGGAGTGGAACGACGTTGGATGCGGGTTCGATATCAGGGTATTGAATGGGCGGTTCGAGCTCGAGTAGTATGGTGGCTTCCTCACGACTGCCGCCACCCCGCACCTGAAAGCGTATAGCCGATATTCGATGTTGGTAGAAGGTATTTGGGAAATTAGTTAGCATCTCCGCGATAGCAGCAATTTCGGTGACCCCGTAGAGTACATTTAGTGTAAAGAAAATAAAGGAAGAAAGGGTATTGGGGTGGCTTTCGACTAATTTAGTGTCCATTTTGTCCCTATCGATGACCAATCCCCCTTCAATGGGTGTTTCTATATCTCTCCCTTCCCATTCCCGCTCAAGGGCTTTTAAGATGGCGAGAGTGTTTTCGCTCGTAATGTCTTCGATCGTTACATACTTTAGAGGGGGCCGCACCTCATACTCATCGCTGTCGTCATTTAGTTTGGGTTGAGATCCTCTGCACCAGCATTGATAAATCCACTCGTAGTACAGAGCTCCGGCGGGTAGTTTCCCCGGCCATGGGAACAACAAGTGATGGTCCAGCTTAGATACAAACGTTCGGAGGACGGTGACGTCGAAATTTGGCTTCCCGTTGTCGTTGATAATAGCCCTGAAGACTGCAGTATAACCCCGAACATTTTTAATTACATCCTCCCGCCCCATGTCTTTAGCATGCTCAACATTGCTAGATGGGAGACCACGAAGCCCTGTCTTTATCCAAACGGCCTTTTCGAGGTCTGGCCAGCTAAATTCAGGGTCTTGGTTTGGAGGGTTCCGCAAAACATCGTCCTCTCTTTCTTGGAGAGAAACCCCTCTCTTGTATGCTTCGTTGAATTGTGCTTTCTCGCCTGCGTTCAAACTTTGAAAGATTCCTAGCCCAGGCTCTTCATCGTCATCGATCATGATAATATCCGGGTCCTCATCCCCAGCCCTCTTTGCCCGCTGGTATCGGGTGGCTTCCTCGACTTCAGGACCGACAATTCCAAGAGGGAAACGCTCGGCATCTTTGCGGTCCCCCCAATTGTTTTCTCTGTGAGTATTATGATTAAGACGGCGAATACTTTGGGCAATATCGTTTTCTTTACCGGTTTTTAGGAGGTAACTGTCATCTGATAATGCCAACCGAACCACCAGGCAGAATAAAAAGGAGAGAACCACCCTAGAACGCATTGATAAGATTTTAAAGTAATCCAGAAATAGAGTCCGAGGTATGAACAAGCACTTCTGAGGAGATCTATACTAGAACTTCAAGTTCTCAGGGCAACAGTTAACCAGCTCAGGTGCTCTGTCGAATTTAGTCACGTTCGGGATAGTAGACCTCGTAGTCCCCTAATAACGAATCCCAATTCTTGCATAAGAGATGTATGCCGGGCCTTGGCTAAACGTATTGTGCCTTCTTTAAATTCACCGCTCTAGTAGCAGAAGTAAGAGCTATTGGCGTGGGTAGACTGTACTACTATCGTGTGCGCGGTGATCCGTCGCTTAGGGACGATGTAATTGTGAGGTGAATCTTTTTCCGGGGCTTCTTTGCATATGCGGTAGAATTTTCGGGGTTGAGGATCATTTACAGTTTTATTTGGGCTCTGCCTCTTATTTTGGGGCTGAGCGACACGGTTATCGTTTGAGTAGCTATAGCTATAGCAGTTCTGGTACTCTTTGTTAACATGTTAGTACTAATTGAATCCGGTTGGGTAACGAAGTTGTCGGCGCACAATCCAACTATAACTATGGTAAAACGTTTACAGCTTCATTATGGCTATATGAAACGCCAAGAAGTCTTACAATAAGACCTTTACTTCAACTGACTCCTGTGTAGCGTCGATGGAATAAACGTAGATTTATCCCTTTATGTCACACCTATCCGGTGCCATGTGTCAACAGAAAATCTGTAACCGTTATATCGAGTTACACTTTATAGTCCTGTTATAAACGGTCCCCTAAAGTACAAAGCGGACAACAGTGTCCTTACACTCCAATTTTCCCCAATATATCACTACATTTCATCGTATACTTGGGAAATTAGCTATTTAATTATTGTTGAGCATGTTCAAATAGATGTGGGAGGTGGTTCCCACGTTAGCACAGCATTGGAAAATTATCCTTCACCAATATTAATATTACCTTGTAGTATTGGCTAGCACTAGCCGCTAGAGAAAAATGACTATGCTCTGATCGTAATTTCACGTTGATCTATAGCCCGGTATCTAGGGTGATTTTGCCATTTTGAATATTCCCTCAGGGAGCCCCCCGATAGGATAGCTAACCGGCCCACTGATCAGTCACAGACCAACCTTCACTTCACTTGGTAGATACTATTATAGTGCGAGGGCTGTTTTTCTGGCTGCCGGTCTATAGTTTGTCAGCATTATTTAAATGTATAAATTTTACATTTTAAAACCCTTTTTAACAGCACTGGCATATTTTCTTCCGAAAACGTTCTATTCTCACCATGTCTTGTTATTATCATCCGAGAGAGTTAGTACTATAGGACTATAAATGTATAAATGTTATATAAAATGGCAAATCTCTAGTTATTTAGTTAATACTACTAATACAACAGTTAATGACCCAAATTGATGAATTCATGAAGTTGTAGTAGTAGTAGGAAATTTTTATATACAAGGTTCCTTAATTACGCGGTGCTGCAACGTACAACAGCCTCGCACTTACCCTGCTATAAAACATGTAAGACCATTTTAAAGTCTTGACGATCTTCTGTGGATTCCACATATATCGTGGATACCTTCCGGTCTCTCACAATTTGTGGATGGCCATGGGATAAAAGGAATTGTAGGACACCGGAAACTTCTGGAGTACTCATGAGTGCAACATAGGCTTGCCTATGTTTCCGTGCAGACCACTTCCAGAATTTTGAGGATACCTTATCCATATAACTCACAGTAACTCTGAGCTTAACTTGACTGGGAGTATCTGCTGAACTGCTGCTTGCATGACTTTTTCCCCCTTTGTCCTTTCTAACGCTATCATGAAGCTCGTCCCATAGTGACGATATAAGGACTTTAGTCTCGTCTGTTAGCTGTTGGAAACTCACGAGCCCCAGCACTTGTCGGTGTATCGACCCAGCGATGACAGCATTCCAGACTTTGCTGAGCACCGCACCAATCCTGCGGTAATCTGCTGGACCGGAAACTACCGAGTCCTCTAATACGATGTGACGAAGACCATACCTATAGGTCGTTTTAGAGCCAGCAATGCTGATGGTTGCAAAACATTTAAGATTCTCAATCTCATTTGACGCAAGGAACCTTGCGTAGTTGGCAATTTTCATTCCCTCAAAGGTAGATTTACGGTCTCCCTGGATCGCCAAGATTGAGAGACTTCCGGATTCGACAAGTTCTGTAACCCAAATCGGACAAGACAAACTGTCGCTCACTTGAGAGACATCCCACTCTTTATAGTCTTCATTATGCACCGATTCAGAGCCTGAGACTAAATCTGAACGCTTTCTATCCAATATTGTCAGATATTCTTTGATTGTGGTAACTGTATCCCCGATAACAAGCGCGTTTCTTAGAAGAGGGATAGTTGATATGCGCATGCCATCCCTACGCACCTGAATAGAGTTGGGCGGTTGGAGAGACACAAATATCTCCGGGGTAAGGTCCTGCGCACCGTTTTTCGAGACCCATCTCACCACTATTGTCCCTATTGTATTGGCAACTCTTACCTGTCGAGACCATGTGTATTTAGCCGCGAAAATTTCAATCGCTCCGATCTCCATTGTCCCCAACAGCAATACCCAAGAAAGCCTTTCCTCCTCGGAAGAATAATATGTTAGAACCGCAGATTCGACCTTATGAGCCTTGCCAAATACTGCCCGGTACAAGATCAGTGGCTCTGTCCTTTCCAATTTATTTCTAGTGAATATATATTGTATGATCCTCTGAGTCGACGGCTTCACCGCGAGGAATGATACGTGGAAGATATCGTCCATTTGTACGCTTTTGTCTGCTGGGAGGGTAGAAGCATGGCGCCAGGCAACATATAATGCATCGCTAAGGTCTCTTGCTTCGCTCCAGTTCTCTATTGAAAGAACTGCTATATGCGCCAAGTCTCTATTTAACCCTAACCTCAATACACCAGAGCTGCGAACCACTGGCGTACGCTTGATCTCCACTTCTCGGTACCTAGCCCACTCGTTTAAAACTCGAGGCTGTACTCTCTCTGCAACTGTCCCCATGAATAACTTTACAGGGCCTAGGGATCGCTCTGCTTTCGTCTTCGATTCCTTAGCATTGAATTTCTCCAATTCTGACTCCTCAATGCTCCGCAAATATCTTAACTGGTCTGTGACTTGATCGATATTGCTAGCTTTTCCTTTGCCTGAACCGTGTGCGATTTTCAATTCGTATTTTGATGATATCTCATTTATATTTATCGTTCGTGGCGCTTGCAATTGAAATTGACTCGGGTCCCTGTCACCATGTACGGCTAGTTCCGAGTAAGCCCTAACCCTTGACCCAAGCTGCACGGCTGCTATACATAGTTCCAGCTCGGATCGTGCGCTTTCTAAAGACGGGTTCCCCCCCCCGGGCCCGAGTGGGATTTCTATTTCATCAGATGTCGTCAGATCTCCGTGTCCAGACCCCGAACCTAAACTTAGCAACGTATTTGCTCCCTCGATAGTTTCAGCATCTTCACCTAGAGTCGAAAAAAAATTCAGCAACGAATTCGCTGCCCCGAAAGCTTTAGTATCTTGGCTCATCAATTGAAACCCTATAAGCAGAAATGGTTTGCCCCTCTGAACTCTTTGAGCCCCGTTTCCGTGAAGTCCGATTTCAATTCTAGATATCCCAGACACGCCGAGTTTTTCTCCATGGTCCCGGAGTAATATTTCTAAAGCCTCCCCCTCACGAATTCGCCTAAGACTATTATAAATTTTGTCGAAGTCCTCGTCGATTCTCTCGATCAAGGCAACTCCGTCAGCTCCATCAGGCTTCCGCTGTTCTCTAATATGCAGGATTAGATCTTCCCCTGCACGGAGGATTTGACCGAACGTAAGTTCTTGTAGTACAGTATAACCGGATTCTTGATTCCACGCGGAATATATAACATCAGCGAAATCTTTTGCCGCATTCCGACCATGAGGTGCAAGCACTATAGAGCCCTCCGGTGCCTTTTGGGCCGATTGCTTTCCTACCACGATATGGCGCTCTAGCCGGGATATAGCAAGGCTATAGCTCAAACTCCAGAATGCTACCTGTATCAAGGTAAATGTGGGACGCATTTTCAGCCCGTAAGAAGTTCGCTCCATATCTACGTGGGACGGATGGTAGGATAATTCCGCATAGGTTCCCTCAACCGTCAGTGGTACACCTTGTCCTCCGAGGGCGTAGGTGAGGGGCTCGGATCTCTCACTCAGTTTTATAACGATATTAAAATGTGGGTCGTCTTCAGGTACGGTATATTCGGTTTCCGTTTTCCCTGCTCCCCCTTCCTGTTCCTCTTCTTGCTCTCCGATAGGGTATTCTGGAAAAACCTCCGGCTCGGTTCCGGGCCAGATTTCAAAACCTATCGCTGATACCTCGTATCGTTGAAACGCATTGGGAAACGTATAGAGCATCTCTACCAAGACCGAAACCAGTGGAATGCTCTGTAAAATGTTTATCGTTGAAGCTCTCATACTCGAATGCCCCTGCTGGTATTTGGCTATGACTTTCCAATCCACTTCTTCCTTCCGAACCAGAATTCCATGTTCCAGCCCCGATGGAAAGTTGAAGCGATGCCATGTAATCTGTAACAGTCTCAGGAGGTCAAAACTCTCCTGATCGTGGTAGTCTCTAAAGGTAATAAACTTAAGAGGAACCCTTGAGCTACCCTCCTTGGGCTCTGATCCCTTTACCCAACATTGATAAATCCAGTCGCGGAGCTTGTCTCTGTCCGGAAACTCTTGTTCCGCGGCGGAAAAAAATAGATGCTGATTCTGCTTCGAAATATATGCTTGAAGTCGTTGACCACCGGCGACTGGCTGTCGTGCCTCATCCAAATCGGCTCGATTGATAAGCTGATAAGTTCTGAGGTTATTCATATCGAATAGATCCGCAGGAAGTTCCGGTATCATCCGTTTCGTCATTTGGAAAGCTGTTCCTGGGATCCCTCTGACATTCGTGCGGACGGTAATCCCCGCTTTCAACAGATCCGAACTGAACTGTGGGTCATTTTTCGGAGGGCTTTCCATAGCTTTATCTGCTTTATCTCCCACCTTTTTTCCCGAGTCGGCTGCTTTGGCGAGCATTCTCTGTATCTCAGCTTCGGTAAACTTTTCTAGGTTGTCATCAGACATCTCTATATCACCGTCACCGTCCACGTCCGTCATATCGAGATCTGGGTCATCATCGTTCCGCTTCCATTTCCCGGATCGAACCAGCTCATCATTACCGAATGTCCTTGAGGAGGTAGAATATACACCTTCCCTCCCGTTCTGACGTTTAGAGACATTGCCGTCATGGTTACCATCAGTGGAATCTACCCCAGTGAGGGAAAGACTCTTGGAGAGTAGGCAAAAAGAAGAAAGGAACAGAAAGTATAAGAAAAAGGATTTGAGGAGGGCCATCCTTACAACCGATGGCCCACAATTGTACAAGGTCTAAAACTCTCGCGTTTGCGTCTCTGCGCGTAGTTTACGCACTAATATATATCTACTGGTGGTGTTGGTTCGCTCGTAAAGTTTCTTGATCGGTAGTCAGCACTAAGTTGAGGTAGGTACTTAAGTATCCTATACACTTTATATGGCAATCGTAGTAGCGATTAATTCTAGAAATACTAGGGGATATATATATATTCGACAATGATGAGGGTGAACTGAGAATCCGGTATTACTCTATGAGCCGGGAGATGGTATCCTTTTATAATATTCTGCGGGGTGACTACGACCACCCTACTAGCACACTTACCCCTACACATGTCAACTTATACCTCATACTAGCACTACGGTCTAGAATACCTGATATATGCATGGCGCAGCTAACTTGCATGCAACATATTTCGCCAACATGTAAAGCGTTCAGAAAACACGCTTGCAAGCTCAAGCAGCACCACTTCGATATTCTAATTTGGAAATTTAGGAATTCGATCGCCTATGCGTACGCCATAACTATGCGCGGGAATGTGCAGTGCACTCAAGGACAAGAGAGTCTTTCATAGAGGATGAAACACCATTGTTATGTTAGTTGATATATCTTTGGAGCCAACACCTAGGCTGGTATGCGGCGATGCATGCATTAAGGTTATAACGCGCGCCGTTTCGTAACGAGACCTTTGCTGGCACGCATTGGTGCCACAAGGTAACCAGGCTATTCCAATATCCGGATTTTGGATGCATTTTTGAAATTTTTCATGCAGAGACTACAAATTCAGTGACAGTATACTACTCATAGCTATACGTGAGGTCGCGGAATGAATTGGGCCAGGGCTTAGCAAAAAAACAACATGATCGATCATGACGACCAAGTCAGTTCAAGTAACCAGCAGGTGTAAGGGCTCTGAATATCGAGTCATGGAATTTAGCCGAAGTCCAGGCTTAGTGCCGGAACGTCACTTGTAGTCCGGTCCTGCATCTAGACGGACCCTCGCCTCGTGTCAACGTATCATTTCATTCCAATATAATAATGCGAAATTGATCATGAAACTTTTAAAATTTGAACTTTATAGACCCGCCGTTTAATGGTCGAAGTGCTACAGTTACATCTGAGGCAGTGCTCTCTAAGTCGATCCCATAGAAACACAACCTAACTGTTACCACCCTATTGGAAAAAAAAAAATCGTTTCGGGAAACACGTTAACACAACGTTGTTAACCTACTCTACTATAGTCCGATCTAACTTGAATTTAATGGCTGGCATTAATATCATGCGCATCACAACTCCATCAGCCTTTCCTAAGCAATCTCCCACCAGAGGGATGTCAATTGGGACGGAATATAGGAATATCGACCCTAATATCTAATTCACTAAATAGAGAGGCGCTTATTCACCGAAAACACCTACTATGCTAAAATAACGTACTATGTATGTACACTCGGATAGCCTAGCGTAGCGCTCGTGGTTTTATGTTCCGGCATTAAACTCTGGGGCCTGCTAGCTTGCGTTTTCTTAGTGCTCCTTAAACTCTAGCAAGATTTTGAAATCATTGGCGTCACCATCGAGACTCCACTCCAAATATATCGTGTTGATAAAATGCCTCCAGGTTCCCATTTCATCTTGGTAAGTCTGGAACGCCTCTGCGAAGCTACCAATCTCGGGAACCCCCAACATGGATACAAAAAACATATCGCGAGGAGCGTATCTTCCAGCGTGTTGTTTGGGGCGCCTAAGAATTACTCTCGCTTTCCTATCCTCCCATTTATTTGTCTCATGAATAATACTGGCGCTATATACCTCCCGTAGAGTGGTGATAACCTTCGCAGTTTGGTCGCTGACTACCATGATCACGGCGAGTTGTGGAGGAAGAATTTCACCATTTAACCCATAGGCTCTACTAGGCCATTGTATTTTATCCAGTCCCACAGTAGCCGCCTTCCAGGTTAAAAATACAACCGTGGCTAGCTGTGATGACGCTCTATCCGGTTCATTTGCAGTTTGAAGGATCTTGTCAAGTATTATGAGGCCGCCATTTCTATGAGCAGCAGTTTGATACGATATTGCCTCTTCAGGACTGGATAACTGGAACTGACCAAGGATACCCCGAAGAAATACGCCAGGCTGCGATCCTACCTTCCAGGGGCTCCCGAAAGCCAACTCTAAAAAAGGCAGCACACCCGGATATTGGGGAAGGGTATAGAAGCCTGAATCCTCCTTGGTTGAATAGGGTTCAGCGGTCCAGTCATCCAGGGGATCGGCGCGAAAGCTAGGCTTGGGCAGGTATCTTCGATATAGCCCTTGCTGGTGTAGCATGATTCCGACTCGTAAATATGGAACAAGGCTAGCTCCACCGCCAGTGCCCTGGATGCCTTCGGTCCAAGCTCTCGTATATGGTTGCGGATTGAATGCCTTTGATTGTACTACTAGGACCGAAATTTCTGGCTTCAACGGTTCATCGGAATTTAAACTGGTCCATCGAATCATTATCGCTTGTGTAAGCCATATGGTATTCGAGATGTTTATCCCCTTAGCATACTGTTGTACTCCTACAACTTCGGCTAATCCGAGAAGCAAGAGCCAGACCAAATGATCCAGATTTTCGTGCTGTCTGCCCGAAGACGGGTCTACTAGTATGATAGGCTGGGATTTGTCGTAGGATCGTAAGTCAAATAGATACTGAAGAACGGTCTCTGAATCATCCTGAAGGTTGAGAAAAGAGAAACTTTCATACTGAGACCTAAGTTTCTGATCTCTCCAAGCCCCTAGAGTAATAATATCTTTGAGGTCGACTGACCGACTCAGGAACCATTCAGGCTTAGGTTGCCGGAACAAAACGAAGTGATGGAGGTCGATGCAAGCGCCAGTGTAGAACACCTCGTCATCACCCGCTTCCAGTTGATCGCGATCACTAGTAGTCTGCAACATAAAGATACACTTTTCTAGACCCGTGTAGTGTCGAAATCTGTCAAGAAACTTGAATTCTCGAAATTTTTCGCTTTCTAAAAGTCGTAGGTGCTCAATCGCTAATTCGTGGCTGGGAAATCCGTTTTGTAGCCCATCTTTGAGATCTCGAAGGCGCTTTGTGGAATACTTCATGGACCCCGTACTCGTAATATCGCCTTCAGTTGAGCGAGTAGACGAAGGTCTCGAAAAAGCATTGAGTCGATGTTCGACACCCTCCCTCAACGCTCTCATCAAAATTTCTGGCCGGGCGAGAGTACCCGGAGAAGAAATATTGGGGGGCTCATCCAGCTGCCCTGTTGCAGGAGGGACGTCGGTATCTCCTGGAGGTCTTACGCTAGTACTAGTCACGGGCGTAGGTCTCATACTAGTAGTAGTAGTCCCAGGCGTAGGCTTTACACTAATAGAAGTAAGGGTGGTAGGGTTGAGGTCAGCCTGAAAGGTATGCACAGGTACAGGCAACTCGTCTAGTAGCCTGATCACTACAAAGCTTGAGGGCGAACCTCCAACTCCACGACGGCGGCCGATTTCAACGCTATGGATAGCGCGCACTGAAAGGCTCTCGCTATACGTAGTAATCATACGAAATATCGCATTTACTTCCCAGGTTTTTCCTAGGAGCTTCATAACCTGAATGAAAACTTTGGGATTCCCTGCACCGATATAGACGGGCAACATATCGTCTGCTTTTTTTCCTAGAAGAGTCCTGACGCTCCCCACTACCATCGAGGTTTTTGGGATTAAGTTTGCGAATGTAATAGCCTTTAATCTCATCTGCCCTGCGATACCAATCCACGCTGTATTGAACACGTCTGCGAGTTCGGTTGGTGTTATTTCCGCTCTGGTCGGGCCTGCGTCAGAAACTCTGTATAAAACAAGATGTTGTTCTATTCTTGACACATACGAGTCGAAGAATTTTAAGTTGTACGAAATCCTTGAAAACGTGAAGGATGGGTTTTTCGCTCCCCATCGTCGGTATGATGTTTTGCCAATTTCCGGTGTCAAGGGGTGGTACACGAATTGTGAATTCGGGTCGAACGTCCAAGTTACTGCCTGCAATGGTGATATGGGGTCCTCCACAATTGGTGGAGCGTCCCCCATATCTACATCAGTGGGTGGATCTCCCCTATCAGTCTCAGTGGGAGGCTCCCCACCAGCATCAGAGGGAGTCTCGTTGCCGGTCTGAGTGGGAGGTTCTCCACCAGTTTCAGAGGAAGGCTCCCCATTCCCCGGGTCCCCGCCTTCTGTTTCTTGGTCGGGGGGGTCTGCATCGACCATCTCTTCGTCCTCGGGCCTAGCTGGGGCTGGTTCGGGCACCTGTTCTAACTCAAATAGAATATTTTCGTCCACAATCGTATACGGGCTGTCGGGCAATGCCTCAAGGCGGACCCTCATCGCTGATATCCGGAGGCGAGGTACCGCTGGTGGATACTCGGAGAGAAAACTCGATATTGAATACACTTCATCGCAGCTGTACAGCATAGTCCATACCGCATCATTCACATCCATACTATCATATGGGTCTACTTCCGGCCACGGCTCCACAACACGTTCCAGTCCATGTAATGTGTTAGGGTTAACGTCTGCCCTTTTGACCACGAAGCCCCCGTCGAAGACCAGATCCATTCCCTTCTCGTACCACAAATCCACGAGGCTCTTCAGTCTCCCACGAGTCCTAGCGCTCTTAATACCAGCAAGTGTGATATACAAGAGGTTTTCGCTATTTCCAGCGGACTTGGTGCCATCACTCTCGATCTTAGAGGCGTGATGCCAGCAACTAAAAATGGCATCGGGCTGGTTGTTGCGAGGGGCCTGTATCAATGAAAAGCTGAAGTGTTTGTCTACTCCCGAAAACCAACATGCTAACGTCACATCCGACGGTGGGGCATACTCTAGCTCTGTAACCTGAAATGCAGGGTATCCATCTCTATCGGTGACAATATCGGGCCGCTTAACCAACTCGAGGAATTTTATGGTATCATCACCAAGGCCGTCAAATGCGTCTATAGCAGTAATAGCTGAGCGCTCGAGGGCGTATGTAATACTAAACTCACTCTTACCAGGACTCAGGCGTTCATTTCTTTCCCAGGCAAGGCGAGTTAGCCCTGTCTCAAGGGCCCAGTGAAACATAATATCAAAATAAAGATGGTCTCCTAACATCGGAACTTTAGGGTCGGCCCTTGCTTTGAGGCCATTTCCCCGATCTTCCGAGGAGAGGTTTCTTTTATCTCCATCATGCACATAATGAAATCCAAGAGACTCATCTATATATTTTCAGGTCAGAATTGTCTGCCAATCGGGTACCCCAGGGATGAATACCTTGCTGCTCAATCTGTGTATACAGAGCGTGGGCTAGAGCTAGTACAACGAAAAGCCAAAGCTGGCTTAGGATTTGGATCCTCGAGATCTGGACCATTTTGGGTGGCTGGTTCGATAATTGAATGGAGATGTTTTTTAATGTATACTATTCGACTTGGATTGTTTATGACAGCTATAGTGATGGCCTGGGGGTTGTATGAAATATTTCTGGGGAGGAATTGCTGGCCAGCCTGTGTCAATTTAACCACAAAAATCATCTACTATATATTACGGGGCCAGAAGTACTGCCAAATGTTGCCTCATAGGCTAAAACTCCAAAAGCTACGTACTAAAGGTAAAGTTGGTGGCAGGCCGAAGTCCTGAAAACTCTTGAAGCGCAATTATCAGTCTCGTCACCAGCAAGCCTCACAACTGTTACTCTGTTGGCGTTTCGTGGAATTCGGTGTTGCTTTTGTGGTATTTTACACATGCTTCGCCACGTGAACTCTGCACCGCCTCATGGCTGAAAGTTGGACTTGGAGTATACCAGGGAACTCAGATATCATAGTTGCAGTTGGCGCCTGGCTCCTGGCCATAATATTAATTTCTCACATATCAGGATATGGGGAAGCTTCACTGGACTTAATATAGACATAGATGCAAGCCTGGAGCAAACACTAATCCTATTCCGCCAACAGAGATATACAGATGCCATAAGCTCCTAGCCTCCAATCCAAGTGTTTGAGGCAAAGGTAAGCGCTATAAATACTGCGTAAGTAGTATGTACTGTTGGGCATGTAAGTTGGATTTGCACAGCAGTGTTCGTGATCGTCCAGATCCTTTCTAATGAAATAGACATCTTCATGACTTGTTCGAGTGGTGCATGTGCCTAGACCTGCCAGTAGTATTCCATTCCCCTGTTTCCAATCTCTGACTTCAAGGTTGCTTCGCACAGGATATCGAAGCAAGTACTTTCGCCGTATCGCATGGGGGCAGCCCTAGGATCCGGAGACCCCCAAATGCTTTATCTGTACCCAGAAATACGCCACAGACCTGGATGATATTGGTGTTGGTGGCATATCGTACAACTGATTGTATCAAGTGCAATGCAAGGAGTCCGACCTCAATTTAAGACGATGCTGATATCGTGCGCACACCGTTGTAATGCAATGCACGTTCGACGTGATGGAGATGCTAGTATCATCATCATTTCCACCGCGTCTGGCGTGGCAAACTGCGGCCACAGACGGCCCAATTATCAATCAGAGTTGCATCCACCAGCACGCTTCAGAGTTTAGCTAGCAGTTTTGTGATAAGGCTGTGTGGGATCAAATAAGCTCGCGTAAGCTAAAATCAGGGTGTGGTGTGTGTGGTGTTCTGTTCTGTTCTCTTTCCCCCTCTTTCCACCACACCCTCGATCGAGCTCCCCTACAAATACTCTAATACTCCCTTTCTTCTCTTTTCCTTCTCAATCGAAAAGACCTTCACCTTCACGAATTGGACAAAAAGCACTGTACCCTTTTACGAATATCACGAAAATTTCTAATCTTTTAATACCACAATGGCCGCTCACAAGTTTTTGATCTGGGGTGGAGAAGGTTGGGTATGTGTTCGCCCAGCTCCCAAGCTCAGTAGTTGAGCTTAATAATCACGTCCGAAGGCTAACAAAACACGCCAATTGCCACCGTAGGTTGCTGGGTAAGGCTCAATTATCATCGTCCGGAGCTGTAAGAATGATAGATATTGACGATACTCGATTGTCGGCAGCCATCTCAAGGAACTGCTCCAACAGCAGGGTAAGGAGGTCGAGACTACCACTATTCGTATGGAGAACCGCGAGTCTGTGCTTCAAAAACTCGAAGAGTACAAGCCGACTCACGTTCTCAACTGCGCTGGTGTTACCGGACGACCAAACGTCGACGTTAGTTTGATCCCCTTCGATATTGTCTTTCTAGTGCGTATTTTCTCGAGGCTAATTGATTTTTTCATTTTTGTTGGGGAACATGTATAGTGGTGCGAAGATAACAAGGAGGCCACCATCCGAAGCAATGTCATTGGTACCCTCAACTTGGCCGACTGCTGCTGGCTAAAGGGAATCCATATCACCAACTTTGCTACCGGATGTATCTACCACTACGATGATGAACATCCAATCGGTGGAAAGACCTTCACCGAGGAGGATGTTGCCAACTTCTCCGGCAGCTACTACTCCGCCACTAAGTCCAAGGTCGAAGAGGTACGCGATATCCAAGCCACTTTGAGGCTGAGCCTGGTATTCCGACGTGATATTGATTGGAGTTACGTGTATAGATCATGAAGCAGTACAGCAATGCCTTGGTTCTCCGACTTCGTATGCCAGTCTCTGATGACCTCCACCCACGATCTTTCGTCACCAAGATCTCCAAGTACGAGAAGGTCGTCAACATCCCTAACGTATGTTCCTTATGGCCCCTAGACCCTTCTATATTGCTTTTCCGAATTGCTAATCATGGTAATGTATACAGAGCAATACTCTCCTCACCGACATGCTTCCAGTTTCCATCATCCTCGCTGAGAACAACGAAACCGGTGTCTACAACTTCACCAACCCCGGTGCTATCTCCCACAACGAGGTTTTGGACCTGTTTGCCAAGTACGTTCGCCCAGGCTTCACGTACAGCAACTTCACTGTTGAGGAGCAGAGCAAGATCTTGAAGGCTGGCAGGAGCAACTGCGAGCTCGACACCACCAAGTTGGAGAAGAAGATGAAGGAGTACGGTGTCGAGATCCCAGAGGTCCACGTTGCCTACGAGGAGTGCTTCAAGAGGATGGCTGCTGGTGGAACAAAATAAGTTCCTACCGCTCCACCTTATCGCTTTGATAGCTAGACCCCATGCAGATGCAGGAGCGATTTGTCGTGGGGGAAAGAGAGCAATCTAGCGTACATTTAGGAAGGCAGTTGTAGTTAATAGATTCAACCCACTAATGAAACTGGCCCTGTGCCCCCATGCTGTCAAAACCCCGTCCCCATGATATATACACTTGCTTCCCAGTAAATGTCCCCACTTGCATCGCCGGTGGACGCCGTAGACGTTCGTAATAATTAGCACATGTCAGAACCCGCTAGTGCCTTGAGCGGTTTGCTATGACGCTGCCGGTGCTCGCTTACGGCTGCTGCTTGCGCAAACACTTTTTCTCAACCTTCAAGTTTTCCGCCTTATAAGCTCGACCCGGTTCAACGTTAAAAAACCCCTCCTCCACCTCTCCCTCCTTCTCTCCCGTTAACCATCACCGCCCGCCGACATCTCCATAACTTCATCGCTTCTTTCCGTCGGCATCAGCAGAGCGACAGGTCTTCGAATTCTCCCGTAACGCTGGTTAACTCCCGAAACCAATCAAATCTCACCCTGACGTAGCGTTTAACCAGCAATCTCGCAAAGCTTTGGTCGCAAACCAACCAACTACCCCACCAACCTGACCCCCCCGACATTTCCGTCCATCGACTCCTAAACGCCCCTCCCATCTTTACTAAACTAGCTAGAAAAGGAATATTGTCGATACGCCTCTCCGATGGTAGCAGACACCGAATACTACGACCGTCTAGGCGTTGCGCCAACGGCGACCGAACTCGAGATTAAGAAGGCCTACCGAAAACTAGCTGTCACACATCATCCAGACAAGAACCGTGGCGATGAAACCGCTCATGCAAAATTCACTGGGATCAGTGAAGCTTATCAGGGTAAGTTTCTTACCTGCATCTGTATAGATTGATTTTTATCAGCTATTAGAGAGGCCGGAACCGGGCCGAGATTTTGGAAAAGCTGGTTCGTGTGGTATAGGAGAAAGGCTGACGACGACACTTTTATCGCGAGAGTGTAGTGCTAAGCAACAGTGACTTACGAGCCGCCTACGATAAGTATGGACGGGACAAAGCGATGCCAGATGCTGGGTTCGGTACGATAACCTTCCTTCTACCAATATTACATCACAAAAAGAGGGACCTCTAACATGAATTTTAACCTCCAGAGGACCCGAACGAGTTCTTCTCCATGATCTTCGGCGGCGATGCCTTTCAATACTGGTACCACCCCACCCTCCGAGTCGATGACATGCCACTACGAGAGCTAATCCACTTATTTTAACCAGGATTGGCGAAATTTCCCTGATGAAGGATCTTACTAAGACTATGGAGATTGCCATGAAGGACGTCGACCTAAACGAGGAAGATCCGGAAGCTCTACAAAAGCAGGCAGAGACTGCTCAAGCCCACGCTCAAGCTCAGGCCCAGGCACAAGCTCAGGCACAAGCTGGAGCTCCGAACGAACCAACTGCCACGCCCTCCGGCACATCAACACCAGACACACCACCCATATACACTCCCTCCGCCACAACTTCAACTTCTCCTGAGACTTCCAAGCCCGCCACGCCAGCTCCTGAAAGCTCAAATGCCCAGGCTCGTGTTCCCTACCGCCAAGCCATCATGGACAAGACGGACGAAGACCACCGTCAACAGATGCTCGCCGACGAAAAGGCCAAGAAAGAGAAGGATATCATGACCAAAGAGCAGAGGCAAAAACAGCGAGACGAGCTACTAGCATTCGAGAAAGAGCGACGAGAGATCCGTGAGAAGCGTGTAGCTACTCTAGTGGCCAATCTGATTAACAAAGTCAGCATATGGACAGAGACAGACGCTGATACAGATCTGACAAAGAGCTTCGAAGAGAAGATTCGATATGAAGCAGAGAATCTCAAGATGGAGAGCTTTGGAATTGAAATTTTGCATTGTGAGTGATATCTATCTAGTACACCGGTTTAGTCAGCGGAGTGGAGAAGCAAGAAGCTAACTCATCGAGCTCCTTACAGCCATCGGCCAAACCTACACCATGAAAGCTAGTACTTATCTCAAATCCCAAAAGTTCCTGGGCATCCAAGGCTTCTTCAGCCGCATGAAAGACCGCGGTACCGTCGTCAAAGAAACTTGGAATACTATATCTTCCGCCATTGACGCCCAAGTCGAAATGGAGAACATGTCAAAACTCGAGGAAGCCGGTGGCGAAGATTGGACCGATGAAAGAAAGATGGAATACGAACGCAAAGTCACCGGCAAGATCCTCATGGCGGCGTGGAGAGGGAGCAGGTTTGAGATCCAGGGTGTCTTGAGGGATGTTTGTGACAGGGTCCTTTATGATAAGGGTGTGCCACAAGAAAAGCGTGTACAGAGGGCTCACGCTTTGATGATGATCGGGAAGATCTTTAGCGAGGTTCGAAGCTCATTACTCCGTTGAGGCGGGGATCCCTGTGCAAATCTACCGGGATACAGCGCTAACACTATTCTTCTACGCAAAATACAGGCCCAAAGAGACCCAGATGACGAAGCCGGCGAGGGAGTCTTCGAATCCCTGGTCGCGGAGGCCGCAAGAGACAAGGAAGAAAAGAAAGGAAAACGAAAAGAAGAACGAAAGAAGAGCGGCGGCAGCGGTAGCGGTGGCGGGTTCTTCGGACATAGCAATTCAAGCGCTTCAGCCGACGCCAAAGCTGGAGAAGCTTCATCGTCACACACCAAAGCCCAGTAGAACGACGGCAAAGGCAGCACCAGTGATGACAACAACGACAACCCTAAAAACGACGTTCAAAAAACCGGTGAAGGAGGTGGAAGGACTTGGAAGGAGTTCATTGGTACTCGTAGCGGTGAAAGTGGAGGGGGAGGTAATAGTCGCCGAAAGAGGTTTTCTGATAAATTGAAGACTTTTAAGAGTATGGTAGGTAAGCAGGATGATGACACCGGGCGAGACCTCTTCCAGCAGTAACACCTCTTATTATTTTTTCCTTTTTTTCTCAAAATGGGCGTGCGTATCATTCTTGTGGTTAAGGGTGGGTGGGAGGAAGGAAGAAGAGATATTATTATGATTACTTAGGTACCTAGGTATTATTCTGACATCTGATATGAGAGAGAGAGCTAGCGGGTGGTCTTCGATTGTGTATGGGGTATGTATAGGGAGGGATCTACTACACGAAGACTACCTATTATTTTTATCTGGCGATGATTTCGACTGTTCCATTTGTTCCATATTGTCCATCTTGCAGTTTTTGTTCTCTTTCCTTTTGTTTTATTGTTTCTTAGACTAGCGGTTTTTATTATCATTGTGGCCCCCTTGTTATCCTTCTTCCGTCGGCCGTTTTTCGACAGAATACCAAATATCATTGAGAGTGATCTCAATTTATCGATATCACTACTACCAAAGCATAGTCTTCACTACCAACCCGTGCTCGGGATAAAAAGCGTGAAATCATAGTTATTTTAATTAACCTTTAGAAATCCTTTATATGATGCGTATGCGTACATGCCCATGAACCCATGATTATCTAATACAAAACCAAAATTTACAAATGCAATCCTCCAACTTTTTACAATTCAAAAATCATCAAAAAAAAAAAAAAAAATATTATCACCTTCATATCCTCCTATTCTCCCAAGCCTTCTCCGCCACCTTTGTAAACTCTTCTATTTGTCCCGTCTGCTCGCACATCCCTCTAAACTTCCCTTCCTTAACCTCCAACAACTTCTTCGGCGCATCGTACTCCACCACTTTGCCACCTTCCAAAACCAACACACGGTCGTAGTCCATGATAGTATTCAACCGATGCGCAATAGTGATAACCGTATAATTCGTCTCCCTAATCGCCTCTTGAATCTTCGCATCGGTTTCATGATCAATACTACTCGTAGCTTCGTCCATAACCAATATCGACGCCCCCGTCAAGATTACTCTGGCTAGGCAGAGTAGTTGTCGTTGACCTTGACTCAAGTTCAATCCTCCTTCTGAGACCTTGGAGTCTAGTGAGGAGAAGATGTTGGAGTTTTTGTTACTATTACCGCTGGAGGTTGATGCTCCGCCTGGGGTTGTTGTACCGGATAGATTTGTTGGCGTGACGGTACCAGATGTTGGGGCTGTTGTGGTAGAAACGAGGTTTACACTTGACAAAGCGGTGCGACATTCCTCGTCTGTATGTTCGTCGAAGGGGTCAAGATTTGATCGAATAGTTCCTGAGAATAGTACAGGGTCCTGGGGAATAATAGCCAATCGACTTCTTAGATCTTTCAGCGTGATTTTGGAAATATCAAGACCGTCGATAACGATTGATCCTTCGCGAGCCTTTAGGAATCGGAAGATGGCGAGGGTTAATGAACTCTTTCCGGCACCGGTACGGCCGACTACGCCGACTCTTTCACGGGGTTTAACGTCAAAGCTGACACCCTTGAGGACGGGGTCGAGGTCGTCGGCGTAAGCGACTACAAGGTCTTTAACTTCGACTTTTCCTTCATGCGGCCATGCAGCTGGTGGGGTGGCACCGGACTGGTCTTCGGTTTCGATGACAGAGTATTCTATCACACGTTCTCCAGCGTTGAAGTCAAGCTCGAGATCCGCGTACCGACGAAGTGCCCAGATCATGGCGAAAGTATACTCCATCGCGAAGCTCATTGCGAAACCAGCGAGTGCGGCGTCCATATCTGGGAGGGTGACGACGAGACCAGCGACCAAAGTACTAAAGACGGCACCGAGGTAGGTCATTCGAATACTCATCCAGCGGTTCGCAAGGTGATTGTAATAAGTCGCTTCGGCGTATGTATCAATCTACACCATCAAAGTTAGTAATCGCCAGAACAACATTTTAAATAGGAGCGAAACCATACCCTCTTATCCATCTTCTCAATATAGGCTTCACCCTCACCAAAGGCTCTAATAGTCCCCACACCGAGCAATACACTTCCAAACAACTCGAAAATAGGACTCTTATTCACACTCTCAATCCTCTTGATCTCTCGTGCCGTCTTAAGATAATAAAGCGAAAGCGCAAGACCGATTCCAAACAAGATAATCGCACAGACCAACATGAGTGGAGTAATAAACGCCGCGGCGACAACAATACCAACTAGAGATAACAGGGAGTATCCAAAGAATGCGATATGGTTTGCAAGGTTGGAATCAATCTTATTGAAATCCGCACTGAAACGGTTGAGGATACGGCCGACAGGGGTGGTATCGAACCATCTAGTTGGAGCGCGGAGGACACTGTATGTCATGGCGTTGAAAAGATTGATACTGGCGCGGTAGGACCCGAGGGCGACGATGAAGTACTTTAATGTTGCGAAGAGGCCGGTGAAGAAGCAGATGAGGATGTAAAAGCCAAGCCAGTAGGCGAGACTCTTTTCCTCTGTCATTACGGTGACGAATTGCTGAGAGACGTGGTGGGTGAATGAAGTCGTGGTGTGGAGATGCATAGCTGCCGCTGCTTCTTCAGAGCCGGTCCAAAGCTTCATCCACCATTGTCGACCGAGATTGAGAACCTGAGAGATAACGAAGAAGCCGATGCAGATGGTCCAGAACGGAAGACCACCACTGGCCTGTGTGTACTTCTTATAAACGGAGAACTTAATAGCACCTTTCTCTCTGGCCTCCTTCTCGATAAAAGTCCTGGGTTTCTTCGGCTCCTTCACAACGACAGCGGTTCCATTCGCAGTGCCATTAGCCTGGCTGCTGCTCTCAGCGATGACCTCAATCGCCAACTCCTCGTTCATATCCTTGTCATGCTTCTGTGCCTCCTCCTCTTGCTCAATAATCTTCGTCAAACTTCCCGTCCTCTTAAGTTCGGTGACTGACGCCGCTCTCTCCACTCGTCCATCCTTAAGTTCAACAATGTAATCCGTCTTGGGCAAGCAAAGTTGGACGTGATGGGTAACCAAAATCCTGGTCCTTCCCTTCATAATCTCCCCAGTCAAACAATTCTTGAAGATTTCCTTGCCGACATGGGCATCCACAGCTGAGAAGATATCATCAAAGATGAGTATTCCGGCACGGGAGTATACCGCTCTAGCAAGCGAAATTCTCCACTTCTGACCTCCGGAGAGGTTAATACCTTGCTCACCAATAGCCGTCATATCTCCGTCCTCGAGCATCTCCATGTCCTTTTTCAACGAACAAACCCTGATGACTTCGGTATACCGCTTCTCATCGAGTGGCAGTCCGAATAAAACGTTGTCCTTAATTGTTGCATTTTCAATCCACGGAATTTGTGAAACGTAGGCGGCAGAACCAGTGAGTATCCATCCGTCAGCGGTAGCCTTCGAATCATACCTCAGCGCCTTCGGCAGCGGACGAGGCATCTCCAAAGAACCGTTCAACAAGTCAGCTTCTCCGAGCAAAGCGGCAAGCATAAGACTCTTTCCGCTACCAGTAGCACCAGTAATCAACGAAAGTTCACCAACCGGGAACTCAACATTGATATCTCGGATCGCAAACCTATCCTCCTCTTTCTCATCGTCGTCAGAGGCCCAGGCAATAGTCGCATTGGTGAACGCAATTTTCGCAGAGGACTTGATATAATCCTCCTTCTCAGCAGAGTCTAAATGCTTTTGTATACGTTCCGCAGAAACCTTGGCATCCATCATATCCCCGATCAACTCGGGAACAATACTCATCGCAAACTCCAATTCCTGGAACACCGCGAGGGCCGTGAACGCCACAGCGGGGCTAAGGGATCCGTAGATAACAGCGTATGTTCCGAGGCAGATAGCAGCCAGGAAGATAGGACCGAAGATCCAACATGCCATTAACCATGAGTTGGCAATGACAGTTCTCCAGATTTGATTCATTTCATCCTGTCTAACGTCTTCGATTCTCTTCTGCCATTGGTCTTCGAGTGCGGCGAACTTGATCTGTCGGATTCCCTGTAGTGCTTCGGAAACAACGGCTAGCTTCTTGTCTCGGACCTTCATAACCTTATCCGTAGCTTCAAGATAGATCTTTGCAATGAATTGGTTGAATGGGGTAAGAACAACGTAAAGCACGAGCCCGGCACAAATACTCTGCCACCCGAGGATCTGCCACAAAAATGCGAATCCGATACCGATGCTCAAAGCAGCTTCATAGAAGATAAAACTCCAGCAACCAAAGTCGGAAACTCGAGAGGCGTCGACGGCGATAAGGTTAACAACACCCTGTCGTAGACCCTTCAGAGTATCTTCCTCGGATTCCTGCTTGGACTTCTTCTTATCCTTATCTTTCGCTGTTGAATCTTCGGATTCCGCATCACTTTCAGCGGAATCCTCTCCGTCCTTCTTCTCAGCTTTCTGTCCACCCTTAACATCCTTCTTTCTCATCGTCTTGTTGAAAATGAGAGTGGCGAGTTCGTTACGGATATAAAGATTCATTTGCCCAAAGCTAATCCAATAGAGAAGATTCGAAAATGCAGCATTCACAAGCATAGCCACAAACATTCCAACTACCCAAACCCACGCGTTACCGGTACTCCCATCGGGCTTCTTAGCACTCTTCTCAAGAGCCTTAAGGATTTGTAACATCATGAAATGTGGCAAAAATTGGGTAGCACACATGACTGTTTGGTAGAAGTATTGAACAGCAAAATAGCCACGGTGAGCACTGAAAATTGTCCACCAGAGTTTGTTCTGCTGTTTTAAAGCTCTGAAGTTCTCGTAGAGGTTCTTGGATCTATGACCTGCTGGGAGGAGTTTCATATCACTTTCGTCGAGATGACCAGTTCTCCACCCCTTGGCGAAGATATCAGACATCCAATTGAACATCATAAAGGAGTAAATGGACGAAGCATTGATGTCGTCAACTTTTCTTCCGTCCTTTTCAACACTAGGGCGGCGGGGAACACATGATGCGGCAAAGATGAGGACAGTAGCTGCAACGAGTTGGGAGGACCAGAGCCACCAATCGGCGGAGTTGAAGGAGACCTGCAGGTCGGTGAAGGATAGTAGGAATTCGGTGCCACGGGCCACAAACATGGTAGACGAGGCGATGAGCAGGTGGGTTGCGCATGAGAATGTTTTGAGGTAGTCTCGTTCGAATTGGAAGTACAGCGAGTGCAGGAGCATCAATGTCTACACAGAAATCCATATTAGCTTAGTCTCTTGCTGCAAGTATATATAGTATCAATGGACTATGGGAAATAATGGAAAATAGCCTACCCAAGCAGCGGTATAAACCCACCACCCAATAATAAAGCTGTAATCATCATGCATCATGCTCCTTAGCGATGCCGCATAAGAACATGCGGTTCCGGCAGCGGCAGCGAGCAACACAAGACTCTTCTGCAGTCGCACCGAATACTCCTTCTCGGAGCTTTCGGTTATGGCGCCATCCTCATCTTCGTATAGTTCGGTGAGACGGATGGGTCCCTCTCTTTTCCGTTTATCGAGAGCACCTCGGACGCTGGGCGCAAGGAAAAAGGTTGATACCGTGGGAGCGAAGAGAGAAATGCTGCCAAGGATTGTGATCAGCTGGCCAAGGGTTAGGTGGTGCTGCGAGTCGCCGTCCATCTTGATGTCGTTTTTGATGGAGGAAAGTGATAGAGAAACGAAAAAAAAAGAGAGATAGAAAGAGGTGAAGTCGAGGTTGAAGTTTAAAGGAAAAGAAGAAAAAGAAGAAGATCCAACTGGCGGGCCCGGAAGGGTCGGCCGGCCGCTAGTTTTCTATCCGCGAGAAACTCAGAATAAGAAACTCCAAAAGTTCGTAATTTGGATAGCAAGATTTAAATCGGATTGTTTTGCAGATTCGTTCGCTCCTGCCTTGAACAGATGCAAACTAAGGATGTATTTCCGGGCGGAAACAGGAAGGGATCTGGAAATCTAGACCGATCGGATCTCGTATGTAATGCGGTCTTGCTGCGGGAAGCCGTCCTATGACATAAAGCAAGAGGTTGGAGCTCGATTCGCAGCTGCAGCGTGCAGATATATCTCAGCAAGGGAGAACCTCCAGCCGACGAATAGAATATGGTGGACCGAAATGCTAGAAAGTAGATGCGGATAAAATATGTAGCATCATCATCGTAGTATCGTAAAAATATAATAATAGAAGCATCAAAAGTATGAGAAGGAAAAAAAGCGAGAACTCAAAAAAAGGTCTATCGTATTATATATCATGCTTCTTCGGAAAACTTTCAAAAGAAATATAGATATTGTGTGCGTAACTTCGAGACCCACTCGCCAGCCCAGGTCGAAAATCGCCCAGGCCACTCCGTCGGTGGAATACACCCTGGTCCGCATCTCGCCATGTATGCGCATATGCTGGTCGATGTACCATACAGGGAATAGTCGATGTAGTCGACCCCGGCTGCTGCCCCGTGATCCAAACCCCTGATCCCCTCCTGAACTTGCTAGGTATGTCTGTCGCTACTGTTCTGCTTTCGAATTACTCTTTCCCGCCTGACATCACTGCGTGATAAATCATTGACAAGTTACTCGGTCAAATCAGAAAACTCGGTCGCATTCGGCTACAAAAGCCCTTTATCACCGGTCCAATCCGCGATCTCGCTGTTTACACAGGAGAACATGCAAGAATAAATTACCCTTTTCCCGCAAATGCAGGTAAATTATCTGCAAGGCATCAAAGGGAAATAAAACCCCACCGATCGTCTGAAAATGGATGTGCAGAAACCAAGGTTCTTGATCAAATCCGGAACAACTGTGTAGGTATTCCAAGCTCCTGTACCTTAACGTTACCCTTGTTAACCAATATACCTGCACCAATGGTCTGATCTAACAATCCAATCGCTTACACGGGTATGTACATTTTGTGCCCAGCGCCTTTGACCCATAAGAAGTGCCCACTCACCTGTGCCCCATACGCCGTCCCGCATTTCTTGGTCTCGAGACTAGTACTCCGTGGTTCTCCCGTCGTCTACATGGGATACAGTACTAGCTTCTCCCAAAATCGGCAGTTCTAGAATAGATCCTTCTCCAAAAATTCCATCGATATCGAATCTTTTCAATTCCATTGACTCACTCGTGTGATGTGTAGTTACATAACTTTTTTTTGTTCTGTAGCTCGAAGCTTTCCAGTCCGGCAAAACCACCTGCAGCAGAAGCAGTTTCGGTAGATCGTACAAGGATACCAAGAACCCCAAAAAGAAAAGGTGCGGCACAACCAAGTAATAATGTCGTATTCAAAAAGCTTGTCGCTGCATACGGCAGGTGCAACTTCAATCCACCCTCGAGGCCTCCCCAAAACAATCGGTGAAACATACACAATTGATAATGAATAATATCGCATTCCGTGTCTCGATAACAGGAAATAATTTCCAGGTAATTAACTATGTAGTCAGGTCACTGAATTGTAAGCCCAGGGGACCGTCGGAGTCAAAAACGCCCCGACGCCGGTAGTTAGAAGCATCACGCTCTGCAGCGGTTATTCGCACTTCACCGCGAATTCGCGAATTGCTGACAAAGCCGTCCCGCGATAAAAGAGTCATCTACAAAAAAAACTTAGGTTAGCATGGAGAAGACAAAGATCGTACCACCTACCGAACGTTTGCGATACATGTACAATCAGGCCTTATCCCATCAGGAATATAATTTGCCCCAATGCAGAGAAACCGAGAAAACAAGCTAAAGCTCAAAGGAGCTCCCCGCACGCGAAGCGAGATATGTAAGTACGTAAGGCTTAAGGCTGTCGTCGGAATCTGCGACCTAAAAAATGAGTCAAAAGTGCACATTTCTCAGGGTCCCCGAGCTGCAACTTTATATATTTTCTTAAAATATTACGGTCGACTAGCCTAATTCCGCTCGTATCCGCTATCTATCGCCTTTTCTAGAATGTCAGATCTGGTGAATTCGAATTAATTCACCATGATTCATTTAGATTCAATCGATCGGATCGTTGAAAATTTTTATTTTGTATTTTTTTTTTCCCTTCTGAGCCTTTGATAAACCATGCAAGTGGTCTGGAGACCATGCGTGCATGGTGTTCCCGTGGATCTGTGTACAATTCATGGTAGGAGCGCACAATCCAGCTGATAGGATACATCAATTGGTTGTCGAGCAACGTATATACTAGGTACACTCCCAGGATTCCATTCCCCGTAGGATCTAGGACCGGTGTCACACTCACACTCCTATCCTTGAACCCGAGTTACCCGTGTGTATCGGCATGCAATACAGAGCTACCATTGACTCTAGTCTGGAGAACCGGCAGGGGCCTCCGAGGCTACCATTGACTCCCAATCAATTGATCGACCGGATAGGAATGTGAACATTCAAGCCACATGCAATAATGTCTATATATACAATCCTGTAAAACTACAGAGTGAGTAAGGAAGCTATTTAGAATCAGCGGTACGTGTGAGCAAAGTAACGTAAAGAGAAAAGCTATGAAACTAAGCGCCTGGTATCATCATCCAAACACCTAACAGTCCCACTATAATCCCCACCCCAACTCCCCACATCCCCACTTTCCCACTCCCACTCTCATCAGGCACTTTGCCCTCCTCTTCCTCGCCTCCCCGTCATAACTCAGTTTTGTTCCCCCTCTCTGCAACCGTACTCATCCCGTCCCCATTATCTTTCAAGAAAGGCTCTAATCCATACCACTCAACCACAAAAGCGCTGACGATAACAGCCCAATCGTTGACAACTGCTTTATCCAAATGCGCCCCGTCGTCCTGCATAGTATGCCATACCGGTGGGAAAGGTGACGCGATAATATGTAATATATCCACACCCCTTCGCAAGAACGGGATATGATCGTCTTCGATTTGTAGGCCGTCGGGGAAGACAGTCTTATCGCGGTCGGGGAGGAAGAGCGCGTGGTCTTTGCCTGATTCTAGAAGATCGAGCGCACGGAGACGGATTTCAATGTCGGCCATGTGCTGGTAGGCCCAGTGGGTGGTTTTGAAGTAGGATGGGATGCGAGGCATGGGTGCACCAAGCAGGTCGAGTAAGACAAAAAGGTTGATTGATGACAAGTGATTTTTGTATGTGCTGTGCGCCGGATGCATTGTCGACTCCCACTTGTCCGCAAGATGTCTATAAAGCCTCAATTAGCCCCAATCCAGCTTCCACTTCACACCAGTAACAAAACTATACCATACCTTGCCCCATAAATAGAATCCTCAGCAGTCCACCACTTAAACGCCTCTTCTCCATCCAACAAAAGCACCATAAACCCATTCTCGTCCGCCATCGCAAATTCATCCCCATCCTTCTCCATCTTTGCCCACTTCCTCCTCATCGCCTTATCAATCGCCTTAGCCACATGCATAATCATCGCACACGGTGCCGCACTATCCGTTGCGCCAATAAACCCCGCCGGCTCAATTTTACTATCATAATGAGCCACAAGCACCAATCTCGCAATCTCCCCTGCTTGATTGTCCTTCTTTTTCCATGGCGGGTCTAACGTTGCCCAGAAATTGCTGAACGGAACAGGATCCTTCGATAGCACCGTCGGTTGCGAAAAGTTGTCATAGTGGAGGGTCCAATCCATATCGCCGAAGAAGTCTGTAAAATGTGCCAGCGCTTTCCTAGAGCCTTCCGTGTTTACGACTCGGGGTATTAACAGTGGTTTTAAGAGAGGGCCGAGGTCAGGGTGCAGGGTATCACCCGGTGAAGGGATCTTTTTGAGGCCTGCATCGGTGAGTTTTGTCCATGCGGTGGCGGAAGTGATGAAGCTGGAGAAGGCGAGTAAGGAGTAGGACAGCAGGACGGAGGAATCAGCGATTATCCGGACCATGGTTGGAGAGAAAGAGAGAGAAGAAGTACACGAGACGTGCACAACCCTCGTGACTATAGGAGGTTGGAGGTTGGTCTGCGGCTTACGATGGACGGTGCCTGGGAGGCTGAGGAGAACGAGGAGTATTATCGTCCGTTTGGAGGTGGAGGTGACGAGAAGAAGTAGTCCTGAGGAGAAGATGGTGGAATGGTGTCCAAAGCTTGGAATGTGGTCTCCCCGCTGTTATGAAAGACAGTTAATTATAGCACACCGTAGTTAGCATGGCATTTCCCGACAGACAAGTTTTGGGTTAATTGTTTCAACAGACCTATCATGGAGAGATAACAATAGCAGTAGCGTGCAACCTCCCAACAATCAATGCCGCTTCGTTGCCGCCGACGTTGAGAAGCTAAGATGGTAATATACAATCAAGAAGAAGTAGCGAGGAGAGACAATGGGGGAAACGAGGAGGTGATGGTCTGCAACCGTGTTACATTCGGAACGAGCAGGCCTTTTACCCGGCGGATGGATGAAAGCGAATCGCACAGGCCCGTCTCATCTTTTGGAGCTTCCAATACGAGGCGTTTCGGGGTTGTCGACTTTAATTCTCCTTCCTTGGCTTGCTTTCCCCTGTCGATTGCATCCGTTCGTTCGTTCGTTCGTTCGTTCGTTCGGACGAGGATGAGGATGAGCTAAACCGTCTTCGGAGATGCCACAGCGCAAGGCGTTCTCTCACATCAAGAAATGTGTTGTCGACGGTATAGCGTGGGGGGACTACGTAGTCTTGAGACTATACTACAGTAGTAACTATACCGTGGCGGATATCAAATGCATCGTCGAGAAGATTACTAAATTACTCCCTCACGAAACTACCGTCTTCACAGTATATCATGTCTATCTCAGCTTACCATCAATGCATTCACATTGTCTTCACATTGCCAATTAATTCATATCTAAAAAATGTCAAAAGAAATCGTCGAAAAATCAATCCTCTACATCTTCATCTCCCTCAGCGCCATCATCCCACTTCTTCTCTTCTCCTACCTCCTTAAAAAACTTTATGCCCAACAACTAGAAAGAATCCAACTCCGCCGCCAACTCCGCCGGATCGAAGAAGGAGTCGTAGCAGCCAGTCGGGCTACGAATGCCGATGTCTCCGAAGACGACAATAATAATAACAATCAAATGACGGCGGAGGAAATACACCAACAGGCCTCAGAAGATATGATACGGTGGAAACATGCGAGAGATTTGTTTGTGAAGAGAGGCGGGCAGGGAGGGCTAGCAGAGATATTGAGGTCTCAGAGTCGTACCAGCGAGGCATATCAAGCAGAAGGCGACGATGAAGAGGAAGAATACGCACAAACTTATGTGAGGGAGTATTCTCCACCCCCGCGGATACCGACCTTATAGGCGATGGCACCCCAGATTCCGGGGTTTGAATATATCTACATCCTGGGATTGCTATATAGACTGCATATATTAATTATATCATTGGTATATTGGGATTCAGCCATCCTAGACCATGGAATATATCTTACAATCTGGCAGACGAATTATCTCTAAACACCTCGCTCAGTTGATGATACCTAAGCCTTCTCTCGTCTACTACCTTTGAAGATTGATTCTAAGCACCCCACATCCTTCCAGCACTGTCACAAATCCTAAAAACATAAATTATAAAATATTTAAATAATAAATCGCAACGAAAATGTTACCTCAGCTTTACCAGTTGCATCGTCTAAACTCTCGAGACGATGGCAGCTACGACCCGTACACCCACACAGACGCCGACCACCACCAAGACGAATCATACAAGGCCAAAATTCTCCTAATAATCACCGCCTCCGTCTTCAGCGCCATATTCTTAGCTTTCGTCGCTTCCTGCATCAAAGAAAGATGCTGGCGACGCCGGATGCGGAATCGGGTGAAGGCGGTATGGGATGGCATAGAGTTGGAGAGACAAAATAATTTCAACAACGTCGTGGATTCGGGAGAAACTGCGAGCGGAGCGGACGCCCTGAATGTGGGGTATCATTATCAAGCGGATCTAAATTCTCCACCGACTTTTCCTACGGATATATACCAGTCGGATATATATCGGCCACCAGGTTATGAAGCGGAAACGAGATGTCAGCCTGGTGATATCCCAGAGAAAGTATATCAATCAATATGATTCGATAGAACAATTCTAGGAAGTTTCAGCGTGTACATAGTGACAGTTAAATATCAGTCAAAGCATGCCGATTAAGGGAAATCTGATTAATTTATATATATGCGAGTGAACCATACCATTAACGCGTGGATATTCCGAAACTAAGTCGCAAAGATTTACCGTTTATACAGGTCCGAAATTATCTAAAGTTGAATTAATCACTTAAGCCAGTCTCCCAGTGATATATCGTGGTCGGGCACATTCGGCGGAATATGTACACGCCACACGCATGTCCCATATGCACATCTGGCCATGGCGAGACAGATATAGAACTCGATGGAGGCCGTCTATCAAATTATAAACCCCGGATCGTCTGGCCCTCGTAGCGAATATCTCTGATCTACCCAATCCTTCAACTGGGGGCCAATTCAAAAGAATCAAAACATTTACACCTTAGACCTCCTCAGCAACACTCCCACATATTTCCCACCAGACAGTACCTAGCAAAACTACGGGACCACCGATGCTCACATATCGTAGTAGTTATCAAGAAAAAACCTTATCCTCCAAAACATCTTAATCCAAAAAAAAAAACTACGGTTGAAAACCGCACCCCCTTCCAACAATGAAAATGTTCATCCCAGTACCACCAGACTCTCCTATCCTCATCTCTCACGACCACCCCGCAGCCGAAGCCATCATAAACCACCCAGTAGTCATAGAAACCACAGAAGAAGAAGAAGAAGCAAAATCCCTTCTATCACCGGAAATACTACAGAAATGGCGCCAACAAACCCCAAATGGTATCAATCCAGCAGGACGTAAAATTGCCATAGGCTGCGTGGTTGGAATTGCCTTTCTCTTTTTCTTTGGGGGCTTGGCTTTTGCGATATCATCCATGCGAAATACAAAATGCCCTATTTCTCGAGCCGGGGCGAGGTTGAGACGAATACTGCGGCCGGGATGGTTTAGGAAGAACCGGGTATCTGGTGCAGAGTCAATGGAAATCACAACACCGGTAGCCGACGAATGTAACGACGAATGCACGAAGGAAGATCCACGAGAAGATACTACAGATCAAAGTTCCATAGCTAGTCTACCGCCGGTTTATTCAGTAGACACCGTTAGTTGTCCAGTATACTCTGTGTGATCAGACTTGCAACTTCCAAGCATTTTGTATTTAAACTATATATAGTAACAGGATACAGCTACTCCTCACGATGTTCCTGCACCGGTGTTTATATGTATAGCCCGGGGTAAATCCTCCACACAATACTAGAATCCAGGTAACTAATCCTCCACATACATACAACTCTTCAGAACTGGTATATCAAAACTCCGGTTTCCGGTGAACTACCCTCCTAAATATAAGATACACCCACAATCAATCCAACATCTCTAAAAAAATCAATGCATCTCAAGTCGGCACCCCACCATACACCTCATTTTAACGAACCCCATTCCCATCAATCTCGGCATCATAACCACTCCGGCGATAGCGAGTCTAAAACCTTCTATTATTCCTTTGCCTTCGGGTTGTTAGGTTTCAGTGGCTTAGTCGTTGTGTGGTATCTCTTCAGGTGTACCATCAGCTGGCTTTTGATACGGCTATGGCGCCGGCGTCAAGAAACTACACCGGATACTGCCGATGGTTTTCAGGGTGGTGGATTCCCTAGATTGAGGGATCTCTTTATCAGTGGTAGGGAGCACTCAAATGATTCTGTAAAGATGGAAGGTCGAGAGCTAGATAGCTTGCAATTGTAGAACACAAGCGCTGGGTCGGTTCAATTGACTTGGTATATGCGGATATCATGTCAGAACAAAGGATGGCAGGCTACAAATAATTATATAAACCTTTGCTCACCTGAGTTTTACACTAACGTTGTAACATGCAATATATTAATAAGATACTACCTCAATCTCAATTGCACGGGTTTACACGGAAGTAAGCAAGTAGCATCTCTACTTCCTTAGGGGCCCGAAGGAGGAGCAGAAGGGTCCTAGGAGATCACGAGATTACGATAGATTACTCTGGATAATTATCATATTTTTTTTCGTTTATTCGCGAATTCGCCCCAAAGCGCGTCTAATTGACGGCCCGCCATTTTTAGAAATCTATCGCTCAGTTTTGTACCTATATATACTATATGCCTCCTATTATATTATTTAAACCTAAATTAACGTTAGCTTCATGTCCATTGGCCTGAATAAATTGTATTTAGAGGCCTCAAATGCCTTGCGGACTAATACTTGTTTGAGAAAGTCTCATATTCGTATATATTACACTCAATCAAACATTTAGTTTGCGAGTGCGAAACGGGTACTCGGGTGGAACAGTTTGCCGACCCCGCTGGTTGTTGATCGGTATATACCGTACTCTCTAAAAATAGGAAGATCTTTCGAAACCACTCAGAATAGACCCGCATACCGACTTCTTAAGCACAACCATGTATTTTGCAACTCTGTCACCTGGTTTAAGTCATCGTTTTTATTCATCGAGAGCAAGCACCCCGAAAGTTCCCTGAGTACGAGAAACTTCATTTTTTTGGGGTAGGTATTATATTACACCCAGTATACCTAACCTGGAAAGAATAAAAGGTTCTAGGATATAGGCCCTGATCCGAAAACCCAGATTTCTCGTTGAAATTCGAGAATGCGCCCAAGTTAATAGCTATAGACCAATAACTAATGATGGGCGTACGCAAAATCGGCAGGAAACTCACGGTTACCGGTATTGCAACACCAAACAGTTACGTTATATAGAAAATATTAAGGCACTAAAATGGCACCCATCTCTGAAGCCCTCCATCCCAGAATCATAGACGCCGTTGTAGGCGCTCTAGCTTTCACCGCTGCTGGAGCGGGAGCCCTATCGGAGTCAATGCACATGCACGATCATGATCACTCGCACAGTCACCCAGACCACCATGATCAATCGAGTCCTTCAATTCCCATCACGGCTTCAAACCCTGTCACAAATACAGACCAACTCTCCACAGAACCCCGCCGTTCAAGAGCCGCAGCCTCGGCTGAGGTTGTCGGCTGGGTTCTGGTTAGTGGACTATTGGTTTTCTTATTGATCTTGATCTGCGATGGTGCCCTTCGACGCTGCAGGACCAATTATCAGAAAAGGGTGCTAGACGAAGAGGGAGGCGTGGAGTTTACGATTGTGAACGGAAATCAAGATGCGGAGATAGTAGGCTCTGGAAATACGGAGGATACTAATGCTCTGAAGGAAAGCACAGAAATTCGACCGCCACCGTATTCAGCGGGCAGTTCGGACTTGCCTGTATATTCCTCATTCTAGGTTCTAATGAGGGTGAGGAATACACCGCCCCTCGCATTTAAAATAAGCACATCTCTACATCTAGGGCGTTGTATACTCAGACGATTACATGTTATAAGTTAATCAAGCTTGGTTAGTAGTTGGCCTGGAGGTACCTTGAATTTAATGCTCAGTTCCCCAGACCACGATCGACCACCATTTATGTCTTTAAGTTCTATACACTGTTAAGGGCGGTGAATCTTTACCAGAATTCATATGCAACTTTCGACCCGTTTTATACCACGGACAGTGTTCGACATCCCGGATCCAGCCAATGGGCGACTAGATAGGCCGGTTTTGACTGAAAAGCCGCTACCTATCCATCCTAACTGGTATAAACGTTGGGAGGTGCGTACAGGGATGCATGGCTCAGCAATATAGTAGGATGTGCTAGTAGGGCAGAGCATAAGTGCCTTAAATTAACATAGTTACGCATCGCTTAATCATAATATATACTGTTCGTCGGTTTTTGTTGATATTAACAATGCAGATAAAGCTGCGACTCGGCAGCCATCCCACGGCGTCTTCGCCCAATCTCAGCCCCTCCGGTCACCGTATTAAGTACCAAGTATATATTTATCTGCGGTTTCTATCTATATATATATATATTCTGATACAAAAAAGAAACTATAAACTGTAGGTTTAATGTTCGAGCGCCTGTTGATGCCCCGGACCGTTTAGGGCTCCGTTTTAGTCGGCTATAGGACCGTCAAGCTAGCTGCTGCGCCAGTGTATTGGAGGTTGTGACTTTTATATGTAGACTCGGTGTCGTATTGATAGGCTGGCGTCGGCTCAATTCGAATTACCACCGATAGGTCAGGTTATTGGATTAATATTAGGATGCAGGTCGATGTAGACTGAAAGATATGTCCCAGAAAAACCGTGTAATCGAGAGTCGATATCCTTTAAAACGCCATCCGACGGAACCGGGCCGGCTCTGCGGCAGCAGTACACTCGCACGGGCACATACACATCGATGTCTCCGGCGGCGGCTGCTGCTCTGGTCGGTATTTATCGAAAATGCTGTCAGCTATATGGATCCCGTAAGACTGGCAAGCGTGCTTAAGCCCCTCAACCGTTGGCTCAATACTCCTGCACATAGGTATTATGCAGTCGATGACTCTATATAGGAATTCTTGGGGTGGGGATGTACACATGCAAGGAAGGTCCGCGCTGGAGCAACCGGAGATTACCAGAGCCTGTGTGACGCACGGGATCTAAATTGTAGTGGTTAGTTTTATACCAATGGTAACAAAATACTGTCCTGCGGGGTCCACTGGGACTTACTGCGCATGACGGAATCTTGCTGAACTGGGCTGCGGCGAAGCCGGTCCACAGAAAGTATGCTAAAAGTCTCATGTCGAAGTCTTAACGTAGGGACAATTGTGATAACCGGGCCAATTACAAGTCCGCCTGCGTAAAGGTCAAAACAGCGCGTTTAGGGAATTGTTAGAGGACATGGAGCTGGAATGTTTCATTGGGGCGACATCGTCCAAATTTAAAGCACCGACATTTCGTGAAAGAATCGATCTTGTATCCTCAGCCGCAAGAAAACTTTAGGTCAGGGTCGTCGAATTTGCGAATCAAACTATACAGTTGTCGCGAAGCTGCATAATTAGGGTCTTCGAGGAACCCAGAATCGGTTAGTTCTCAAACTATTTTTGGACTTTCACGGCTGAGAGCACTTTTGCCAAGTGTGAGAGGGTACCAGTGCTCGATTTGCTTCCTGCTGGATTTTTTTCTTCTACTTATCTTAGCTCCTCTTGTGCCTGCCCTCGGAGGTACTTCTCAGCTGGGAGCGAAGTGTGAACGGCTGAAACCCGATTGGAGATACCCCGCTCTCATACTGCAGCTCGAACTTGAAGAAATCATCCGTAAAATCGAAGCTATTTTCTCTTTAAAAAGAAAAAACAAAAAAAGGACAGTAGCTAGCAGAGCACTGCAGAACTGGAGGCTCGAGGTTGCACAAAGCGTGGCCGCATATTGTGTGTGACATAAATCTCACACTGCGATAGCCGAACGCGAGATCAATATTATACCCGGGTACCCTTATTACAGGGAATTCGCTTAGGTTAACATTCGTGAGCCCGGCTCGAATTCAAGGCCGTCCTCGCTAGAAGAATCAATAAGCTGATATCCAATCCGACAGGGTTTTTCGACCCTGTTATCCTGGGGTGTGCGTCTTCAAATTAATGTCGAAGATCTTAAGATATCTTAAGATCAAGAGGGATATTATATAAAAATATATTAAAGCTTTCTTGTTAAAAGGGTGCTGGCATGTATCAGTATCGAAAATACCTTAGCTTTATCGACGGTCTAGTCTCATAGTTCAATTCAAAACCGTTCTCTACCACTCCGGTGAGATCCTATTTCTAACCGTTAAGCCTCTCCGTCACATTTCTATATCCGCAATATTGCAATATTATCGACCGCCTGAACTGACAAGGAATAGGAAATCATGGACGTGTTGCGCGCGCATGAAAATAATTTAAAACGCGCGTGATACCCCAAGCTGACTCGAGGCGACCTAACAACCCTCCAGACAGTTAGCTTAGTTGTCAGTAAGCCTCGGACCGCAGAAACGGATTTGGTTAAAGATTCTGGTTAACAGCGAGCTTGGCCAAATAGTATAACATCTCTCTCCTCAATCTTTCTAAAAGCCTGCTAGACGGGAAGGCGTCTGTGATTCATAGTAGGTACGCTGTAAAGATCGCTGAGCAATTGGAAGCCATCCAGGTCGCGACTAAGGTAAGCGCTTAACTTTATTTGAATTCTGCTATATCCTCGTCTATGCGGAATAACTTGGTATACCCGGTAGGCTATTTGAATGGGACTAATCACATCCTTTCTTCAATTAACTGCCAACCATAGGCGAATTTCCTCGCATACCAGAAACTAGTACGGGAAGCGGCAGCACCGGCGCCGACTTACGCAAAGAGGCCAAAGCTGGTGCAAAATGCGATGAAGCAAACGATCAATGCCCTTAGTTAACTAAGTAGTTCTTGAATTTGTGGCTCGTCGAAGCGATCATGGCGAAAATTCACATAGTTACTCACCGTCTAGGTTAGCTCTAGATGGAACTTTAACTCCGCAGCTCTTGCAGATCACAAATCTTAAATGAGGCGACTATTCGCTTATCTAACTTTAAATTTGCTTCAACTGCTTTATTATTGCCTTTATTGGGATTAAAAGATACTTAGTATTTACCTAATTACCGAATAATTACGATACCACATATAAGCGTCTTGCCCCACCGGCATTATATTAGTTTACGACGTCGCCTATGAGAATTGCCGAACGCCGCCATGATACATCCTTCGTCATATCTAACAAACTGAACACACTTAACAGACTTAACAAACCTCAAGCTGTGGTATTGCCTCATAGCGCACTAATGAGTGTCACAGGATCAAGTGTCGCCAATTAGTGTGTAATAACAGCCCGAGTTTTCGGGAAACAACAACAGCTATTGTCGTATCCGGATATATCCATCGCACTTGGTCCATGAACCATACTAACGGGACGATATGTATCAGATATTGCATCCGGCGCCATAATTGCTGTGGCCGCCGAAGCTATGACGTCAACGCGACCGGAAATAGATACGAAGGTGGGAATGAATGGAGTTGGCTCTGGAGTTGGGTACCATGGTTAACCTGGGAGACGGTAACGTCGCTAAGGAACGAAGTCGACCTCCATGGTATGGAAGCGTCGAGGAATAAAGCTTGCATTTCAGATACACCCTGCATGTCGAGCTGTTGTAGGCAACCTGCTGAAATATGTAGTTTGTAAATGCGGTTAGCTTAAGAGCTGTTTTCGAATTTTACTTTTGGGGATTTGTGATTGAGGGATCATTAACCACGAGAACAATGTTTTAAGTTTTAAACTATTCGGTCACAATGGATTTAATACTTGCATTTATTCGAGCCAGGTCTTCTGACCGTTTCCAATGGAGATGGGGTGCTGTATATAGCATAGTATGTACCGGCAAAATCTATATATACAAAATTTAAAATCGGAACCCCGTCCCAGATCTGGGGGCGACAAATTTGCTCATACGACTACGACACCATCAAACCTTCCTCGGGCATCAACTACTTACTCAAGCGCTCTTGGGCCAGGTATCCCCCGCCAAAAAAAAAGACCGCAAAACGTACGGAAGAGACTTGCGAAAGTCAGCCTACAGGCTACTAGGTACAACGAAACTTCACCCTAGAAGCCTCCCGAGAGGCTTCTCGATTGTCTTCTTTGAGTCCACCATGGACCCCCCACCCTCAATAATAGACATAAATCCCCCAGAAATACCCTCCATAGAAGAGCCCTCTCCAGAACCAACCCGATCAGCCGCAGGCATAGCCGAAGAACACCGTTTTGGAGCAATATTTGTCGCCGTACTCGCCGGACTTGGAGTCATAGTAATCTTTATCTCAGTTATTAGAATATGCATTCGAAAAGCACGAGGAGAGAGGCTGGACGGAAGAGACTACCACCGGAACCCCCCTACACCACCACCAGAGAGTGATGATTGGCGTCCGAGACCTACCCCGTACGAGTTGGGAATTGGCCTCGGAGGCCGGCCCCGGCCAATTACGGTTATAAGAGGTGGAAGAGTGCATCGGATGTCTCTTCTTGTAATGCCGGAGGATGAAGAAATGGGAATGATTAGACCACCGAGTCCGGTTGCCAGAGTTCCAAATTCAAGGAGAGATAGGACTAGGAGACATCGGAGTAGGAGGCCGAGAAGACCGCCGCCGACACGGGCGCCTTCCGTAGCAGATTCTGATAAACCACCGTCTTATAGAAGTGGTGCTCGACCGCCGACATATGAGGAGGCTTGGGAAGGGGCTGATTAGGGATATCAGCAATGGATGCCAGCTCAAACTCAGGGTGGGCTGCTTGTTTACAATAGGTTCTCCCGACAATCGAGATTGCAAATAGTCCAAGTATCTCTCAATGTATATAGATATAACAAAGCATCAACAGTGCTGCTTTCTCCGAGGCTAGACTCTCTATATTTCGAAGCCTCAATTTATGTATATGCCACTTATCTTCATGGTATACCCGAACAATACGGCCAGGTACGCCAGGTTCAGCTGCTACCAGTGACGTCCTGTGATTCAGTAACACATATAACAAATGTGGTATAGTGTGCTTTTACGAAATGTAGTTTTAATATTGCGAGACATCCAGTATTTGCTTAAAGTTTAGCTTACTCCCTAGCTAGGCTCAACGCTCGATCTCGCTACGTAACGCCGACAGTCCTGCGAGCTCGAGAGAAACAGCCTCTGACCAACGCAAAATATGCAACATTACCGTTTCACTGCTACGAGAGTATTTCACTACCCACATGTTATCTGTCCTCCCTAAAAGCCTCTCGAGCTCCCTCAAAACTCCCATGGACATCTTGTCGTCTTCCACAAATTATATTCTACGAAGGGAACATCAAGTTGTTGTAAATATTCTAGTGCACAGACAACAAGGGCAAGATCTCGACACCGGTCCTAGCTATTTAGTTCCCAACCAGAACTAGTCCAGATCATCCAAAATGGGCATATAAAAAGAGTACCTTTCGGATATCAAAAGACCTTCACAAAACACGTGCATCCTCCCGAACTTAATTTAACATCAGTTGCTTTCACCCATCAAATCGAGCATGGCCCCGACCGAACCTTCCCAGAAGCAACACACCAAAGTCCCTGGTTTAGACTCCATCGTCGGTATATCGATTACAATCGGTGCGATCATATTCCTGGTGCTTATGGCGGTGGTTACACCGAAAATCATACGTTTTTATATCCGATATAGACGAGGGACGTCATCTGAAGAGCAGAGGGTGCAAGTCGAAAAGCAGAAACAACGGGAAGGCAGTAGGCTCGAAAGGAGCGGGAGCAGTCGCACTGGTTCTGAAGTTTCTAGAGCTGCTGTTGAGAATAAAGGGCAGGTTGTTGAGGAGCGAGGGAGAAGCCGAATCCCCAGGGCGCTACCGGCTGTAGCTGCAAGGCCACGAAGCGAGCTCCAGCAGCTGGAGAAGTGTTCTGGAGGTATCTCTTCGGTTTATGAAGAGAAAGAGGTCCACTGAACCTATATTATTCGGAAATCGTGCTATCATTCTATATCGCGAAAAAGCACAAAAGAATTACAAAGCGCCCCCAAAAGGAAATTCTAATGGGTACTATAAAATTCCCTTTCCTCAATCTCCTCTTAGTCACCACTGTCATCACCGCTCCAATATTCGCGATAGCATATCACTCTATGATAATCGAGGCATTCGCACCGAAACAGAAATGCAAGTGCAAATGCGGTCATAAACAGAAAAGGTCTAGGCAGCCGCTAGAAATGCCAACTCCGAAGTCGAAAAAATTATGGCAGAAAAGAAAGAAGGTGCTGAGGGAGGGGTTCGTGCCTATCCCGGAAGTTGAGGAGGATGAACAGGTGGGCGAAAAGAATTCGGGGGTAGAGAGTATTATACCTGAAAACCAGGTGGCCAGTGAAAGCGATAATGCCGAGTTGCCCTCTGAAAGCCATCTCTCGTGACATATATTTAACTTGTAATTAAGCCTTTTATGCAGTGATTCGTACTTTTTTTTTGCGGCTTCCTAGGAATGAAACACAAGAAATAAACTTCTACAGCTTTGGATAATGTATGCCGCACATGTTGAACAGTCTAGAACGTATTCTAGGTCGCCATAACTACAACCCTCAATACAGTAGTTTGTGAGCCTGCGAAGCTCAAATAATAAATATGCTCTTCCGCCACTTGAAGCTCTAACACTTCAACAAAATTCTGTATCCCGTCGCTATGGTCGTGAGCACGCTGTTCCCACAAGGAATTATAAGCGACATATTGAGTCAATTTCCCCCCTGAAATTCTGGTGCCTTTACCCCGAGTCTTTAGCTTCTAACTTTCGAATGATCGTTACATGAAATTTTTTATTACGTTCAATCTCTTCTAAAAGTTTGATGTGGAACTAGACACGCATAGAAAATATAATATCCTATACCAAGAAGTGTCAGCGAAGTCGGTGTATCAACAATAGATCGAGATCTTACGTAGTTCATCTGCGTGATCGTCAGTATTGATGTTCGAAAACGAGCAACCTTCTCCCTCAACGATCAATTGATCTAAGCGAACTCTCGCAAATCCCGTCGCGATTACTTCCCCGCACCCTTACTTTTCACCTCTCCCCTCTTTTCCAACTCCCACTTTAAGTTTTGCCCCTTTTATAGAGAACTTTTGGCCGTTTTGCTTTCAATTAACTAAAATCTCTAATCTCGGGTCGTTGAGTAATATATTAAAGATACATAACAATATGGGTTGGGGATCTAAAATTAAATCTGGTATTAATAGCCTCTTTGGCTCCGGATCATCTTCAAAGCCATCGTCTTCGAGTTCGTCATCATCATCCTCCTCTTCAGGTCTAGGATACATCTTAGGCTCGTCCTCATCCCCTTCCGACACCATGAAATCCACCAAATCCAACAAACCCGCCAAAATCTTCAAAGATATAACTAAGATTCTCGGCGGCGGTAAAAAGGGAAAGCACCGTAATCGCCCCCTCTTCGGAGGCTCCGCAACCGATCTCAATGGGAAGGCTTTGAGTCACATGGGGAAGAAGGACAAAATCGTTATGGCAATTTTCCTCGGACTCATCGGATTAGTCATAGTCTCCCTCATTGTTTTCGCCGTTGTCAGAAGAAAGCAGCGCCAACGGGAGGCGGCAAGAAAAGCCCGTGCGATTGAAGGCCTGACTAGGGGTAACCTTGATATCGAAAGCAGCGCCGCCAGCGATTCGGATCTGCAACAGAATGGGGTTACAGATGGTTCAGTTAATCCGTACCAGGAGAAGGTAACCTATGTTACAGGGGAGGATTTAATTCCTCCAACTGGGAATTGGGGCCAGTCGGATCATACATTATCGGCCGACGCCGCAGCCGTAAAAGCCGGGTCCGTGGCCGAATCCTCCGCCGGCAGCAGCTTGCAGACTCAAATTCCTATCGCCACACCCGAAGTATTACCCGAGACGTTACCTGAATTTACTCCTTCGAGTCCAATGCCTGCCGTTCTACCATCGGTTCTGCCGGAGGTAGCACCATCTAGTCCGTTCGTGGACGCTGCAGAGAATATTGGGCTTGCGGACGGAGGTCCAGACGCCAGTACTCAGAAGTCGTAGGAAGCCCATGTTCATACCACATTTTATCTTCGGGGCGGCGGGCTACATTTCATGAATTCAGTTATATTAAATTCCTGTTAGCTAGTTATTTTGACGGCTCTTGTATCGATTTCTAATATAATCCAAAAGCTATTTGCATATTCGACACCTCAATTGCTTCATTGGTACGAAGCCTAAGTTCAACCATGAAGGTTAACAGTAAAAGGATATAAGACACATATACTAAAATACTAAAATAGAAGCATCATTGGAGTGCGAATGCAAACAATAGTCGACAACACAGAATAGCTGTTGCATTCTTGATATCACTATGGCCCGGCCGTGGACTCAAGACCCTAAACTCTGTATGCGGTCCTATTGCTTTAATTACGAATAAATATATCCATTTTCTACACACTACTCCATGCGCAGTAGGAATTCTTAAACCAAAGATGCGATAGTTGTAACCCCGAACACAATTACACAAGGTACTACCAGCACCCCGAATTCGCGAATCCAGATATCCAACCATACGAATTAACAGGCCATATCAGATATCTTATAACCCCGCCAAGGTCACGAAACAATGCCTGCAATCCGCTTCCTCCTCCCTATCTCTCCTTTTCCATACACTTTCTTCCCCAATATCGACGAGTACCTTTCTCCTTCTCCCTCTACAATCTCTACGTCAACAACAACCCTCACAACCTCTACTACGATTACATTAACAACTACCCTCTTAACCCTCCCATCAAATGCAATACCCCTCCCCGCAGCAGAACCCACACAAGAACCAACCCACAAAGCCTTCTTAAACCTCCACATCCCCGGTCTCGACCCCGCATCACCATATTTCACATCCTCGGCTACAAACGAGACAATGCTTACGAACGCCATATTCTCCCATCCGGCAATAATCACTTGGGTGTCACTGTTCTTCGCATTTTTAGTCTTTGCGGGAGTGGTATTCGGGCTACAAAAGGTTATGAGACGGGTTAGAGCTAGGAGATGGATTAGAGATCAGGTTCAGGGTAATGGGCCTACTGCTACGAAGAAAGATGGGGTAGGTGGGAAGGCGTGTTGTACGGATAAAGATACAATCGGGAATGGGGATAGGGAGAGGAAGGTACGGTTTGGGAGTATGAATGTGTACAGAGGGTGCGAGTTTATCAATGGAAGTGATATAAGTTTGCGAGCGGATGAGGGAGTGGATGAGCGAAGCGGAAGTTGGAGTAAAAGACGGGATAAGAGATTCAAACAAGGCCCTGATGGGAGGAAGAGGAGGATTGGGGCTTTTTGAGGATTATTCGTAATCGATTACGTATAAAGATTGTATAATCGGAAGTTGGAGATACTAGAAGGAAGGCGTTATGGTTTGTCGTACGTAAATATCAGCCGCCCGAGAGTTCTTGGGGATCGGATGAGTTTGTGGTTAACCAGAGTATCGAGAGAATATTCAATGCCTTTGATTTCAGGGTGAAGAAGCGACAGCGCAAAGTTAGAGAATTTTGAAGCCACAAATGGCTGGCCTGACGGTGTCTTAGATTTTAAATAGACCCACCCACGGGAGAACAACCAGATCAATTCCTAGTGCAGTGAAACGATTCCGACGAGTCCGAGAACGACGCTACAGCTGGGCCTGAAAGATGATCTGAACCACCCGAGGCTAGTACCGTCGTCTCGGTATCGTATACTGTTACGAAAATAATAAAAAAAGCCCCCCGGAGTTAAGATGAAAATCATCCAGTTTCCATAATTTCTCCAATTGATATCCTTTATTAGTTCTCACCACCCCTGTCGTATCCTATAGAAGTCATGTTAAGCGACGGCCTGACCAGATACTACGCTGCAGCGCTGTCGCTGTCGCGAATACCGAACTTCAACAGGGATCCATCAGGGATGACTGTTGCAAGGCGCCAGAGAAGATGACAACCTCTGATGAAGGGGGCTCAATTGCTCAAGGTGCCCCTTCGGTAAACATCAAAACCGGAAAGAACGTTCGAATAAAGTGGACCCCGTGTTTCTTCGCCCGGGTGGGTACCTTCTTTAAGCTTATTTCTTCCCCCACGGTGGATCCATGGAGCTCAAGTTTAAATCTACCACAGGTCTAAGCTATCCCCTGAACCAAGGGTGAAAAATCGAAAGTTCCAACCAGGATTTTCGCGATCGGGATCTAGAATTTTTGAAGCCAGCCAGCTGGTGCCAGCCGAATGTAAGACATCTGACGGAGGCCAATGGCGCCAAGGCCCGTTCTGTAACATGGATTAGGAGAATTACTAGTCGCGAGACCCCTGGATGGCGTTTTAATTCACCTCCGCAGTGCATATCCGCAGTCTCCATTGTTATGCAACCGCGGATGTATTGCCAAAGTCTACCGTCATGTATTTAGAATTCTTTTTCTCAGCGAAAAGCATGAAAAAATACGTAATCGAGCAGAGTACAGTGCAATGGATTGTACGAAGTAGCTACGGCCGTTACACAAACGCGCGACACCACCCAGCGGTTCTGAACGGTGTTGAAGTGGACCGGACAGCGAGTTTGGTTTAGTCTCAGAGCCTCTTCCAGCGTGGCCAGCCCTTTTCGGCAGGACGTTCTGTCTCCGTTGCAGCTCAGGGAAAGACACCACCTCCCCGCGTACCGGGCGCCTGATCTTAATTTGGTCTGGTTTAAGCCTCTTAGCACCAATTGGCTCTACTATTCCTTTGTTTTCGAGTCTTGGGAGTTTCTGTAGTCACGGCCCCACTAATACAAATACTGTAGTGGCCGTCCTGTGCTTCTTGGATTTTTTTTATGATAGCATGCATCGACATTCGATTTTATATTCTCTTCAATAGGGTCTGGTAACCGGTTTTCCTTTTATCACTCGTTCTCATTTTTCTTTGCTTAACATTTCATTCCATTCGATTTTACGATATTATACCGATACCCCTAGCTGCAGGCAGCTATCTATACTTTATTCCCTACAAAACCCGACAAAGTATTTAAATTAATACTCGACATCTCAAGTTTCACCAAAAAAAAAAAAATGAAGTCCACACTAGCAGGTTTTCTTGCCCTAGTCTCGCTGGCGACTTCAGTAGCAGGCCACGGATTCATCAGTGAAGTCATAATCAACGGAAAATCCTACCCAGGTTACGACCCGTACAACGGAAACTACGCGGACGGCATCACACAACCTTGGTCTGTCCAGGGTGGTCAAAACGCAGATGGACCCGCTATATTTCGCTTCACAAATTCTTTACTCTGTCAGCGGGAACCTAGAGCGGCGCAAAGGGCTGCCACTGCGCCGGCGGGGAGTAGAATAACTTTCCACTGGAATCAGTGGCCTGAAGCTCACAAGGGGCCTATTCTTACATACCTCGCTGACTGTGGAGGCGACTGCAGTGCAGTTGATAATACGCAGCTCAAATGGTTCAAGATCGAGGAAGCAGGTCTTCTCGATGCATCGAAGAATATGTGGGCGACAGATTTGATGATGCAGCAGGGTGACGCTTGGAACATCCAACTGCCAAAGAATATCAAGAGCGGGAACTATATCATGCGTCATGAAATGATTTCGCTGGAGAGTGTGAATTCTGATGATGGTGTTCAGTTTTATCCTACCTGTGTTAATTTGGAGATTACGGGGGGTACTGCTCAGTCCAACCCTCAGGGAGTCTTGCTCATGCAGGCTTACCAGCGTGGTGTACCGGGTCTTAACGTCGGTACCAAGAGAGGTGATCCCGCTGTGTCGAGTTATACCCCTCCCGGCCCGCAAATCGATCCTAGCATCGGAGCCGTTGCGAGTAACATGGTGAATACCGGTGCAAGCTCCAATGGCAGGAAACATATCTACCCCAATGCAGACAAGGACCCCTATGCCACCAGCAGGCAGCAGCCAAATTACGATTCCTCAGCCGGAAAGAACACCCCAACTACCCCAACTTACGGACAACCGGACAATAATACCCCTACCTACGGAACTCCAGATAATAGCACCCCCAACTATGGAACCCCAGATAACTCTGCCCCCAAGGAAACTCCCAAGGCAGAAACCGGTTCCCGAGCCGGTGACGCAAACCGTAAGCACTGCGATGACGGATACGTCCAATGCAGACAAGAGCAGGGCAGGAGAAAATTCAAACGCGGCAGCATCGTCGCCCGTACCCCTCAGGACCAAAGCTACAGGACAGAGTACTGCTACCAGAAGTGGGAGACCTGCTTGAACGCTGCCCTCTACGGAGCCAAAACCCAGCCTACCAACAGCTATAACCAGCAGCAATCTGGTAATGGGTACCAGCAACAATCCGGTAATGGGTACCAGCAGCCAGCTTCCAACAACGGATACCAGCAACCAGCCTCCAATAACGGGTACCAGCAGCCACAATCTAACGGAGGGTACCAGCCTGCGAACGAGGACCGATACCAGACCAATAACAACTACCAATCTCAACCTCAATCCAATGGCTACAACAGCTACCAACCCGATAGTAGCAGTGGCTACAGCAATTATTATTAGTCGACGTCCTGTAGTGTTTTCCTTTGTTCTTAACTCTATACGAGTACTATAATTCTCGTGTTCTTAGATATAATATCATATTTCCTTGCATTCGATAAAAATCATGATTCCAGCGATAATAGTCCCATCGTGCCACATCCAAATCTAAAAAAGTAGAGAACTTTTGTTGATATGTGATTTTGCAGTATACACCAAAATGCAGACCATGCCTCTCCCAAGAAATCTCACAATGATCGACTTTTATGGCTATCCTAGTTGTATATACAAAAGGCATCCGTTTCTCAGTTAGAAAATTCCACTTCAAGTATTGAAAGGATTCTTTCTGTAGTAATCCGAGATCGTAAACGCAACATCCAACGCCTGCTTTTCATTCAGCCTGGGATCACAGTAAGTCTGATAATTCGTGGAAAGGTCCTCGTCGGTCAAGCCCTCCGACCCGCCAACGCACTCGGTGACATTATCCTGTATCACATGTCAGCACAGCCGTATTATTATGAAACAGCTAAGTTAGAGAGTTCTTACACCGGTGAGTTCGAGATGGATACCGCCCAACCAAGTTCCCTTTTCCTTATGAATCTTCAGCGCAGACAGGATCTCGGACATGATTGATGAGTACTGTCGAGTTTTCAAACCAGTTCCTGGCGATGATCTTGTGTTTCCGTGCATGGGGTCGCATTGCCTAACTTTTATTAGCAGTTGCACTCTTTGTCCTAGTTGAAGGCGTTGTGACCTACCAAACGACCGGGTGACCGGTTTTCCTGACTGCCTCAATATGCCCGGGCAGTATACTCTCAACTTTGTCACACCCGTATCTAGTAATCAATGTGACCTTCCCAGGCTCTTTCCTAGGATTGACAATATCCAACAGTGTTCCAAACTCTTCCTCCTTGAAAGATGGTCCAACCTTAATACCAATTGGATTCTCAATACCCCGGAAGTACTCCACATGCGCACCGTCCAACTGTCGTGTTCGGTCTCCAATCCAGATGAAATGTGCCGAGGTATTATACCACCCTTCCTGACCACCGTTTACCCCCTCTGTAGGCTCCCATTTCCTCGTAAAGCTCTGTTCGTATTCAAGTAAGAGCCCCTCATGGCTAGTGTAGAAGTCGACGCCACGTAACGAGCTGGCGGTATCTGCACCGATCGTTTTCATAAAGCTTAGACTATCGGTGAGAGCTTCCACTGTTTTTAAGTATTTGGCTTTTACTTCCGAATCTTGAATGTGGGAGAGCGACCAGTTGAATGGGTGGTGGAGATCTGCGTATCCGGCGCCAAGACGGGTTCTGATGTAGTTCAGTGTGGTCGAAGAGTGGAAATATGCTTGTACGAGACGGGATGGCTCGGGTGTACGTTCGCTGGGATCGAAACCGTTGATGTTGTCGCCTCTGAAGGAGGGTATTTCCTTGCCATTGACGATTTCAGTTGGTGAGGAACGGGGTTTTGCGAATTGACCGGCGATACGGCCGATACGCACGACTGGGAGACGGAGACCATGGATAAGGACTAATGACATCTGCAGCAAAAGCGCAATTTTGGCATCGATCTGGGGTTCGGTGCAGTAGTCGAAAAGTTCAGCACAATCACCGCCTTGGAGGAGGAAGGCCTTTCCCTCGCAAACATCTTTTAAGCTGGATTTTAGCTTGTTGATTTCGGTCGGGTGAACGATCATAGGTAGAGATTCGAGTTTCGAGAGCGCCTTTTCGAAAGCGGCTTGGTCTGGGTAGATGACTTCCTGCTTGATCGGTTTCGATTGCCAGGACGAAGGCGCCCATTCATTGGCCAGTGCTTTGGCAGCTTCGGGCTTGACAGCGTCGACGAAGGAAGTCCTGAGACGAGCCGCTCCTCGAGCAGCATCGCTCAGAGGCAGGTGTACCGGTGGAGTGGCCATGATGCGACTGTCAATTGACGTTGTCAGCGGTGTTCACGTCTCGTTATCGATAGCAGTCAGCGTCAATGCCAATGTTGGTGGGGTGGCAGCTACCGAAGGAGGGGTCTAGCGAAGCGCAACGAAAACACTGCGACGACTTGAAGTTTGGAATTGAGCGCCCTCCAAAAGAATCACAACTTTTATAGTCGAGGCTTCGGGAACGAGTGTAACTGCGAGACCAAATCGAGAAGTATGAGTCAGTCGGTTTTCTGGAACGCGGTTCGGAGCAATGGCAGACTTACCGGCGGGTGTTTCGACTGTCTGTGCAGCTGTGGGGTTTCTTAATTTGCAGGGGGGAAGCTGCCTGTCGGCTGAATTCTCTTAGTCAGACAGAATCTTTGCAGGGTTTTTCTCTCCCCAAACAAGGTTACCGACGGCTGTTCCTGGCGACGTTACACTAACCAAATAGCTGCACTGCGCAATTCTGTCCGGGGTATTGATTTTATATCACGATAAGATGGGATATGATATCTGTGTAGAAGGTTAGATTGATTTCGAAGTTCACGACCGTACTCGGGTCGGGTTATATATAACTGCACTGGCTATATAGCTTGTATTATGGACACCTAGGTTTAAACTTAACTACTTAGTATCTTGGAGAGCAAGTTCAAGCCACTAATATAGCTTATAACGTCCGGTTCGCGGAATACACTCATCTTCGCCGACGAGAGTCCGGACCGGAGAAGGCTGATGCGCCCGCTAGATTTGGGGTACCGTAGCCATCCACATGGGATTGGTACTAAATTCAATAGGATCGGAATTCTATACACGGGTGTAGCGGGATATCCGTCGAAGCTAGCAAGATATCAAGATCCAAGATAAGATATTACAGGCGACAAAAAAATTAAGGTTTTTTCATAACTCCAATAAAGATAAATCGTTAGCTTATGATGAAACGCCTTTATGCAGAATTGCAAATGTACATGTATGAATCTACTATTCTTCTTTCGAAATCAAAGAATCTTTCTCATTACCCCCCAATGCCCTCCTGCAGCGTCGAAAGCCGCTTCAAATCCGTTCCAAAATCTACTCCCAGTATTCACAAACACTCGCTCATAAACCCCTCCTCCAGGTCCGCTAACTATCCCCGCTGTATTCGTCGCTCCGACATACGCCGGTGCCGTCCCTGATATCGACGATTCCGCAGTCGCGTTATTATTCACTCTCTTCGCTGTGACAACATACCCCGCTAGTGATCCCTGAACATCTGGGATCTTTAGACTTATTCTATAGGAAGGAGGGATTGGTTTCGGTACATCCGGTGACGATAGATACATCTGTGTAACTCCAGTATCGGCTAGTATGGAGCCGGTGCGGAATCGGCCGTTGTTGATTGACACTTGAAGTGTAGCCATTGCCCAGTCGCGGTAGTCGCTTGCATTTGGCTGTTTTTGAAGGGACATCCATCTGAAACCATTCGTATTTGCTGCAGTAAGACCCCAAACAAGGGAGTCAGACCGGACTATGTAGCCTGTTATGAATTTATATTAGCACCAGCCTTTTAACTAGAGATTGTTATGGAAATACGCACCGAGATGGTATTTATTCGGATTACCCGCCCCCGCCACATTCTGCCCGTTGACCTCATAAACATTTAATAGAGGATTCTTATCCGGCGTACACATAACCATCCCATCCTGTTCTCTCCCAAACCCGACGCCCATATATAGCCCCGTTATATTCCCCGTCTGCTGATCTGTAGGTGCGAGGCAAACCGATCCCTGGTCGTTCGTGAACTTGGGACATATATAATACGTATCAAAGACCAGAATCGGCACTATTGCTTTCAACAGATTTGTTCGAGTGCCATCTGCAGATTTGCCGTGAAATATTAATGTTGTTGGAACCCAGTGTCCTTTATACCAAATAATTCAGCATTATATCCTGATGTTAAAGGCTAAGATATTCCCCGCCAAGCTTACCAGAATATAACTTCTTCGATGAGGATAAGAACTTCCATCCTCTTTCATACTTCACAGCTTTACTCCAATCTCCATCAAACCACTCAAGCCACGTTCCCTTCCCAATCGTTAACCCTGTCTACAAATCATAAACTCACAAGTCAGCCACTGGATTAAAAAGCTAGAAAGTGTTGTTTTTGTTGTTGGGCCACCCACCGACCCGGTATCCATTTGCACCCCTTGGTCTCCCGCATACCTGCCATTAATAGTCATCCACACCGACGGCGGGCCATTATTCGGAAACTGATTGGGCGTTACAAACGGTACTTCCACCGTGGTCCCCACGTCATCGGGTATAGCGAGTTCAATCCAGCTTTGGCAATCGATGGTTTGGAGATCCCGGGGTTTTAAGTCCAGGGTTAAGTTTATGTTGTCGTTCCTGCAGTCTACGGATTCCACGAGGGTGGCGAGGGTTCGTGGTTCTGCGGTGTGCATATTTGGAACGCTGTTGTTATTATCGACGGAAAGGGATGCGGTGGTAGGAGGGAATACGGTGAGTAGTATGGTGATTGGGATTACTAGTACACGGCTTAACTGTTTCGTGAAGCTAAAGTGCCCAGAAGGCTGGCTAGCGGCAGACGTTGGATTGTGTGAAGCTGGCATGGTTGCGGCTGGTTACTCTTCTTATAGGACGAAACTTCTTAGTGGTTTGTTTCCTTTTTCGAGCGTCTTTGCGTCGTCGCACAGAGGGATGGATTTTGTATTCCCCCCATGAGAAGACGGAAGTTTGCATAATTCGTTCGAGGAGGGTCGGAGGGATTACTTACTTTCATAGAGTATTTAGGTTCGAGATGCTGTGAATGGAAGGGTATTAAGTTGGGAATGTATACTTTGTGCGCCACAGTACCTTATCGCTGCATGCAATGTAATGCAACTGCGAGTTTAGGAACTACTTGGGCTTATAAGCTTACGGCTGGATGGTTTTCTTTGAATTTGCAGTCAATAGCCTTAACCATTTCACAATTGGGGGTTTTTAAGTGGTCTAATTGGAATGCGCATAGGTGGTCCGAGAGCCTTTTGATATCTCAATTGACGTTGGAATGCCACGCGAGAGCACGGAAAAACACTTGCACGGTTACAGTACAAAATCTGTAACGTCGTAAAATTTTGCAACTAATTTCTAGAAAATTATTAAATATACGGTAGGTAGTATATATAGATCAAGTAACATTTGTTCGTAAGAAGAAAGAGAAAGAAAGAAAGAAAACCAAAGGGAGCGAATAATCAACCAACAGCCCGGAACCCGTTATTCAACAGCGCATTGCCACCCGAAACGCCCTGAAGAACCCCATTCAACGCCTTCGACAAAATCAACTTCTTCAACCCCGCCGGATCTAAACTCGGATTCTTAAACAATTCCACAGCCATAGCCCCCGCAACAGCTGGGCAAGCCATAGAAGTCCCCGACATCGGCTCCATAGCCTGAGGACCTTTATTCGAGGTACTAACAATCCCATCACCTGGCGCATGGATATCAATACACTTGCCAAAGTTCGATCCTTCCCACTTTTGGTCCGCGACATTTGTCGCACCGACATTGATGATTGGTAGTAATTGGGAGAATTGTGCGGGGGAAAACTGGCAGGAGTCTGTGTTATCGTTACCACCGGCGACGGCTACGTGCATTCCTGCTTGCGTGGCTCTTTGGAGGGCTTCGAACAGCGGTTGGGCAAACCCGGGGCCGCCGAGGGACATATTAATAATCGAACCTATACGTAAAATAACATATTAGTTTCATTTATTAAAAATAAAAAGCAAGAATTTAGAGCAGAAACATACCCTTAAACCCCGGCTGCTGCCTCCTCTGCATATGCGACGATAGCGCAAAATCCACTCCAGCAACAAAACTCGACAAAGACCCCGCATTCTGCGAATCAAGCACCTTAACCCCCAATAAATTCACATTCTTCGCAACTCCATACGTAGTAGACCCCACTGTCCCCGCCGTATGCGTTCCATGTCCGTGGCCATCCGTAATATCATTTCCGAACGCTGTAAACACCATCTTTGCACGACCGCCAAAGTCTACGTGCTGCGTGTTTATACCGGAGTCAAGCATGTATACATCAACACCGATACCAGCGGAACGTTCGAATTGATAGTTGAACTTTAGGTCGATTACCTCGCGGCCGTTGGAAGTTAATGGTTGTGCTGTTGAGATACGGGCTAGGTTCCATGGCGCAGTACTTTGTTGGATAATCTGCGTTAACTGATCTTGTTGCTGTCTTTTAACAACCGGAAAACTCCATTTATTGTCCTTGAGACTGTGTGTTCCGTATGTATCATTGTAACGCTGTACTTTGACAGTCCACTTTACATCCTTTTCAATAGATAGGACGTTTGGAAGCGACGAAAGGCTCGCGGCATCAGAGCCTTTCATGTGAGTTGTAAAGGCTCGGAATTCTTTACCAAATGTACGTAGGTCGCCGTAGTTTGTGCCGAAGGTGTGCTTGTTTACTGAGACGGAGTGGGTACGGGATGTCATATTGTAGCCCATGTCTGTGAAAACTTGGGACCATGGCCGCTTTTCGGTCGGGGCGAGAACTATGATGTATTCGTCTGCATCATCGCTCGTCGCGGTTGCTGGGGCGGTAGGATTTACTGGGGCCGCGAGGGTGGTTGAGAGTGCGCTGAGAAGGATTGAAGTTGAGATAACGAGTGAGTACTTCATCTTGAGATTATTAAGATTAGAGGAAGCTATTCTATGGCCAGCAATAGTAGAGCTTCTAAAGGAAATAAAATAAAAATAGAAAATAAAAGAAAGTAAGCGAAGTCGAGAAAAAGAAAGGCTAAGAAGAAAGAATGGAAGCCACGACCAGCGTGATAGTGTATACGGGACCGTGCCCGGAAAGTAATGCAACGATATAATACAGAAACTTCATTATAGATGCGGGATCGGGACTTATATATCATCTAGAAGCCAAGGAAAAGTGTTCAAGAGCTCCATGGTAAACCAGCTGCAGACGCCGGAAACAACTTCCCGAGATACTATGGAAGGTCACTAGCCTCCAGATGCCGGGTAGCCGAAGAACAAAATCTATAAAGCGACGTGGACGGTGCTCACTTGAAACAACAGTTGAAGCCTCGTGGTTATATTTTACATATAAGCCTCAGGTGACTCGAAAAAGAATATTCAGCGTCGTCACTTTACTCCCCTTCAGTGAGGCTCGCATAATACGACGAATGGTCACGGTATCGAGTAGGTCGTGTTGTCTGATGTTGCATGTTGAAACATGCGGAATCTGTAACACCGGCGCCCTCGAGGTCTCTGTTTCGGATTCGGATTCGTCGCGACCTCAAGTTCTTGTAACGGAAGAAGAAAATACTCCGATTGGCAAGTTTTCTTACGTTAACAATATATGCAAGGCCACGAGATGTAAACTTGATCTAACTAGTTCGCCAATTTTGTTACCAAATTATATGTGAAAGGTCATGCAGTGGTAGCTGCGCAGCCACATTTTACGTGATGAAGAAAAATGCTTTTGATAGTATCAAGACATGCAGAGCACAAAAAGATATTAGACACTACCCACAGATATCTAGATAACCCATAGTCCAGCTATCGCAACGCCTCTTGAAGTAGTCAGCCAATTATCTAGCATAAACATTTGTTTTAAGAGCCGAATCCCTTGAGCACATCGGCCTTCTCAGCCTTCCGCCGCCTCATCTCGGTGCTACTGAGTTTCGTCGCCACAGATCCGTCGCCGCCCACTAGTCCCACCGTAAAAACTTCTAGTTCACTCCATCCCAACTCTCGCCTCTTATCGTTTACCAGGCCTCCGCCACTTCTAGTCTCTTCGCTAACTATCAAACAGCTTATTTCCTCGACGGTAATCGTCGGCCCGAAGATATCCTGGAATTCATGTAGTTCCAAGACTATTGGTTTCTTTCCAACAGGAGACGAGAGCTCAAAGCGTTTTATCCGTGTAGATGTTGGTAGCTCGCTTTCTACTTCCAATTCGGCACCTTCGTTCGAATGGAAAGAAGCGGTGCGGTTGTCGCCGACAATACCTCGTAAGAAGGATAGTGTAGCTTCACATCGGGTTTCCCACGATGTGACGTATTCCTTATGTTTCTTTTTCTTGAGATGCTCAGCACCTGTAATACCGATGACGAGCTTCGGTGAAGTTGCGTCGGAGGGTATCAAATACGCGGTCATTGTGAGGAGTAGTTTGTGACCGGCATGGAGGTAGTCGAATGTTCCTCCAACTAGAATTCCAATCGTTAGCAACTATAACTAGGCTCTATCAAGTCCTTGTTTAAACATACCGCAAGATACGTAGTGCTCTTCTCGTTCAGCCAACGTCTCCATTGCGTCGGTGTGGTTCTCCCACCACCTCTCATCAACACTTTCGTGCTCTATTTGTAACGGAATAGCATTCTTGCAATTCGGTCCAAAGAGGTCGTCCGCGTCTTCGACCCATAGTATGTTTAGCCATTGGCCGACCTCATTTAGTCTTCTCAAGTCACTCCAGTGCCTTATAACCCCGCCACAAGCGTTGTAATCCTCGTGGAGAAGGATTACATTAACGTCGATCTCCTCGTTGATACCTTCCGTTAGGGTATATAGCCTGTTGACAATATTCGATACCTGGTAGAAGGAATGACGTCGAGAAACGGTAGCGCCAGTGGTCAAGGCTGCAGGAAGAGTCACAGCAATGTCAAGATACTTGATTGAAGTGATGGAAGACGAAGAAAATAGTACTCCTTGAGTAATCGCAGCTTGAAGCTCAGCGAGAGACGTCGGAAGGGTCCGTAGGAATAGCAAATTTCGGGTCGCCATCTTTAATCCGTCCGAATTTAATTGGTATATCCGATGTATCGGCGTCGACAAACAGAAACCTTTGAGATATGCCGGTAAAACAAAAAGAGTGATGGATATTAATACTGCGAACGAATAGTATCTAGATCTATTATAATTGCTTCGTTCGAGTTTGTAATACCCCGCATGTCACTTGCCAGAACTTGAAACAAAAGGCGGGCAGGTTTCTGGAGGAAAGGATCCGGGGGAGGGAGATGGACAGGGCCTTATATCCTTCCAATTAGAGTGGGCCCGCCAAACGGTACCAACTAAATGGTAAGTAATGACGGTTGGTCTCTCCAACGGCGCAAATATGTGGAGAAAGTCAGTCGGTGGATAAATTGTTCGGGTCCATGCGCACGACTAGTCCGCGACGTCCGTGTACTTCTGTTCGAATGTTCGTTCTTCCACCGTTTCTCTCACATGAGACACAGCACACTAGCACTGTCCGAGTGTGTATCAGGATGAACCGTCGGTCGGCGCTAGAAGCTCTACCCCGGCTCTCGTATCTGAGTCGGACTGGGTTGTGGGGAAATTTGTTCGAATTGTGTTCGACGGGATTGTTCTATCGGAAGAATCTTGGCCGATTGGACGGGGAAGTATTAAATACTTTGACGGCCTGCAGGAAATTAATTATCGAGATGCATAGACGAGCATGCCACGGACGATAACTCTTTCTGACGTACACTCTCTCGTGATAATATAAAAATCCCTTCACCTCGGGCCGAATATACAGCTCGCGACGAGGTTGATGTGAATGTAGTCTCCAGCACTAGCTTGGTGGAGGGGTGTTTGTGTTGGAACGGACGTCTCGGCTCGATGTCCGAAACGGGCGGCCCTTCATTTAATGCAACCACCAAGCACCAGTTAACCGGTCCAAAGTATCACGACGATTGATTGATGGAGGACGACGCGGACTCTCGACGCCGGAGATACAGGGAACTTTTGCACAATATCACCATGGATAAGGACGGCGCCTCACAGTCCCAGTCGAAGCTCGATAAAGATGACGACGATAGTATCCTGCCGGCAGGGTTCGTGGACCAGGGGGACTCGACAGCCACGTACAACCAACCGCCTCCTGAGCGGCCAGAAACAATACGGACACGGTTATGGGTGCTGATATCGGCTTGGATGATTGCTATCTTCCTGGGACTACCGTTATGGCATGCGACGACGACGATATACCGGGCACCGTTACCGATGCAGGAGATGCAGAACTGGTCTGAAGGGAAGGTACGACTATATAATCACCGTCTTTACTGTCGCAGGGCAATTGGAATACTGATACCGTGCAAACAGTTATGCAAGACCGAATTCCCTTTGCTCGTGGAAGTCGAAGCTCCATCGTTACCGGACGCCGAAAACTTGCTGAAGACCGTCCAGCACGCTTTGGACGACGCGAATGACTTCACTGCACATAAACCCCACCATCTACGATTAAGATTAGCAGCAAAGAAGGCAAAGTCAGAGGAGGATTCCAAGTCCGACAAGGATGAAAATGTAGCCTGTCTATTGCGGCTGATACCGGACAGCCAAAACGGCTATAATCACGCTGTTCAAAGCTCGTCGAGGATTGTTGACATCCACTATCCGCCTCCCTCGTCATCTTCTCAATCCAGTGTCTCTGCCGGACTGTCCAAATTTGTCGCCGAAACCCTCGAGGTTCTATTTTGGCAGGAGCAGGAATTGATTGAACATCTATTGCTTCCGCAAACCAGCAATCCTGGATCCCTCAATGCCCTTTCCTCTCAGAGCGCCGACGAAAGTCGGGACAAGAAGACCCCTCCCAGACCTCGCGCCGCAACTGCAGATATCAACCGCCGCATGTCCAGGGTCGTAAAATACTCTTCAAGCTACCATATCACCTTCTCGCTTTTCACAGCCACTTCTCTCCCTGCCTCCTGGGACATTGAATCCGCTATCTCACAATACCTGAC